>JAMXBD010000072.1:1800000-2150082 GCA_024138025.1 Combretum micranthum | reverse complement strand
ATTTTATTTTCAAACAAAAATCATTTTTGAAAATTCGGATGAAAAATGAACCATATTTATAAAAGTATATTTTCAACTTCGAAATATGTCTTTTTCATTAAAATGAAAGGCTTAGGGAATAAGATAACATGAATGAATGATTATTTTCATGAGTAAAGTTTAGATCTATGAGTTTATAGTTTACTACCATAAATTTCTTTTATATTTATGTTCATATTAAGAATAGATCTTGGTTTTAAACTCAAACAAAAATAGTGAAATTCGTATTTTGGCAAGACCCCTATTTAAAAACCACTTTCCAAGTATCAAAATGAAATTTCTACTTAAGATAATGAAGGCTTAATGTATGTATATCATCAAGACTTCTTTTTACAAGAATCAAATGTGACTTTCAAAAATTATTTTCAAAATAAAAATCTCATTTTCGGATTTAGGCCAAGGCATATTTTAAAAATCTATTTTTCAACTCAAAAATGAAGTTTTTATTCAAGATATGAAAGGCTTTTAAGATATGATATGTAAGGAATGGATTTTCATAAGTTTAGATAGATTTTATCAAAAGATATGTCCAAAAATAAATTTGGTAAATTCGGATCTCAACCAAGACCAATTTTGAAAACTCATTTATCAACTCCAAAACTCATGTTTTATGTGAAGAATGAAGGGTATAGGTAATAGGTATCATTAAGTAGTGATTTTTACAAGTTGGAATGAGTTTTGATGAGATTAATGTGTAAAAGAAGAAGTAGAATCAAGATGAAAAATTTTGAGTTAGTAGTCAACTTGTAAAATTCGTAACTTTGGATGATGCCCATGAAAACACCTATTATCAAAGTTCAAAATAAAAGTTTTATGTATTAAATGAAGTCCTTAAGTAATAGGCATCATAAAGTCTTAGATTTTAATGCATTACACAAGTTTTTCCCAAAGGAATCATTCAAAAAGTGGATTTCTAAAAATTCGGATTTTTGAGTAAATCCCATTTGAAAACATATTTGCAAAGTGTAAAATGCAAATTTTTATGTAAAAATGAAGGCCTTGGGTAGTATATGTTATGAAGACTCAATTTTAACTAAGATAACTAGAAATTCCTAAGAATTAATCCCAAAACACAAGTAAGTTGTCAAAGTTAGAAAACTAGATTTTTCAAAAGTAGTGGTTATTGTGGTCTTGCAAAATAAAAAGTTATAAATTTTTCTTTTAGCAAAAATCATCAAGATCATGCATACATTAAACTCATCACATGTCATTCATGTTAATAAATCATTCATATTTCATGTATACTTAAATTATCAAATAGAAACATTTCAAACAATTACAAAACTATTTTTCGGAAATGGAGATTGTCACCGATCAGATCTGATCCCTCTGTTTCGTGACCCAGATATTTTCAAAACTTGAATATAATATTATAATTAGATAGATCTTTCGAAGTAGATAGAAATCGATATATAATTTACGAAATTCTGAGTTAAAATGACCAAGTTATGACCGTTTTAAGTTGGAATTCCCACTTAGGACGAGAATTACAAATTTGATAGTTTGTATAATATCATTTGGATTAGTTGAGTTGAAATACTTATTAGAGTATTTCTTCCTTTTTAGGTGACCCCGAAATGGATAATTCCCTACCATCGGATTACTTTTACTAAGAGACCGGCGATCCAATGACCGAGTGAGTTTTCTTTTTATTTTATTACCTTGTTTGTGCTTGTAGCTAGTTGCATTAGAATTATAGGAACAAGATAAAAATCGATATGAATGGGGATGGGATATATGATGAGACTGTGATGAATGTATGCCAAAGAATACTAAAGTATATTGAAACCACAATTCGATTGGATAACTGCACTGTTCATATTATTTTCTGTTATGTGTATGATATTGGTTGGTCACTCTAAAGAATGTATGAATATTTTGACCTAAGCAATAAATTAAATTGGTCATGCATGGCATCGGACATATTGCATTTGGTAGCGTGCTACTCCTACGCAAGTCGATCGGTATGGTCTAATGACTCATTTGGATAACGAGACCGGTGCCAGAGCTCATTCATAGGGAACTAAGGAGCATTGGGGATGCATTCCATAAGTGAGCCTAGCCGAGTCGAGTGCTATGAGTCGAGGGCTTGGGGACTAGCAGCGGTCGTGTAGACTTTTAATACCATCTCTAACCCAAGATACGGAGGGCGTAAATCCGTTCTGTGTATGAGTTCGGATACTCATACATAATTGTTTGCTCATGTGTTTTCTCATGCATAGCATATGAACGATTATAACTTGCTTGTTATGGTACGAAATTAAGGGAATTCTCACTAAGCTAGTGTAGCTTATACCCCTATAGATGTTTAAATGAACTAGTTATCTCAAGAATGCTAAGTGGAGACTGAGATGGTTGAAGCTGAGAATGACTTCGGGATTCCGACAGGAAATAAGGATGCTTAAATTTATTAGCTAGGTTTTATGTTTTGCCTTGTATTAGTTTTATGTAGTGAAATCTTTTGATGAATTGTAATTGAAGTTTAATGATTTGTATTTTGGAGTATAGTAAATTGAAGTTCCTTTACATTGTTACTCAAAGTTATATCAACATAAATGTATCACTCCAATGAGTCTCCTCCATGTGTTAGACGCCTTGTAGATAGTATGGAAGCCTTCGCATAACTTAGGTGGTCATTCTTAGGCTTTAATATTGTGTTCAGTGGACTGCCACGTTTAGGGTACCCATCAGGGCGTGACAATTGTACATTATGGCACATAAGTAGTTATAGGGCTAAAATTTCCCATAAGTATTCTAAGGATCACATTAGTTAGATTTCACTTCATGGATCATGTTATATGTTCATTTCTTTACGTATAAACTAGGTTTTATCATGGTACATGCATGGCCAGCCTCATTCCTCTTATTGACTGAATACTAGGGGTGTGTTTAGTTAAGTGTACTTGTTAGTTTTCCATGAAATTCATTACTAAAAGAGTTGTTCAGCTAAGATAGAACATGAATCAGGCAATTATACAAGAATATAATGTTGATACTCTCAAGTTCCTAGGTTGACTGAACATGCAAGGGTACAAAAGAAATTTAATCTCTTGATTTTCCTAAATTTCTGTGTGTAGACATAGTACAGGCTATAAGATAGTGCAGATATTACCTTGGTTAGATAGAGATTAAGGTGATAGTTTCTCACCTTTATAAGAATCGAAACCTAGGATTAGAAAGAGAAGGGTAAGTTATTTGAGTTCTATGAATAATCTAACTTGACAAGGACATCTCTTACCTAAATCCTTGATGCTTGAAGCTTGGAATTGTCTTCAGCTATGTGGGCTATAGATTATGGGAGTTTACAATTTGAAAGTGAAGTTTAAAGTGTTTAAATTTGATATATTTTGTTTGTCTTGGATGTGGGGTTTATAGTTGAAAAGTGATGAGATAGTGTTGTTGTTTGGCTTTTGAAGTTGATTTATGTATGAGTGAAAGAGAGAAAATGTTATGGTTCAAGGATTTAGGAAGTGAATGTCTTTTTTTGTTTGCTAATTATAGGCTTTACTAGCTAAGTTGTGAATGAGATGGATTGATGTTGATGTTTGTTTGATGTAGGGGGCTGTATGCACAACAATTTGGAGCAAATTAGGCTTAGGTTTTTTTTCTTTTAAGTCTTAATGTATTTAAATGCTAGGATCAAGTAGGATTAAGTTCGATATCCTACTATGGGTTGATATTGATGTTTCTATGTGTGTGTCATGCCCCGAGGGGTACCCTAAACGTGGCAGTCCACCGTACACAATACTAAAGCCTAGAAATGACTACCTCAGTCACGCAAAGGCTTCCATATCGTGTACAAGGCGTACGTTACAACCAAGGGAACGCATCAGAGTAGCGCAATTTATATTGATGATAAATAAGTAACAAGGTAAAGAGAATACTTATCATAGAACATAAACATATTGCTTTGCAACACTTAGGAGCATGTCCATCTATTATCTTCAAATAAATATACATCACTAATCATATAAGTCATTATATGTAAAGAACCTTACAAAATTACTTATCTTATGATTCTATTTCCTTCATAGAAGCTTAACCATCCTTCCATGATTTCCTCAATGTTATGATCCTCAATTTAAGCCACGGGTATACCTGTTTCATCAAAATCTATAGAGGTATAAGCTACAACTAGCTTAGTGAGATATTCCTTTTCATTCGCACCATATATTCAAACAAGTTTATTTAGATTTTCACTCATATGCTATGCAAGAAATGCAACAATCACATGATTACACAAATATATATAGTTATCCGGAAACCATATATAGAACGGATTTACCCCTCCGTATCAAAGGTTAGGGAATCGGGGTTGAAGGTCCTCGACTTCTACTGCTAGTCCCCAGGTCCTCACCCACAGCATTCGGTTGGCTCGGCTCCAAGCCTAGAGTCGCTTTCCCCGAGCGATTTGGATTCTCCAGGAAGGAACATGGCCCGTGGTACCGCACGATCACAGCCAATCCAACTCTACGCGTAGGAGTAGCAGCCTTCCGAAAAGATGTGACTCGATGGATGCTATGCGTGAGCGTTTTATTTTTCTTAAGCCAAACCTTACTAAGGTTTATTAGGGGCGATCAATCAATTCAACAAATAATAAACAGGCATACAAGTAAGTAAACAAAATTATTTAAGCAAACAGTTCGAAGTTGCGATATTCTTAATTCTTATTTCGCACATAAACATAGAATCACATATACATAATCCCGAATTCCCCAAATATATCCATTTTTATCTTTTCTTAGTATACTAATGCCACTACTTTACAAGCACAAGCAAGGTAACGAATTTAGGAGGAATAACTCACTCGTCTATTTTGTGATCTTCTTAGTCGTAGCAATCCTCGGGTAGGGTAGTCTTGTATCTTTCGTCACCTAGACAAAAGAAATACCCGGGATAAGTCTTTCATAAAATTTCTATTCTTGGAGATTCTAATCTTTTCTTAAAATCTCGGTAAAATCGTATAAGAGGAAATTCTAACTTAAAATGGCCATAACTTGCTCATTTTAACTCGGAATCTCGCATATAATATACCGTTTTCTACCTATTCGAAAAGTTCTATCCATTTCTAAGGTTATCTTTGTCATAAAAGGTTATTTGGGTTCCGAAAACGTCAGGTACAGATTTAAAACGAATTTTCTAAACTTTTGCAAAAATCCATTTTCTAACTCAACTCCTTTTTAAAGAAAATCCTTTTGTAACAATATAAGTATATAAATATATATTCGATAAACACTTTTTGAATATATAGGTAAGCTCACTTTGTATGCAAAAATCCTAATGGTAGTGTCTCAACAATTTATTTCATAAAACAATTCATTTAAACTTTAACATCGAAAATTTCTTTTCAAGTATTTAAAGAAACTTTATATTTTTCTAGGTTGTTATAAATGAGTATATATATTTTTTTAATTTTCTTCATTCTTTTTCCATGAACAATTAAATCTTCTTTTAACCTTAGTTTTTCATAAATTTCACTCCTAGTGTTAAAGGATCAATTTTATCAAAAGTATATTAAGTTGGTGAAAAACCCTTTTTCATAATTTTGTATTTAGGATAATTTTAGAAAATGAGTCTTGTCTTCTCATGTTCATTTCTAAAATATAAGCTTTTGCTTTCTAAAACTTGTTCTTTCATTTCTTTTGAAAAGGATTATTTTTATTGATAAAATCATTTGTTTCTAATCTTATTTATATTCTTTGAAATTAGTTTCTCTTTTAGGAATTTGAAAATCATTGTTTTTCCTAAATGGGTTTTAGCTTTATGGATTAAATTCATCTTATTTTGAAAACTAGTTTGTTTCCTTAGTTTTGTTATGAAGTTAAAAGAGATTAAATCTTAAGCTTCTTGTAAAAACTTTTAATATTAATTATTTTACTAAAGCTTAGGTTAACATAATTTTCAAAGAAATATTTATTTCTTATGTTTCCTTGATAATCTATCTTTGTTATTTAAGAAAACGTTGAGAAAACTCTATTCTTATGTTGTTGATAATAACTTCATTATTTGTGACAAGTCATATAATAGGAAATTTGGTTTTTAAGTTCTTTTAATAAAATAAAATTCTACTTTTAGATTAGTTGAGACATTAACATTATGTAGATGCAAGTATCATGAGCATATAAGATAATAAGAACATAAGAAAATACTAATAACAAATAATAAGCAATAAAATATCAAGTATTGAGAACCTTAACTTCATCAAGGTATCTCGGTCAAGTATTAGAACCTTAGCTTCATCAAGGCATCCCGGGACTAAGAATGGACTAGTCCCGTAAGAAAATAAATAAAAGATTGTTTTGACTTGATATGGACAAGTCTAAGACTAGAAAGACTAGTCTTAATAATAAATTGCATAACTTGAAAGTAAATAAATAACAAATAAGCTTATATGCTCTAAATATATAATATACATATATATATTTATAAGCAAGTTATAGCAAAAGGTCAAAATATAAACAAGTAATAAATGACAAAGTATATATATGCATGAAAGTAGTTCCATGAACAAGAACCAAACATGATCTTAATGTGGTTTTCTTTAGTTTTTCAACCTAAGAAACAACATCAAAACCATATAAGGTTACTTGACATAGAAAGAATAAAACATGAGTTCTTCATTACCTAAATGGGTAAGAAGAAAGAATTGTTTTCTTGAAGGCTTTTGCTTTAGAAATGGGTTTTTGGAAATAAAAGAGTTTTGGTATGAGAGATTTTCTTCTTACAAGAAGAGAGTCCTTGTAAGAGTATGGAGAGAGTGTTTAGAGAGAATTTTTGCATAAATTCTTTACTTGAGAAAGGTGTGAAGAAATGAGAAAGGGAGAGGTGGTATTTATAGAATTTCTGGAGTGGAAATTAGATGTAATAAAATAAATTGAAAAAGAAAAAAAATTGGATGAATGGGGGAGGGAATAGGCGCCGGTTTGCTTTGTAGTAGAGGGGGAAATTGTTTTTATTTTATTTGTTTGTGTAATAAAGAAGTAATGTGTAAAGTTGATGTGAATAAAGTTTTATTGGAAATGAAAAAAGTAAGAAAATAGATATGTAGGTGTAAGAAATAGGTGTAAGAAAAAGTAGAGATAGTGTGTCACGCCCCGAGGGGTACCATAAACGTGGCAGTTCGTCGTACACAATACTAAAGCCTAGGAATGACTACCTTAGTCATGCAAAGGCTTCCATATTATGTACAAGGCATACATCACAACCAAGGGGACGCATCGGAGTAGCGTAATTTACATTGATAATAAATAAGTAACAAGGCAAAGAGAATACTTAATATAAAACATAAGCATATCACATTTCAATTCTTAAGGGCATATCCTTCTATTATCTTCAAATAAATATACGTCCCTAATCATATAGGTTAGCACATATAAAGAACCTTACAAAATTTCTTCATCGTATGATTCCATATCCTTAATCATCCGTCCATGACTTCCTTAATGTCATGATCCTCAAATTTAATCCACGAATATACCTGTTTCAACAAAATCTATAGGGGTATAAGCTACAACTAGCTTAGTGAGATATTCCTTTTTCATTCGCACCATATTTTCAAACAAGTTTATTTATTTAATCATACATATGCTATGCATACAATGCAACAATCACATGATTACGCGAATATATATAGTCATCCGGAAACCATATATAGAACGGATTTACCCCTCCGTATCAAAGGTTAGGGAATCAGGGTTGAAGGTCCTCGACCTTCTACTGCTAGTCCCCAGGTCCTCACCCACAGCGTTCGGTTGGCTCGGTTCCGAACCTAGAGTCGCTTTCCCCGAGCGATTTAGATTCTCTAGGAAGGAACATGGCCCGTGGCACTGCACGATCACAGCCAATCCAACTCTACGCGTAGGAGTAGCAGCCTTCCGAAATAGATGTGACTCGATGGATGCTATGCGTGAACGTTTTATTGTTCTTAGGTCAACCTTATTAAGGTTTATTAGGGGCGATCAATCAATTTAGCAACAATAAACAATCATACAAGTAAGTAAACAAAATTATTTAAACAAGCAGATCGAAGTTGCGATATTCTTAATTCTTAATTCACGCATAAACATAGAATCATATACATACGCATAATCCTGAAATCCCCAAATATATTCGTTTTTATCTTTTCTTAGTATACTAATGCTACTACATTACAAGCACAAGCAAGGTAACGAAATTAAAAGGAATAACTCACTCGTCCATTTCGCTATCTTCTTAGTCGTAGTAATCCTCGGGTAGGGTATTCTCGTATCCTTCGTCTTCTAGACAAAAGAAATACCCGGGATAAGTCTTCCATGAATTTCTATTCTTGGAGATTCTAAACTTTACTTAAAATCGCGGTAAAATCGTATAAGAAGAAATTCCAACTTAAAATGGCCATAACTTGCTCATTTTAACTCGGAATTTCGCATATGATATACCGTTTTCTACCTATTCGAAAAGGTCTATCCATTTCTAAACTTATCTTGGTCATAAAAGGTCATTTGGGTTTCGAAAACGTCAGGTAAAGATTTAAAACGAATTTTCTAAACTTTTGCAAAAATCCATTTTCTAACTCAACTTCATTTTAAAGAAAATCTTTTTGTAACAATATAAATATATAGTGGATAAACACTTTTGAATATATAGGTATGCTCACTTTATATGCAAAAATCCTAATGGTAGTATCTCAACAATTTATTTCATAAAACAATTCATTTAAACTTTAACTTTGAAATTTTCTTTTCAAGTATTTAAAGAAACTTTATATTTTTACTAGGTTGTTATAAATGAGTATATTCTTATTTTATTTTCTTCATTTCCTTTTCCAAAACAAGTAAATTTTCCTTTTAACCTTAGTTTTTCATAAATTTCGCTTCTAGTAATAAAAGATCTATTTTTATCAAAAAGTATATTAGGTTATGCAAAACCTTTTTATAATTTTGTATTTAGGATGGTTTTGGAAAATGAACTTTGTCTTCTTATATTCATTTCTAAAATATAAGCTTTTGCTTTCCAAAACTTGTTCTTTCATTTCTTTTGAAAAGAATCATTTTTATAAAATTCATTATTATAAATCTTACCTCATTTATATTCCTTTGAAAATTAGTTCCTTCTTTTAGAAATTTGAAAATCATTATTTTTCCTAAGTGGGTTCATAACTTGATGAGTTGATTTTTGTCTTAACTTTGAAAACTAGTTTGTTCCTTAGTTTAGAAAAGAATTTAAGTCTTAAACTTTCGATATTAACTATTTATTTTTCTAAAAACTTAGATTATCATAAAATACAAAGAAAATATTTATTTCTCATGTTTTCTTGGTAAAACTATCCTTGTTATTTAAGAAAACTTTGAGAAAACTTATATTAATCTATTCTTATGTTGTTTGATAATAACTTTATTATTTTATGACAAGTCACACAAATAGGAAATTTAGCTTTAAGTTCTTTTGATAAAATAAAATTCTATTTTTGAATTAGTTGAGACATTAACATTATGTAGGTGCAAGTATCATGAGCATATAAAATAATAAGAACATAAGAAATGCTAGAAACAAATAATAGGTAAGAAAATAAAATATCAAGCATTGGGAACCTTAGCTTCATCAAGGAATCCCGGTCAAGTATTGGAGCCTTAGCTTCATCAAGGCATCCCGGAACTAAGAATGGACTAGTCCCGAAAGAGAAAATAAATAAAAGATTGTTTTGACTTGATATGGACAAGTCTAAGACTAGAAAGACTAGTCTTAATAATTGCATAAAATAATTAAATTGCATAACTCGAAAGTAAATAAATAACAAATGAGCTTATATGTTCTAAATAAATATATATACATAATATACATAATACTATATATATAAGCAAATAATCACAATAATAATAACAACATAATAAAATAAGAAGCTTATGTACAAGAACAAAACATGAACATGTTGTTGCTTTTACTACTCATATGAGTTTCAAAACAACACCATAGTCATGTTAAGTTACATGACATGGATGAATAATAGATGGAAGAAATATTACCTAAAGTATATAAGAGGTATGGAGATGGTAAATGAAATGGGTATTATGTGAGTAGTGATATGAGGTAGATAATTTATGTATGAGAGATGATTTTTGTGAGGAATTGGTTTGAGAGAGTTTTGGTAGAGAGAATTCTTGATGAGAGAATTTGTGGAGAGATTTTGAGAGAGTTTTGGTAGTGTAAAGAATTGTGTGAAAGAATGAAAGAGGAATGGGGTATTTATAGAATTTTTGGAGTGAATTTTAGATGTAATAAAATAATTTGAAAAAGAAAAATTAAATGGATGCAAGTAGAGGGGGGAGGCGCCGGTTTTGTGCATTGAAGATGGAGAAATTGTTTTATTTTTATTTGTTTGTGTAATACAGAAGTAATGTGTAAAGTTGATGTGAATAAAGTTGTATTGGAAATGAAAAAAAGTAAGAAAATAGATATGTAGGTGTAAGAAATAGGTGTAAGAAAAAGTAGAGATAGTGAAATAGTAATGAATAGTAGAAAAGTACTATGAATAGTAGACTAGACAGTTAAAGTACTGGTAGTAATAAAAATACGCGTAATAATGCGATATCTGTAATTTTTAACTACCGAAAAATTCTAAAACTGATATTTTTGGAATCCTTGTATTTTTACGAGTCTATTGGTATAAACGGAATATTTTTAATATTCCGAGCTCCGGACACGCTTTTCGAGAACCGATCCCTTTTGGGTCCAAAGGTCACTCAAAATTCGCGAATCTGATATTTTTATGTTACCCTATGTTATTACGAACTATTCTAGGTCATTAACTTAATTTCGTTTTCTAGGGTTTGTAAACACGGGGTTGCCAGATCTTAAACACTAGGGTTTGTTATAGGCTTGTTGACTTTGAGGGTTCCGTTTTGATTTCCGATTTTACTGAGTTATTCGTAAGATCGTATAATTTTTGAGTCTTGATTGTTTTAGAATTTTAGCTCGAAATTTATATTTTATTTTATTTGTGATTATTTAATAGTTTTTAGTTCTCGGAATCGTTTAACCGAGTCTAGGGTTATGAGTTGACTCAGTTTAACCTTTGGTAAAAATTTGAAATTTGTGATTTCTGAAATTTGTCGAAAGTTTTAGGATTTTACTGTTGATTGTTATTTGGATATATTGTCTTGATTTGCATGTTAGGAAACGCTTAGGTGATTTAATTGATGTACGGACGTTGATTAAATCGGTAGTTAGACTTTATATTTCGTTTCAAGGGTTCTTGTTTTCTCAAGATTGAGAAAACTCATTTTTGTTCTCATTTGGAATTAAGTTTTAACTTGGTTCGAGTTTTAGGGTTTCGTTTCCGGTGTTTGACTCGGTCTAGAATTTGGTTTTTATCTTGAGTCGATTTTTGGGATTTAATTTTGATACTTAAACTTTTATAATTATTTTTGAGAATTATTAAATATTCGGGGTTTACATAGTGAAATAGTAATGAATAGTAGAAAAGTACTATGAATAGTAGACTAGACAATTAAAGTACTGGTAGTAATAAAAATACGCGTAATAAGGCGATATCTGTAATTTTTAGCTACCGAAAAATTCTAAAACTGATATTTTCGGAATCCTTGTATTTTTACGAGTCTATTGGTATAAACGAAATGTTTTTAATATTTCGAGCTTCGTGACATGCTTTTCGAGCACTGATCCAAATTAAGTCTGAAGGACACTCGAAATTAGTGAATCTGATATTTTTATATTACCCTATGTTATTACGAACTATTTTAGGCCATTAACTTAATTTCATTTTCTAGGGTTTGAAAATGCCGTATTGCCGGATCTTAAACACTAGGGTTCGTTGTAGGCTTGTTGACTTTTAGGGTTCCGTTTTGATTTCCGATTTTACTGAGTTATTCGTAAGATCGTATAATTTTTGAGTTTTGATCGTTTTATATCTCTAGCTTGACATCTATGGTTTATCTCATTTTATTCATGATTATTTAATAGTTTTTAGTTCTCGGATCGTTTAACAGAGTCTAGGGTTATGAGTTGATTCAGTTTGACTTTTAGCGAAAATTTGAAATTTCTAATTCTGAAATTTATCGAGGGTTCTACGATTTTGTTGTTGATCGTTACTTAGATATATTGTCTTGATTTGTGTGTTAGGAAACAGTTAGGTGATTTGATTGATGTATGAATGTTGTTTCAACCGATAGTTGGATTTTTCTATTTTGTTTTTGAAGGTTCCCTATTTCTCAAATTAAGAAATCTCGTTTTTGATCTTTATTTAGAATTTTAACTTGGTTTGCGTTTTAGGGTTTTGTTTCTAGTGTTTGTCTTGATTTAGAATTTGGTTTTAACTTGAGTCGATTTTTAGGATTTCAATTTTAAACTTTTAGAATTATTTTCTATGAATTATGAAAATTTTTTGGGGTTTACAGTGTACAAGTGGGCTTTCACAATAAGAATTTTGGGTAGGGTATCGTTTTTGTTTTCTTGTATCTTAATGTTATTTAATGTAAGATCAAGTGGAGTTTGTATTATAATGAAGAAGCTTAAATTGAGCCTTTGCAGTTTGCGATCAAGTCTTGTAAAGAAGGAAATATTTGTGGCTTCAATATGTCCATCTATATGTCTACTTGGAATTAGACAATTAGTGCCATGTAGCTTGGTTTACTTATGTTTGTTGACGAGGTTTCTATCTCGTAATATTCTAGAGAAATCACGATTTTGAAGATGGATATATTTGTATTTATTGATTAAGTCTTATCTCTAATTTCCCCATGGAATATTCGGTGAATAAAAACGAGAGTGACCTGCCTTTACAAGCAATTTTGTGTAAAGACTCGACATGGCCAATTCTAAATTCGAGCAAGCCTAATCCCTAACAACGTATTATACTAGGGTATTATGTATAAGGTTGTCTAAAAAAGAAGTTGTTTATGTCGAATATTTCTAACTAGTTTTAAATTATAAAATCATTTAGTTAGATTCTTGAAACAATTGGATTTGTGATGGAAAAACAAACTTAATAAAACATTTCAAGCTTCCACTCATACAAGAATAGATCAACTTTTTATAAAACAAAACAATACCGTCAGGTATCTCATATACCTTTCTGAATGGTATAATAAAGCTTTAAAGAGCTTATTACAAAATAGATGGGCACCAACAGGCTCTTAAAGAAATCAAAAAGTTTAAAAAGATATAAATCTAGTTCTTTAATAAAATAAAAAAAAATACAAATAATCCATCAACCCTACTTCAATTAGCTCATTCTCTCAAACCTCTAGGATCGCTCATAGCCAATACAAACATCATCATCATCTAAACCATCATTAGCAAATCCTCAACATCATCCTCATAACATTATCATCACATCAAAACAATACGTAGAAAGAAGACAACAATAATAATAATGAGTCGAACCTTAATATACAGTAACATGAGCACACACAAGATAACACATGAGCTTAATCTAGTGCAATACAACAATAACAGGTTATTATCTTTAAGTTAAAGTAAACAAATCAATAGTAGAGTACTCACACTCTAAAACAATCCTGATAACCTAGAGGTCCTGAATAACAGCAGCTACTCAGGGAGTAGATATAAGCAGCTTGAATATCTATCTCCTATATCTAAGTAAAAAGGAAAATAACCTCATTTAGGGTTCACAATTGTTACTCGTTCTTTACTTAATCTCAATCCATAACCTCATTTAGTTTAACCGTAACCATAAACGTAAACTAAATCATTTTACTTCACTCTAAGCTTAAGTAAACATTACACTAATATTGTTTGCCCCATCGGCTATCCGTTGAGCCACTTATAAATGTCATTGCATCATGAGGGGGTGGCCTAAGTGGCTAAACTACTGTTCTTGGCTCTAAACAAGGTTGTTGGTTCCCAAACCAAATTAAACGACACAAGCATAAGCAACACTCATTTATTTAAGCCATCTTTAAATTTTAATTCATTAGGAATGCCTATCCTAACAAATAACAAGCACATCACTACATACTTTTTTTATTTAAGTTCACTCAAAAGATAATCTAGAAGATTTAAAAGCCAGACTCAAACATTTGTTTAAGAGAATTAAACTATATGAGAAACTAAATTAGTTAACCATTTACTTCAAATTCATTTTAGAACCTATTTGATCAGACACTAAATATGAACCTCGCCATGGCTATGAAGATCACACACTAAGATATGGACAGTTTTTCATTATCTTTCAAATTATTTCTCTTCTCTTTCTTTATAATTTATTCGTTATAAAGACTTTATTAAAGCATTCATTTTCAAAAATACTCATTTTCCAAGTAAACATACATTTAAAAAATAACATATTCCCCATATTATTCATAGCTTAACCTAATGCATTAATTTAAGTCAATTACAAATTATTAAGCCTATATTAATTTAATCTTAACGAAGTTGATTAAACTTGATTATTTAATCTAGCTACTAAGTCATATTAATTAAACTTAATCAATTTAATTCATTTTAGCTCATTAGAGTCTATTTAGTCAAGTTGAACTGGGATTTATTAACTAACTCATTTTAGAAAGCTTCTATGGTCCAGTCGATGGGACCATCTCATCAACAATCTAACTATTAAAATAAATATAGTAAATGGAATATTAACTATTTTAGTGATTTGATTACGATTGAGTATGGTGTGATCCGTTGGATAGTGACAAGGCCGATTCCATTAAAATTAATGGTAGAATTGGAGAATTTTCATTCATTTTATATCTAAGATTCACATTATATTAAAAAATCTATATTTGGTTACTAAGTCATATTCAATTATCTAATTAGATCATTATCATATATCTAGATCTTGATTAGTCTAGTTCATTCTAACTCATTGAGATCCATTAAGTCAAGTTAAACTCAAAATTATTAACTAAGTTCATTTTATACTTAGAAACTATGTTAACCTTAGTTAATTCCTAATCTTATTAATTCATTTAACTTATTCATAATTATAGAAGCACTAACATATCATTTTATCTATCATTCATTTATTTTATTTCATCCTTTTTTTTTTATAAACAGCACAAGGGGACGAATCATGCTTATGATGGAGGCCGCGATCCTCATGACCGACCTCATCACGCTCGTGATGGAGGTCGTGATAGTCATCATGGGCCTCATCACGCCTGTGACAAGGAGATAATGCCCCTTGTTATGCCCATGATCTAGGCCATTGCATATGAAAATCCATGATAAGAGGAGATCACGGTCTTTATCATGCTCGTGATCACCCTATCTCTTCATTTCCGCTTCTATTACTGGCTATGGTGCTATTGTGATGCACAGGGAAATCAAGATACATTTTTTCTTTTACTCTAACTCTAACTAGTTATTCAATATACGTCAATAAAAACATTTTATTAATAGTATACCCATGCATAACCTTAACCTATAAACACTTCTATATGTGTGTGTGTGTATATATATATATATATATGGATGTCATATTTGCTTAAATCATTTCATCAAACACTTAATCTATACATGCATATATATATATCCAAGTTTTAGCATATATGTTCATATATCACTAACTTATTAAATTTATCATAAGATCTACATCTATCTAACTCTAATTCAACATTTTCAAGCATAACCAACGATCATAACATAAAAAAAAAAAAAAAAATCAAACTTACATGTTTAGCCAACTAAATCTTCACTGCTAGTACTACTTGGGTTGATGTGGCTTCTTTCTATTTCAATCTTGTTTTCCATCTTTAATTTCCCTTTGATCTTGTTGAATTTGAGATTTTTTGTTTCGTTTTGAGAGAAGAAAAGAGAAAGAGAAGAAGAAGGAAGAAATGTGAAAAGAAGGAAAGGAAAGGCAGCAAAATAAAAGGGGAAAAGGAAGGAAAAGGGTAAGGTTAGAATAATTAAAGATATTTTTAGAATAGGGTGTTAGATTTAAATCTTTCTAATAACTATATTAAGTATCAAAACTAATTAGAAAATAATTTGAGTATCTATGTTATAGAAATTAATAACTTCATTGAGAAATATAATCTAGAAGTTTAGTTTACAAGAAACTGATATTTACTTTGAGTTTGGATTTAAAAACTGATATTTTAAAACAAGTAGATGTATTCAAAATTCATGGGGATTAAGGATATAGAAGTTAATCTAAAATCCAAAGGTTTAGAAATTTGTAAAACATTAAATTTACATGTTTGAAGATTTTAGGAATTGAAATAGACGAAATGATTTAAAAGATTGAATGATTAGGGAAAATTTAATGCTTTAGTTCTTTCAACAAGGATCATCGAAACAAATCAATAATTTGAAAACATATTTGAAATCTCAAATTTCAAATTGACCTATTTACTAATTTAATTATGTAAAGTTGTCGAATCATAACTCGTTGTTTATTTTACTTGAACTATTTAAACTATCTAGTTTAAAATTCTAAATTAATTTATAATTCAAATCTAAACTTAACTACCTGTTATATTATTCAATTATGGAATTCTAACTTAACTAGGTGGGGATTTAGGGTATTTCAGTTCGAGTCACATTATTCATTAAATGAAAGGTTCAAATAGGGGCTTCCCATTAGCTAGAATGTCTTTTTCAATTTGACTTTTGTTGAAAAATATAGCTCTAAAGGATGTAAGTGGCACCACTTGCTTTCTAACTACAGTGACGCATTTTTAACATCCCAATTAAGCTATATTTCACATGTTTGATTGAAATAAATACTTAAGTATGAAATATCTAGGTTATCTCATAGGTTATAAGGTCTTACGCATATAATTATATCAATTATTTGAGGGACACATCTTTAAAAGTTCACCCAAGACCTCTACATTATTTCTAAATTCTTTTGAGTTGAAATCTGAAGTTTAAAGTTTATGTGATTGAATAATTTTAAAGCTTTATTCTACTTGATTAGGGTTTCTGGTTTCGATAGGTCAAATTAGGATTTTAGTCTCTATAGACATGGAATTCTCTAACTAGCATGATGGTACAATCCAAATCCTTATTTAAGGTTTAGATTTATAGTTATGGATCTGATTTTATTCCCATTACGTTTTATAACTCTATCGATTCATCTTTAAATTATCGTTTTATAGTCAATAAGCTCTATAAATTAACTATCTCCTAATGCACTTGAAATCTAAGGCTAGTTATGATTACGCATTGAGTTTTCGACTTAAGCTATGAAATCTTGTCTTGAGTATCTTTTAATATCTAGGAAATTTCTATTCGGATTTTTAAGTTATAGATGAGCTCATAACTACTCATGGTTTCATTTTAAGGTTTTTGTTGGGTCTTAAGTTCACCATCTATTGTGCATTTGCCATTATATTCTTCATACTTGTGTGAAAATCCTTAAGGATTACATCATCCCCTCCTAAAATAAGCTTTTTCCTCAAAGCTTATTGCATACCTGATTTCTCAAACAAGTGATGTCACGCTCCAAAATGTACCATAAACGTGACAGTCTGCCACACTCGATATTTAAGCTCAAGTAAGGCAACCTTAGTCCTTCCATGAGTTTGAACATCGGGTGTAAGGCTCACTTTCAACATATAGGGACCATACTTTGCTTCAAAATAGTTTAAGGAGACATGCATAGCAACAACAATGTAAATCATAACAGTTACCTTTAGATTTATTCGATTACATGATCTAAGGGGCATACCCCCGTCAAAACATTAAGAGTTCTCAAAGTCTCAAAGTCTCTTATATTATCCTTCAAATACAAATTTAGGAGACTCAATTAGAAGTCCATGCCTATGTCTAAGTCTCAGCCTCATCAAAAGCTCCTTAGTGTCCAAGAGTTGTACCTAATGATAGTGGCTCCTCGAAGATAGCCATAAGTATTCATACTGCAATAGGAAACTATTGGAGTATAAGCTTACAAGCTTAGTGAGATTTCATTTCCAATAATTTGTACTCGACTACATAATATAATAGGCAAGTTATTAACATCCATATGAAATGCACAAGCAAATGAGCATACAAGCATATGACTTTCCGGGAGTCATATATGAATGGATTTACGCCCTCCATTCGAGGTTAGGATGGTCCATAAGACATGCAACCATAAATTCCAATTTTGAGTGGGGTGGTCCATAAGTCATGCAACCATAATCCTGATCTCATTCTCTTAGATATACAACCTCTGTTGTTTTATTGTAATAGTTTTATGTGCCTACTCCACATTCGTTAACTTAAGCGATCTCACATCCTTAATGTTAACATAGGCCCCCTCGCTTTCCGCTAATATACTTTTGTCCCACCAAAGGTATATTAGCTAATGCAATGTGACTCACTTCGTGATATGCATGTACAGCTTATTCATATAGTCGTGGCATATTAATTATGTAAATTAAATGTGATAATAGAGAATTCCAGACAATCCAAGTCTATACTAGCTCATACAATATTCACCACAAGTTTTGTTCCGATATACTTAACATTCATTCACCCACGATTAGATCACAACTCATCTCCATTTTATCTTTCCCTAATTCTAATGCCACTACGTTTACAAGTACATACATGAGCACAACTATTTAAGAAATGAACTCACTTTGCCATGGTGTGGAAATCCACTTAATCGTAATTGTTCCCGGAAAGGCCTAGTCCGTCTCCCAAGATTCCTAATCAAAAGAAATAATGCTAATGAGTATTTCTATGAAGTTTGAATGAACCTATAAATTCTATTCTATAGTTCGTCCAAATTCGTCTAAGAGGGAATTCCAACTTAAAACGGCCATAACTTGGTCATTTTAACCCGGAATTCCGCATATTATATACCGATTTCTATCTACTTTGAAAGATATATCTATTCCTAGCATTATCTTCAAGTTTCAAAAACATTTAGGTCACGAAATAATCTGATCAGTTCTGATCGGTCGAAATTTCCAATTCCGAAAAATAGTTTTGTGGATGTTTGTGATGTTTCTAGCATATGGATCAACCATACATGCAATATTGATGATTTCCTATCATGAATGGCATAATATGAACTTGATGCATGCATGCTCTTGACATTATTTACTAAAAAGAAATTAAGAAACTTTTTATTTGTAAAACTCCATGACTATTCACTTTCAAGAGAACTAGTTTCTTAACTTTGACCATCCCCTTTGTTTTGGATTTATTTTCTTAAGAAAATCAAATTATTCTTGTTCAAATTGAGTCTCTATTCTACCTATTACTGAAGCCTTCATTTCTACATAAAAATTTACATCTTACACTTTGTAAATATGTTTTCAAATAGGATTTATTCAAAAATTCGAATTTTTTAGAAATTAAATTTTTGGATGATTCTTTTGGGAAAAACTTGTTCAATGCATTAAAATTTAAGACTTTACTATACCTATCCCTTAAGGACTTCATTTATTACACAAAACTTTTATTTTGAGTTGAAAAATAGGTGTTTTCATGGCATTACTCCAAAATTACGAATTTTCTAAATTTAGTAATAACTCAACATCTTCTATATTGTTTCTACCCTTTGTTTTACATATTAATCTCATCAAAACTCATTTCAACTTATAAAAATCATTACTCAATAATATCTATTACCTATACCCTTCATTTTTCAAATAAAACATGAGTTTTAGAGTTGATAAAAGGGTTTTTAAAATATGACTTTTAAATCATACGAATTTGTCTTTGAACATTTCAAACAAAAACCCTTCCTTTGTAAGTTCCTTATTTTATTTGCCTAAGGATCTACCAACTACAACATCTATATACACAAAACAAAGCCTTTATGAGCATTAATGCATGAAAACATAAATTATCCATAAGATCATAAATGTCAAGTATGGTATAAGCATCTAAAAGCTAGATCTATTATTTATAATGTATGAAATGAAGTTTAAAAGCATGAACATGGGTTTTTCTGCTAGATCTCTACTTTACCCTACTTTTACATTCATAAACATGAAAATACTTCAACAAAAACTTAATCAAACACAAGATCTCTTGTGATGGCTTGATATTCATGTAGTAGCATTTTCTTGTCCCTAGCAAGTACTCATGGGGACTTAGAGTGAAAACACTCATGAATAATCTTGCCATTATAAGATTAAATGGTAGGAAAGCATAAGAATCATCACCTAAAGTTTGAAATAGATGAGAAAAGAAGAAGAAATGAAGATTGTGTGTGTGTGTGATGGGGGTAGAGGCTCACGGCAACAAGGAGAAATGGAGAGAGGATTTTGTGATTTTTGAACAAATGAAATAAAGTGAAGGAGAGAGAAAGTAAAGGATTATTTATATTAAGTAAATTAGGGTTTGTTTTAAGTAATAAAAGGAGATAAAGTAAATCAATTTGGAGGCATAAATGGGGGCTCATGCGCCGGCCAAGTGAGGGGAAAGAGAGAGGGAGAGTTGAATTTGTTTGAAAATTGAAATTTATGTGATAAAAGTGATAAATGTAATAATTTATTTAAGAGATAAAAATTTCTTGGAAAAGAAAATATAATGAGTGTTTGTAAGGATGTAAGACTAAGGTATGGGTTATGTGTGTAGTAGGCT
The DNA here is from genome assembly GCA_024138025.1 of Combretum micranthum. Classification (NCBI taxonomy): domain Eukaryota; kingdom Viridiplantae; phylum Streptophyta; class Magnoliopsida; order Myrtales; family Combretaceae; genus Combretum; species Combretum micranthum. The sequence continues at coordinate 2,129,547 of JAMXBD010000072.1, read as the reverse complement.
GTACTTGTGAATAGTGATAAACAGTAGACAAGACATTTACTTTACTGGTAGTAAAGAAAATACAAGAAAAAAGGCTATAACTGTAATTTTTATAATCCGAAAAATTATAAAACGTGTATTTTTGAAATCTTTATAAAATTTCGGTTCTAAAGAGTATTCCGGAATATTTTTTTGAATTTCTAGTTCCGGAGCTCGCTTTTCCATAAAGGAGCTCGGGAAGACTCGGAATAGAAAATTTTTCGAAATTAAAACCTTCTGTGGTTTGAAATATACTTTAAAACAATAATTCACATTAAATTATTCTAGAGAGGTTCTTTTAAATTGAAATCAAAGAAAGGCCGGATCTAGGGTTCCTAAGTTTCCTTTTTCAAGCACAAACTAATCCGGTTTAAGGTTTTGGTTTCCGATTTCTGAAGTTTACTTAGTTATTAGAAAAACCAGGTTTACATACAACCCGAAAAATTATATAACTGATATATTTGGAATTCTTAGGAAATTACGAATCTATCGGTACTAATATCATATATTTAATATTTCAAATCCCAGGGCACGCTTTTCGAAGTTTGTACCCGATCGGGTTCGAAATAGATCGAAAATTTGCTAATCTCACCTTTTAAAACATCCTAATATTATTACGACCTAAACTACACCCTTTACTCATATTCCGACTCCTTGGCTTAGGAATATGGGATTGCCGAATTTAAACTACTAGGGTTTTCCTGGGAATTGTTGACTTAGTTTTTCTGGTTGACTTTCCGATTTAGAACCTTGCCAACTTGGAAACCAATATTTTATGTTTATACAACATGTTAAATTTAAGGAATTTATTTTAAATTTTATTCTTATAAGTATTTATTATCTCTTAGCATTTTTCGAAATTCTTGCATTGGGTTTTATTTCCGAAGGTTAATCGTTAGTTACTTTCTTAATAATTTGTTTGTGGGTTCTATATTATCCGATTTTATAAGTCAAAGACAAGCATAAAATTTGTTATACGTAATGGTTTTAGGTTTGAAGACTATTAAGTTCTTATTTTACTTTTAAGGATTTTCTTTTTCTTCAAGATTAAGAAATTTCTAGATTTGTTCAAGATTTCAGACTAGTTGAAGCTCGCTTTTGATTGGGAATCATTTTTTAAGTTTATTTTAAATGCTTATTTTGGAATTATTTACTGAAGTTTTCCGGGGCTTACAAGTGATGATAGTTCTTCTTAACCTTATCCTCTAAATCCCATGTCACCTCCTCTATTCAAGGATCTCATAAAATTTTGACATAGCAGAGCTCCTTATTCCTAAGTGTTTAAACTTTGTTGTCTAATATCTGAATGGGATATTTTTTGTATATCAAGCTCTCCTTTAGTGTAACTGGTTCCAATTTAACCACTTTATCCAGGTTTGGTACATATTTTCTTAGTACCGACAAATGGAATACATTGTGTATTCCAGTAATGTTTGACGGTTATGCCAAACGATATTTTAAGTGTCTTACTCTATCCAAGATTTCAAAAAGTCCAAAATATCTAGGACTTAGCTTCTTTTTATGTTCGTCCATGGTGAAGACTCTTGGTTGGGCCTACTTTGAGGTAAACATCATCTCCTTCTTTAAATTCCATTTCTCTCCTTTTTATGTTTTCCCAACTCTTTTGTCTATCATGTACCTCCTTCATCTTTTGTCTTATCTCTAACACTTTATCAATTGTTTCTTGAACTAACTCAGGTCCAACAGTTATTATCTCTAAATTATCCTAGAATAGTGGTCGTCTATACCTTCGTCCATATAGTGCTTCATATGGTGGCATCCTAATACTCGAATGGTAGCTATTTTTATATGCAAATTCTACCAAAGGTAAGTTTTGATCCTAATTTCTCTTGAATTCCAAAATGCAAGACCTTAACATGTTCTCCAATATCTATATGGTTCTCTTTGTTTGCCCATCAATTTGGAGATGATAAGCAATGCTAAACTTTAACTGTGTCCCCAAAGCTTTCTGCAATCTAGCTCAAAATCTAGAGACAAAGCAAGGATCTCTATTTAATATTATGCCAGCTAGTACTCCATGTAGTTGAACAATTTCCTTAAGGTATATTCGTGCTAACTTTTCCTATGGATATGTCATGTTGGTTAATAGGAAATGTGCTGACTAAGTGAGTCGGTCCACAATAACCCAAACAACATCATGTCCACCATTGGTCTTGGGCAATGAATATACAAAATCCATGGAAATTTGATCCCATTTCCATTCTGGGATCGGTAGCAGTTGCAATAATCCTCTTGTTTTTTTATGTTCCACCTTAACTCTTTGACACACTTCACATTTAGCTATATATTTAACTATATCCTTTTTCATCCCATTCCACTGATATACAGTTTTTAGCTCTTGGTATGTTTTTGTTTCTGCCGAATGATGTAAAAGTCCAAAATAACTAAACTTAAAGCTTCTCATATACCTAAATACATACATACATACATATATTTTTTTTCCTCTTTTCTTTCTTATTCAATAAACAATTAGTGTTAATATTAGTCTAGTAGAACCACTTCCCCCATACACTTTACGATTTCTTTTTTTTTTTCCTTCTTTTCTTAGTCTATAAGCTCAACATGTGTCTTTTTTCATTTTTTTTTTCCTTTTTATATCATGTAAACTTGAAACAATGAAGATAGGAAATGTTATGTTTTTAATATCATTGGTTTTGCAACAAATTCCACAGTATTTTGCTATAGGTCCATAATATTTGTGTATAAAAGAACTTGTAATATCACACATGCATAAAGAATTATAAATATAACCCTTTTAATATTGTATAATTTTAAAATTTAGTGAAAATAGAAAAAAAATTTACGAGTTCCACAAGATACCTAAACTTTGTTAGTTTTATAAGGTACAAGTTTTAAGATGCTAAGGAGTAGTTTTTGCATCCAAAATTTAGGAAAATGTGCCTTATAAGAAATGTACAAATAGGATCTTATACCATACTCACCTTATACCTATTCACCTTTTGATATGGATTGGAGAATCTATGTGTTTTACGGATCTAGTATTATATTGCAATTTAGGGATTTGTAATATGTTTTTGGGTTTTTATGATTTATGGAAAACTAAAAATAAAATATATAAACGACCAATTTGGTGGATATGACACACCAAAGAAAAAGTCAAACCAGTTGTTCTGATCAATCAATGTTACGTATGGTCAAAAGAAACAATAAAAAATAATCTTGAGGAGAAAACTCAATATTAATCAATAAGTAATTGGTCACAAAGGACAACACAATGTTAAAGATGGCAAAAATTTTTCTAACATAACCTTAATGTCCATTACATACCCCCACAAGTAAAGTAAGGGCAAATATAAAATATAAAAGTCAAACAAATAAAATAGGGAAAAAAAACTTTGGAAACAAGGCATGAAATCATGCTGTTGATCATGAACATGATTTAGGCCACGATCTCCTTGATCATAAGAAGAGTTCTTCAAAGAATGCTAATCACGGGCATTTCAATATCGATCAAGAGTTAGGTCACGGGCATAACGTGGACCATGGTCCTCTCAGCTCTCTATTCTCTCCGTAGACAATGTGATCACCGGCATGACCGCAACCGTATTTGCTACCATGAGTTCGGTTATGACTATCATGCCCCAACGGGTATCCTAGACGTGACAACCCACCATACATAATATTAAAAATTGAGAATGACGACCTCAATTACTCGAAAGCTTTCATATTGGCACAAGACGTATGTTCACATTTTAAGATATTGGCAGCGATACATTCAAGGTAATGTTATTATAATTCATCAAATAATAGGCTTTACAACTTCTACGGGGCATCCCACTAATGAAACTCCAAAATAACATAGTCTAACTAAGACAACTAACTAAAATTGGAAGATTTTAAAGGAAATATAAACTAAATTCTTCAAATAGAATTCCTCCAAAAGCTTCCCAAAAGCAGATTCTACCTGGACGGTTAGGGTAGTCTCAAGTACAAAAACAATGATCCTGCAATATCAAAAATCTATTGGGAATAAACATTACTAGCTTAATGAGATAATTCTTACACAAAAGTACTCATAATAAGGCAATCATACAAGTCCATTAAGCAAGCATATGAAATGCAAACAACTATATGATCAAACAATATATATGACTATCCGGTTTCGTATGTAGAATGGATTTACCCTCCATTGTGGGTTAGGGAATGCTTTGAATGGGTCATAATTGAACTCCTTGAAAATATGTGCACTTCTTGGGGTTCCAATCAATCGTACTATTAGTCCCTAGGCTTTCCTTACCCAGAGCGATTGATCCGGCTCAGCTATACCATGAGGTCGTATTCCCTGAACGTCCTAATTCATCAAGATGTACATAAGCAACTTACCTTTCTGGTCCCACGTTGAAAAGTAGTAGCAAAATGCGAATATGATATTCTAAGTGATATGCATAAACAATTTAGTTTTAAGAAATTTCTTGTTTAACATTAATTCATTTAAGGCGATCAATCAATATTGGCATACATAACAATATGCAAGAAGCAATTTATATTAATCAACTAATCGGGCTTCGATATATTTATCGTTTATTGGTCACACCTAATGAATCACATACATAGTTCCCATGATAACCTACATGTATATCAATTTTTATCTTTTCCTAATATCTAGCACTTTATTCTACAAGCACATGCACGAATACATAAAACATAAGAGAAAACTCACTCGGTCATGGTGATCTATATCAATTGAAGTAATCTTTGGGAAAGAGAAGGTCTAGGTTCTCGTCACCTAAACAAAAGAAATACCCAAAATGAGTATTTTATCCAAGATCTACTAAAAGCATCTAAATCTATTTTATCATTTTCATCAAAATTCAAATGGAGTGAAATTCCAACTTAAAATGGCCATGACTTGCTCATTTTAACTCGGATTTTCGCATATTATATATCATTTTCTACCTACTCAAAAAGATTTTCTAAAGTTATTTTTCTCATAAAAAGCCATTTGGATTTCAAAATGGTATGGTATAAAATTGTTACGAAAATTCTAAGCCTTAAAAATATATTTTTACAAACTTTTCATTAACCAAAAATCCTATAGTAAATACATAGATATTTATAGAGTTGAAAAATAATTTTTGTACACATATAACTCACATTACATGAATGATTCAAGTGTTGCTGTCAAAACTATGATTTTTCATAAAACAATCTCCTTTTTAAAGATCGGAGTCTACAAGTTCCCTTTGAAAATTGTTGTAATAAAAACTAAGGTTTTTAGTTTATTTTATATGAGTCCTTTTTATATCATAACTACCATTTTTCTACTCCATAGACTTTATAAAAATAAGCTTTTATATTTTTGAACTTATGACTCTAGGTTGTTTAACAATATTCATTTCCTAAGTATTTTCTTGACTAGTGAGTTAATTTCAATTTGACTTCGGAATTCATTTAGTTTCTAGTATTTGTTAGAGTGTTGGTATGAGTCCTTTTAAATAAGTTTTTAAAAAGAAAAATTTGTATAGCAAAGAATTATCAACATTAAGATTTAATAATAAATTTATTTTATTTTGAAAAAGAGAGTAAAAACACTTTATAACTATGTTTTGGAAAAAGCTTTACATAACATTAGCTCTTAAAATCTATGATGAACTTATTTAAATTTTCAAAAAGGGTATTGTTTAATTATAATCCTAAGTTTTAAATGGAAACGTTTCTTAAGTGCCAAAAATTAGTTTTGTAAGGATTTTAGTTTTAAATTTTAATGAAGGAAAATAACTCCTTTTATTTGGATAACAACATAGTGATTGTGCATAATCATGAGCATATGACTATATCACATAAAAGAATAATAACTTATATGGAAAATAAGAGATGAAGAAAATTAAATAAGCAAAAAAACATGTAAATAAAATCAAGTATTGGATGTCTTAGCTTTCATCAAGACTTCCGAACTAGAGATAGACTAGTCCTTAAAAAAAAAAGCAAAAAAACAAAACAAGAAAATCATGGAAGTTTTAGATTGGTATCAAGGCTCCCCAGACCTAGATTATGATCAAGTCCATAAAAGAAGAAAATAAAAGAAAGGAAAAAGAATTTGTTTTGACTTGATAAGGACAAGTCTAAGACTAGAAAAAATAGTCTTAATAAATTAAATGAAATAAATTGCAAGAGCATAAATAAAGCTATATTAGTGAGCTTATATGTGCTAAGAAATATATATTTATAAGTATATATAATACATATACAAAGTTAGATTAAAGAAATAATAACAATGTCAATATAGCAACAAAACAACATAATAACAATAACAACATAATTGAAGTTTAGGCATGAACAAGAACAAAACATAAATATATTGTTACTTCCATAACCTTATAGGTTTAGAAAACATAAACTATGGTCATGTTAAGTTACATGACATGAAGAATAAATATGAGAGGTTTTACCTAAGGTAATGTATTTTGTTAAAGAAGAAAAGAGGTGGATGTAGTATAAGTGGGTAGTGATTTTATGGAGAGAAGAGAGAGTTTGGAAGAGAAATTTGGAGAGAGAATTTGAGGAGAGAATTTGCAAGAGTTTTGTTATGGTTTGAAAAGTATGTGTAAAGCATGAAGGAGGGAAAGGATATTTATTGAGTTTTGGAGTAGAAATTAGATCTAATTAAAATAAATGAAAAACAAAAGAAATGAAAGGAAAGAGGGAGGGAAGTGGACGACAAAGAGAGGGAAGAGAGGAGAGTGATTGAAAAATTCATTTTAGAAGAAAAATGTAAGAGAAGTTTAGCAATGTGTGATGTAGAATTTTTATGGATAAAAGAAAATTGTAAGAAATAGGTACTAGAAAAAGTAGAGTTATTGAAACAGTAATGAATAGTAAAAATAGTACCATGAATGGTAGACTAGACGATTAAAATACCGATAGTAAAGAAAATAGCGAAAATAGACTATATATGATATTTTTAGATACCGAAAAATTCTACAACTAATATTTTTGAAATTGTTACATTTTTACGAGTTTAATAATATTATTGGAATATTTTCACTATTCTACTTATTGGGATCCTAATTTTAGAAACTGATCCTGCTTGGGTCCGAAATGAATTAAATTTTGGCAAATATGATTGTTTTAAGCTTTTTTATATAATTTCGAACTATAATTCGAAATTATCTTATTTTCATTGTTTTTATGTTTTGCGCACGAGATTTTTGGATCTAGATTCATTAGACTTATTAGAGAATTAGGTTGACTTTAGAGTTCCAATTTGACTTCCGATTTTTAGGATTTACTTATATTTACCATAAAATCTAAGGGCTTATAATGGCCGTGATGTGGGATATGATCCTCAGGATCTTCAATTTTCTTTGCAGATAATGCACTCACTATAAACCCCTCAATTTTGAGGTAAAATTAGAGTAAACCCTAACCTTAGTCAAACCGGAACTTCAGAGTCAACAAGGATCAAGGCATACTAGTAGTTTTAACTCTGGCAATCTTACGCTCGAAACCTGAGAATAATAAAAATAAGTTTATGATAGATCATTGTTCAAAATAATATGAGATAGCTTAAAAAGATCAGATTTGTCAAAACTTGATTCATTTTGAACCCGGATGGGATTAGTTTTTGAAAAATGTGACTTGGTACCAGAATAGGAAAAATATTTTGATAACATCAAGTGACTCGTAATAATATGAGGATTCCAAAAATATCAGTTTCGTAATTTTTTTGTCACTAAAAAAAATCAAATATAACATATTTACATGTATTTTTTTTACTATAGGTAATTTAATTATCTAGTCTACTATTCATTGTATAATTTCTACTTTTTTTACTATTCACCTATCTCTACATTTCCTTACAACCTACTTCTTACTACAAGTACACCTATTTCTTACATTTTTCATTTCCAATACAACTTTATATCACTCACATCTCACATCTTAACTACTTTTCATTACAAAAATACAAATTATATAAATTATTTCCCCTTTCCTCTTCAAGGATGGTGCCCCCTCACATCTTAACTACTTTTCATTACAAAAATACAAATTATATAAATTATTTCCCCTTTCCTCTTCAAGGACGGTGCCCCCTTTCTCTCTTCTCTAATATTTTTTTTCGTTTTCAATTTATTTAATTACAACAAATTCCCTTCAACAAATCTCTATAAATACCTCCTCTCTGTTACAAGGAATAGCACGAGGATCAGAAGCTGTCCTTAGAAGCTCGTGGACTACATTTGTACAACATATCAATGATAGTTACATGCAAATACATAGATTAGTTACAAGGCTAGTTATAATCTAGTTATAATCTGTTAGTAGCATAACTAACAAAGATTAGTTGTAACAAATACAGATCTGTTGGACAAGTACCAAATACAGTTGTAAACAATGAAATAAACAAGTATAAATACAAATAAAGGGAAAAGGGAGACTTATTCCGCCCTATTGTTCATGTTGGTGCTTGTATGAAGTCTACTGTCACTCGAAAACAGCTAATCTCTTTCATATCCTGTAACAAACAAAACATATAAACAGAGTGAGCTTACATACAATCTGAGCTAACATACAGAATAAGAAACGAGAGGGAAAACAGAGAGTTTACAAAAGGAAGGTAGGGTTTGTTCTTACGCAAAGGCAGGAGGTAAAGTCGAGAGGCACGAAAAGTGGAGGAAGTTTACTAATTAGGGTGTAGCGGGTGTTCTAGGCTGAGCCGAGGAAGTAGGCTGGGCTTGAAGTCATAAGCCGGTAATATTTGGTGCTCTCGTGAATCTTTGGTGACCGATTGGAGAATTCCAGGTGGTGTTTGTCAACAATGTCAACTCGATTACAGGAGGAATTTGCTAAACTGCAAAATTTGGTATATTCATTAGCAGATACTATGAAAGCCATGCAAATGCAGATGCAAGATTCGATGAAATCCAAGTCGTTGATGAATCAAAATTTGTAAGAATTGAATGCCACTATTAATTCTTCTATTCAACAATTTAGAGAGAAGATTGCTAATTTGAGGAATCATACTGATAATAATGGAGTTCAACAGGATAATTCAGATGCATCACAATCATCATTTTCCATGGCAGATTCTTTGTTGAAAGGGATTAAATTGGAAATTCTGAAATTTTCTGGTCAAGATCCATTGGGATGGATATATCAAGCATAGAAATTTTTTAATTTCCGTAAAGTTCCTGAGGAGCAACGATTAGACATTGCTACGTTTGCAATGGAAAGGGAAGCCTTACAGTTTGTTCAATGGCTCGAACAGAACAAACAATTGAGCACATGGTCTCAATTCTTGATTTCTATCAAATCTCATTTTGGTCCATCGGAACACGAGGATTTTCAAGGTGCTTTGTCCAAGTTGACTCAAAGGAAATCAATTAGTGATTATCAGAAAGAGTTTGAAGCTTTATCAAATCAAGTCACTGGTATTTTTGAATCTTTTCTTTTGAGTTGTTTTGTGTTCGGATTAAAGAGTCATATTCGTAAGGAGGTTCAGACTGCTAAACCTACTTCTTTACATCATGTTATTTGGCTTGCCAAAATGCATGAATCCAAATTCTTTGATAGTTCTTTTCGTCACAAACATTCATTTTCACAACCATACACTTCTATCCCAAATACTTACCCAAACACAATATCCCTTAACACAAACTCCCATACTACATAACCAAATTCTTATTCACATACTTTGGCCACAAACACAATCCCAAACACTAACCCTTCTGCCACTTCTACTTTGCAATTTTCTAAACCATTACAATCACATCCTAAACCATTACCAATTCGGAAGATGACTCAAGCTGAAATACAAGAGAAACGTGATAAAGGACTTTGTTTTCATTGTGATGAGAAATATTCTCGTCAACACAAATGTAAGGCCAAGTTTTTGTTGTTGTTGGATGAAGGAGATGGTGAGGGTGAGGAACTAGAGGAGGAGGAGCATTCAGAAGTTTTGCCTTTTGATGAGGGCACTATTAGCTATCATGCCTTGTCAAGACATACTATTCCAGAAACACTCCGTTTTCGTGGTAAAGTGAAGGGACATGATATATCTGTTTTAGTGGATTCGGCCAGTACTCATAATTTTGTACAATCCCGAATAGCAAAATATTTGGGGTTGCCTATAGTGCAATTAGGGCAGTTTAATGTGATGATAGGAAATGGTAGTAAATTGTTGTGTGAAGGACATAGTGAGAATGTTGCGGTGGATATTCAAGGTTTAAATTTTCAGGAAACATTCTATGTTCTTCCTATACAAGGAGTAGATTTCATGTTAGGTGTACAATGGTTATAGAAGTTAGGACCTATCACAATTGATTATAGTACCCTTACTATGCAATTTGTGAACAGTGGATCGATGGTGGTGTTAAAGGGAGATAATCAGCATTCTTTGTTGCAGATTTCAAATCATCAACTTCGCAAGTTGATTTAGCAAGATGTTGTGGTTTCTTATTTCCACTTATTGGCTCAGGAGGTAAATTCTAACTCATGTTACATTACCACCAAGAGATTTAGATCATCTATTGGATAGCTATGTATCAATTTTTGAAGCACCTTCATCATTGTCTTCATTAAGGAATGTTCAACTCCGAATTCAGTTAGTGAAAGGAGCTTCACCTGTTAATGTCAAGCCATATAGATATCCCCATTTCAAAAGAATGAAATTGAGAAACAAGTTTCTGAAATGTTGGACTTAGGGATTATACAGCATAGTAACAGCCTTTTTTCTAGTCCAGTGCTTTTAGTTAAGAAGAAAGATGGGACTTAGCATTTTTGTATTGTCTTGGCGTTTTTGTATTGACCATAGGGCTTTGAATCAAGTGACAATAAAAGATGAGTTTCCTATTCCTACAATAGATGATTTGTTAGATGAGTTGCATGGTGCTTCATGTTTTTCCAAATTGGATTTGCGATTAGGTTATCATCAAATTAGGATGTATTCTGATGATATTGAGAAGACGGCCTTTAGAACGCCTCAGGGTCATTATGAATTTTTGGTAATGCCTTTTGGGTTGTCAAATGCTCCGGCTACTTTTCAGTCTATAATGAATCGAATTTTTCAACCTTATCTTCATAAATTTGTCATAGTGTTTTTTGATGACATATTGGTTTACAGTAAGCATATGACAGATCATTTGACTTATCTTGAGTTGGTGTTGAAGATATTACAGCAACACAAATTTTATTTAAAAGGTAGTAAGTGTCTTTTTGGTAAAGATTCTATTAAGTATTTGGGACACATTATGTCTGCTCAAGGGGTCAGTCCTGATCCAACTAAAGTTCAAGGGGTTCAACAATGGCCAGTTCCACAATCTGTGAAGCAATTACGGGCTTTCTTAGGTTTATCGAGTTATTACAGACGATCTATTAAGGGATATGCTCATATTGTAGGACCATTAACTGACCTATTGCAGAAAGACAACTTTGATTGGTCAGAGTCAGCTTTTACAGCTTTTCAAAATCTGAAGCAGGCATTGGTACAAGCTCCAATTTTGAAATTGCTAGATTTTTCCAAGCAGTTCGTGATTGAGACAGATGCCTCTGGTACAGCTATAGGTGCTGTTCTATTACAGGAGGAATTTCCTGTTTCATATTTCAGTAAGAAATTACCCATCCTTTTGCGGAAGGCTTCAACTTATGGAAGGGAATTGTATGGTATTGTGGAAGCAGTGTGGAAGTGGAGACAGTATGTGCTAGGGACTCATTTTATGATTCACATGGATCATAAAAGTTTGAAAGAAATTCCTTCACAGGTTATTCAAACACCTGACCAGCAAAAATACTTATCCAAATTGCTGGGTTATGATTACTCTATTACTTATAAAGCTCGCAAAGACAATATTATCATGCCCCATAGGGTATTCTAAACGTAACAGCCCACCATACTATATAAGACTCACAAAATCCCCATCTGAGCTTTTCGAGAGTCTTGTATAGATGTAAAGCGTCCCTTTACGACAATAGAATACTCAATCAATGGAGTTAAGAAATTTAATGCGGCATTCACTAGCCATAGATAATAAACCAAAACGCATATATATACATTACAAAAGTCTAAGGGGCATTCTCCCGCAAAATAATAGCAAGTCCGATTACAGTCATCCAGAGTCCTTTAGTTTCCAACGGAAGTCTAAACAAAAGCGAAGTAAACTTCTAAGTGAAACTCCTATCTCCGGTACCTGAGCTGTGGCTTGCCTCGACCTAAGCCAAATGAACTCATGTTGCAACAAATAAAAGCTATGGGGGCGTAAGCTAACTAGCTTAGTGAGTAAGAACTTCCATATCACAATTAATACAATTCATTCAAACAAGTGATTATTCACGCAAATGTATGCATCAGACAAATGAGTTCAACAAACATATGACCAGTCGGAAATCATATGTGGATGGACTTGCACCCTCCATCCTCCGTTAGTAGATTAACGAATCCTGCCTTACGACGCCGTTTAAGCTCACGGTCAACTGAACAATAATTCGTTTTATGGATCACGATTAACCAACATATTCATTTTATGGATCACGATTAATCAACATATTCGTTTTATGGATCACGATTAACCAACATATTCGTTTTATGGATCACGAAAAACCAACCAATGCTAATGCTCCATCCCCATCATGATATGAATGAGTCCAATTATAATTGAAGTCGAATATATATTAATTCAATTGTTTTAGGTGACCAACAATTATTCGCAGACAATCAATATAGAATGCTAGCTAATCAAGCAATAGCTTAACACCCGGTTTCGATATTCCTTAAATTCAACTTCACATATCAACAACAGACAAGTATATATTTCCCATATACCCCATCATGTATAATCATCTTTTATCTTTGCCTAGACAACTAATGCCACTATCATTACAAACACAAGCAATAATTGAGAGCGGAAGTAGTATTCACTCGGCCATGGTTCGCCGGTCTTTTAGTAATAGTAATCGGGTGGTAATGTATCGTCTTGCTCGGGATCACCTACCAAATAAGAATAATCTAATAAGAATCTCATCACTAAACTAATTTAAACTACACATCTAAACTACACAAATTCGGAATTCTCGCTATTTGCGGAAGCTCCGACTTAAAACGGCCATTACTTGGTCATTTTAACTCGGAATTTCGCAAATTTTATACCGATCTCTATCTATTTCGAAATATCTATCTATTTCTAGTATTATTTTCAAGTTTTGAAAACATTAAGGTCACAGAACAGTGGGATCAGTTCTGTCCTGTAACTTTTCCAATTCGGAAAAATTGTTTCGCATTTGATAAAAATGTTCCTAGTTGATGATTCATGTATAGATGGTATATGAATGAGTTCCTAATATGAATATTATGTAATGAGCTCAATATATGCATGGTTTTGATGATCTTGATGATGAACTTGTAAACCCCGGGAATCTCAGTAATTAAGAAAACTCCGGGAGTTGAAAAGCGAAACCCTAATCCGGTTCGGTTTGAGTCTAGTGAGAGGAGCTTAGGAACCCTAAATCCGGCTTTTCTTCGGTTTCATAATAAAAAAAATTTATAAAGTAAATGAAATTAAATTATTGTCCTAAAGTATATTTTAGACCTTTGAAAGTTTTAAATTCGGGAATTTTTTAATTTCGGGTCTTCACGAGCTCAATTACGGAAAAGCGTGCCCCGGACCACGAACTCAGAAAAATGTTCCGGAATATTCATTAGAACCGTAATTTTATAAGGATTCCAAAAATATTAATTTTATAATTTTCCGGGCTATAAAAATTATAGTTATAGCTTTTCCCGTGTTTTCGCTACAACCGGTAAAGTAGATGTATTGTCTACTATTCACAAGTACAACCTACACCACACACTACCCATACCTATTCTTACATCCTTACAACTACTCATTTCAATTTTCTTTTCCAATGAATTTTGTCTCTTAATTAATTATTACATTTAGTACATTTTAATTATCTAAATTACAAAATATCAAAATTCAAAACACACACACACCCCCCCCCCCCCCCCCCCCCCCCCCCCCGTTTTCCCTCTCAATTTAATTTATTTTTACTCCATTTATTCAACTAAAACCCTAATCCACTTAATATAAACTAAATGTTCATTCTCTCTCTTCATTTTCACTCTTTCAAAAAATTGTCAAAGGTTAAACTCTCTCCCTCTTCTCTCCCAAATTGCCGTGACCCACACACACACGCACACACCTCCACAAGTTGTTTCATCTTCTTTTCTTCTCAAAATCTCCATTAAAGCTATGATTTCAAGCTTTATTCCTCTCAAATCTTGTAATGGCAAGATCATTCTTGTGTGTTTTCCACCATTAATCCCAATGAGCATGAGCAAGGGACATGAAAACACTACTACAAGAATCTCAAGCCATCACAAGAAGTGGATCTAGTATTTGAAAGAGTTTTGTTTGAAATATCATCTTGTTCATGCATGTAAAGTAGATATCTTGTATATATACTGATGTTCATGCCATGAGATTTATGATTCATGCATTATATTTAGTAGATCTAATGTTTAGACATCAACATCTTCATTTACATGTATGATCATAGAGTTATTTTGATTTCCATGCATTGATGATCATAAAAATGTAGTCTTATATATGTATAGATATGTTGGAGGGTAGATCTTCATATATAGGAGGCAAGAACATTGAAAAATGAAAGGTTTTGTCAAATATGAATTGTTGGAAATTCGGATGAAATTAGAACCCTACTTTAAAAACCACCAAAACCATTTTTAAACTCATATTTCACATGAAAAATGAAGGATATGTGCAATAGGTATCTTGAAGGAATGATTTTCATAAGTTTAAATGAGTTTAGGTGTAAACCCCGGTAATTCTCAGTAGCTAGGAAACCCCAGGAGTTGGAAACGAAACCCTAACCCGATCAGATTGGGTCTAGTAAATGGAGCCTAGGAACCCTAAATCCGGCTTTCCTTCGGTTTCATAGTAAAAAATATTATGGAGTAAATGAATTTGAATTGTTGTTCCAAAGTACATTTCAAACCTTTGAAAGTTTTAAATTCGGGAATTTTTCAATTCCGGGCCTTCCCGAGCCCAATTACGGAAAAGCGTGCCCCGGGCCACGGATTCAGAAAAATATTCCGGAATATTCATTAGAACCGTAATTTTATAAGGATTCCAAAAATATCAATTTCATAATTTTCCGAGCTATAAAAATTACAGTTATAGCTTTTCCCGTGTTTTCGGAACAACCGGTAAAGTAGATGTCTTGTCTACTATTCACAAGTACAACCTACACTACACACTACCCATACCCTATTCTTACATCCTTACAACTACTCATTTCAATTTTCTTTTCCAAGAAAATTTGTCTCTTAAATAATTATACATTTATTACAATTTCATTTACTAAATTACAAAAAATCAAATTTTAAACACACACACACTCCATGCTTGATGGCCGGCGCCCCTCCCTCTTTCCCTCTCAATTGAGTTAATTTTACTTCTTTTATTTAACTAAAACCTAATCCTTTGTATATATACTTATTTTTCTCTCTCTCTCTTCATTTCTTCTCATTTCAAAATTGAAAAAGGAGAAAACCTCTCTTCCTTCCCTTCCCATTTGTGCCGAGCACCCCTCCCTCTCCCTCTTGCACTTTCAACTCAAAGCTCCTTCATTTCTACCTTAGATCCTCCTTGGTATGTTGATTCAAGCCTTGTTTTCCTAGTTCTTGTCATGGCAAGACCATATCTTGTGTATTTCCTCATTAAAACCCCATGATGCTCATGCTAGGGACATGGAAATGCATGAACAAGAATGTCAAGCCATCACAAGACATGGATCTAGTGTTTAGATGTGTTTTGTTAAGATTTCATAATGTTCATGCATATAAAGTAGTGATCTTGTATTTATATTGTTGTTCATGCCATGAGATCCATGTTATATACATCATATGTAGTAGATCTAAGGTTTAGACATTCACCACTTTATGTACATGCATGATCATAGGTTCATTTTTGTTTATGTGCCTTGTTGATCATAAAATGAAGTCTTGTTCATGTATAGAGATGTTAGATAGTATATCTCCACATATAGATGGCAAGAACATTGAAAAAGGAAGGACTTTGTTAGATATGGAAAGTTGAAAATTCGGATGAAATGGAAACCCTACCCTAAAGACCTCCAAAATCAATTTTAAACTTATATTTCATAAGAAAAATGAAGGGTA
Organism: Combretum micranthum; assembly: GCA_024138025.1. Lineage (NCBI taxonomy): Eukaryota > Viridiplantae > Streptophyta > Magnoliopsida > Myrtales > Combretaceae > Combretum > Combretum micranthum. The sequence continues at coordinate 2,113,352 of JAMXBD010000072.1, read as the reverse complement.
TGTGTAATAGACATGTTGAAGGAATTATTTTCATGAGTTTAGATGAGTTAGGCATAATAAAAATGAGAAAAACAAGAGGTGAAGTTAGAATGAAAAGTGTTGACTTTAATTGTATAGTCAAATTCGTAACTTTGTGTAATGCCTAAATAAACACTTAGTATTTAAGTCTAAAATGAATGTTTATAAGCTAAATGAAGTCCTTAGATAATGTATACATTGAAGCCCCAATTTTAATGCATTAGACTAGATTTCCCTTAAGAAAAATGTAAGAAAAGAAAATTTGGAAAATTCGGATTTTTACAAATAGCTTAATTGAAAACATGTTTACCACATGAAAAATGTGAAATTTTGCGCATGAATGGAGGCCGTAACTATTATATACTTTAAGAACCTATTTTTAGTTAAATAATAAGTAGATTACAAGATTAAAAACCAAAGAAACCCTAAGGAGTATAATGTGGGAAAATAACTTCTTAGAATTAGTTTATATGAAACTTTCCCCAACACTTAAGAGTTCCTAAAAGTTTATTACTACAAAAATCATCATGACCATGCACATATTGAGTTCATTACATAGCATACACATTAGTAATTCATTCCCATATCATTCATGCATGAATCATCATCTAGGAATACTTTTTATCAAAGGCAAAGCAAATTTTCGAGATTGGGTCAATTGCGGGACAGAACTGATCCCACTGTTCCGTGACCCTATTATTTTCAAAACTTGGATTTAATTCTTGAATTAGATAGATATTTCGAAGTAGATGAAGATCGATATAAAATTTGCGAAATTCCGAGTTAAAATGACCAAGTTATGGCCGTTTTAAGTCGGAACTTCCAAAAGTAGCGAGAAATCCGAATTCAACTAGTCTAGATGTATAGTTTGATTTATTTACATAGTGAGGATCTCATAGGGATTATTCTTGTTTGGTAGGTGATTCCGAGCAGGACGACACTCTTCCTCCCGATTATTATTATTAAGAAGTTTGGTGTCCCATGGCCGAGTGAGTTTACTTCCACTCTCAATTAATGCTTGTGAATGTAATGTAGTGGCACTAGTGATGTAGGCAAAGATAAAAGGAATTGTACAAGCATGATGGGGTATGTGGGAATTATTTATGTTGTTGATTGTTGATATGTGAAATGGAGCTTAAGGTATATCGAAACCGGGTGTTAAGATATTGACTGTTTTACTAGAATCTTATGATGAATGTCTGCAAGTACTTGTTGGTCACTTAAAAGAATTGAATTAATAACTATTCGACTCCGACTATAAATTGAGTTCATTCATGTCACAACGGGGTTGGAGCATTTGCATTGGTTGGTTTTTCGTGACCCATAAAACGAATGTGAGGTTAATCGTGATCCATAAAACGAATGTGAGGTTAATCGTGATCCATAAAACAAGCTTTTAATCAGTTGACCGTGAGCTTAAACGGCGTCGTACCGCAGGATTCGTTAATCTGCTAACCCGGGATGGAGGGCGCAAGTCCATCCACATATGATTTCCGGTTGGTCATATGTTTGTTGATCACATTTATATGGTGCATACACTTGCTTGAATAATCACTTGCTTGAATGATTGTATTTAATTGTGTTATGGAAGTATTACTCACTAAGCTAGTTAGCTTACGCCCCTATAGTTTCTATCTTTTGCAGCATGAGTTTATATGGCTTAGGCCAAGACAAGCCACAGCGCAGGTACCAGAGATAGGAGTTTCCTATAGAAGTTTGATTCATCTCTTTTGTATAGACTTCCATTGGAAACTAAGGACTCTGGATGACTGTAATAGACTATTATTCTTTTGCGGGGGAATGTCCCTTAGATTTTGTAAACTTTAACATTATGCGTTTTGATTTATTATCTATGGCTAATGCATGCCTCATTAAACTGTTTAACTCCATTTGTTGAAGTATTCTATTGTCGTAAAGGAACGCTTTACATCTACTTAAGACTTCCGAAGGCCCCGGGTAGGGAACTCGAGAGTCTTACTTAGCATGTGGCGGGCTGTTACGTTTAGGATACCCTACGGGGCGTGACATTAGGCATGATAAAAATATGAAACAAGTGGTAAAGCTAGAATGAAGAAATATTGATATATGGATATATAGTTAAATTCGTATTTTTGGATGATGCCCACATGAACACTTAGTATCCAAGCTTAGATGGTATGTTTTATGAGCTAAATGAAGTCTTTAGATGATAGATATATTGGAGCTTTAATTTTTTATGCCCTAAACAAGTTTTCTCATAAGGAAAATGCAAGGAAATGAAATTTACAAAATTCGGATTTTTACAAATATCTTGTTTAATAACATGTTTACCAAAGGAAAAATATGGATTTTTATGCATAAATGAAGGTCATGATTAATATAGACTTTGAGAACTTATTTTTATTTAGATAACAAGTGAATTTCAAGAATAAAATCATAGGAACCCTAGGGAATGTAAAATTGAGAAGAATAACTCTTTAAGAATAATCTTTGTGGAATTTTATAACCATTAGGAGTTCCTAAGAGTTCATCATCAAAAATCATCAAGACCATGCATGTATTGAGTTCATTACATCACATTCATATTAGGAATTCATTCATATACCATCTATACATGAATCATCAACTAGGAACATTTTTCATCAAAAGCAAAACAAATTTTCGGAATTGGAGGATTTATGGAACAGAGCTGATCCTACTATTCCGTGACCTTAGTGTTTTCAAAACTTGAAAATAATTCTAGAAATAGATATATCTTTCGAAGTAGATAGATATCGATATAAAATTTGCGAAATTCCAAGTTAAAATGACCAAGTTATGGCCATTTTAAGTCGGAGCTTCCACAAATAGCGAGAATTCCAAATTCATCTAGTTTAGATGCATAGCTTGGATTAGTTACATGATGAGAATCTCATTAGGATTATTCTTACTTGGTAGGTGATCCCGAGCAAGACGACACCCTACCTCTCGACTATTACTACTAAAAAGACCAACGTCCAATGGCCGAGTGAGTTCTATTTCTACTCTCAATTAATGATTGTGATTGTAATGTAATGGCACTAGTGTGTAGGCAAAGATAAAAATGGATATGTATGATGGGGTATATGGGAATTATATATTTGTCTGCTGTTGATGTGCGAAATGGAACTTAAGAAATATCGAAACCGGGTGTTAAGCTATTGACTGATTAGCTAGTATCTTATGTTGAATGTCTGCGAATACTTGTTGGTCACCTAAAAGAATTGAACTAATGTATATTCGACCTCAAATGTAATTGGATTCGACCTCAAATGTAATTGGATTCATTCATATCACGATGGGGATGGAGCATTAGCATTGGTTGGTTTTTCGTGATCCATAAAACGAATATGTTGGTTAATCGTGATCCATAAAACGAAAATGTTGGTTAATCGTGATCCATAAAACGAAATTGTTGGTTAATCATGATCCATAAAACGAATTATTGCTCAGTTGACTGTGAGCTTAAACGGCGTCATACTGCAGGATTCGTTAATCTACTAACCCGTGATGGAGGGCGCAAGTCCATCCACATATGATTTCCGGTTGGTCATATGTTTGTTGAACTCATTTGTTTGATGCATACACTTGCTTGAATAATCACTTGTTTGAATGAATTGTACTTAATTGTGATATGGAAGTTCTTACTCACTAAGCTAGTTAGCTTATGTCCCCCATGGTTTTTACTTATTGCAGCACGAGTTTACCTGGCTTAGACCGAGGCAAGCCACAGCACAGGTACCGGAGATAGGAGTTTCCCATAGAAGTTTACTCCATTTTTGTATAGACTTCCGTTGGAAACTAAAGATCTCTGGATGACTGTAATGGACTTGATATTATTTTGCGGGGGAATGCCCCTTAGATTTTGTAAAGTATAATTATGCGTTTTGGTTTATTATCTATGGCTAATGAATGCCACATTAAACTACTTAACTCCATTGGTTGAGTATTCTATTGTCGTAAAGGGACACTTTACATCTATACAAGACTCCCGAAGGGCTCGGGTAGGGAATTCGAGAGTCTTACATAGTATATGGCGGGCTGTTACGTTTAGGATACCCTATGGGGCGTGACAGAACTTCTTATGAACTTCTATTTATTAAGAATTCTATGATGATCACTTATGTAAGCTATTCTTTCCAACCTTACATTTCCTAGGGTTTTTGTGATTTTATTCTTGGAATTTACTTACCATCTAAGTAAAAATGAGTTCTCAACATTTATATTAATCATGACCTTCATTTATGTATAAAAATCCACATTTTTAATTGGGTAATATGTTTTTAAACAAGCTACTCACAAAAATCTGAATTTTGTAATTTCCTTTTCTTGCATTTTCTTTATGAGAAAACTTGTTTAATGCATCAAAATTGAAGCTTCATTATATCTAATATCTAAAGACTCCATTTAACTCATAAAACATATCATCTAAGCTTGGATATCAAGTGTTTATGTAGGTATCATCCTAAAATACGAATTTAACTATTAATCACTAAATCAATATTTTTCATTCTAGTCTTCACTACTTGTTTTACATTTTTCTTATGCCTAACTAATCTAAACTTATGAAATCATTCCTTAAGGACATCTACTACATATACCTTCCATTTTCTATGAAAAATATGAGTTTTAAAGTGGTTTTGGTGGTCTTTAAAATAGGGTTCCAAAATCATCCGAATTTTCAACTAAACATTTCTAACCAAATATTTTTCTTTTCAAGTTTCTTGTCTTCTATACATGAAGATCTACCATCTAACATATCTATACATAGGCAAGGCTACATTTTTATGATCATCAATGCATGAAAATCAAAATAAACATATGGACATGAAGATATAAATATCTAAGTATTAGATGTACTAAATATAATGCATGAATCATGAGTTTCATGGCATGAACATAAATATCTATGCATGATCTCTACTTTACATGCATGAACAAGGTGATATTTCAACAAAAACTCATTTAAACACTAGATTCATATCTTGTGATGGCTTGACATTCTTGTACAAGTGTTTTCATGTCCCTAGCATATGCTCATTGGGATTAAATGTGAAAACACACAAGAATAGCTTTGCCATTACAAGATTTAGGAAGAACAAAGCTCGAAATCAACATACCAATAGAGATTAGAGGTAGAAATGAAGAGGATTTGAGCTTGTGTGTGTGAGTGTGAGAGAGGGGAGAGTCACGACACAAATGGGAGGAAGAAGAGAGGGTTTTCTTCTTTTAGAAAAATTTGAACAAGTGGAAATGAGGAGAGAGAGAGAAAAAGGTGTTTATATATGAGTAAATTAGGGTTTGTTATTGAATAAAAATAGCAAAAACAAATCAAATGAGAGGGGGAAAAGGGGGAGTGGGCGCCGGCCATAGGGGGGGGGGGGGGGGTGGGGTGGGTGGCGTGTGTTTGAAATTTGTTCAATTTGTAATTTATGTAATTAAAATGTAATAAATGTAATAATTATTTAGGAAACAAAAATTCTTGGAAAAGAAAATTGTAATGAGTAGTTGTAAGGATCTAAGAATAGGGTATGGGTAGTATGTAGTGTAGGTTGTACTTGTGAATAGTAGACAAGACATCTACTTTACCGGTTATAACGAAAACACGGGAAAAGGCTATAACTGTAATTTTTTATAGCCTGGAAAATTATAAAATTGATATTTTTGGAATCCTTATAAAATTACGGTTCTAATGAATATTCCGGAACATTTTTCTGAGTTTGTGGTCTCGGGCACGCTTTCTCGTAATTGAGCTCGGGAAGGCCCGGAATTGAAAAATTCCCGAATTTAAAACTTTCAAAGGTCTAAAATATACTTTAGAATGATAATTCATATTCATTTACTTTATAAAACTTCTTTTATTATGAAACCGAAGAAAAGCCGGATTTAGGGTTCCTAAGCTTCTCTCACTAAATTTAAACTGGACTGGATTAGGGTTTCGTTTTCAACTCTCGGGATTTTCTTAACTAATAAGAATACCAGGGTTTACAAATATTGTGGCAGATGCATTATCTAGACAACATGGTGAGGAGGGACAAATTTTTGGACTATCTGCACCCTGTTTTTCTAGTATGGATACTCTTAAACAGGAATATCAGACACTTTCAGCATTTCTACGTATTATTTCTGACTTAGCAAAAGGGTTGTATCATAAACACTCCTTGACTTGGAAAATGGATTTTTGTATTTTCATACCCGATTGTTTTTGGTTCCTACTTCGAGTTTGGTGCCTCTTATTTTGAAGGAATTTCATACAATCCCTACTGGTGGTCATTTTCATTTTCTTAAGACATATAAGAGAATTGCAGCTGAGTTTTTTTGGGAAGGCATGAGAATGATATTGCGCAATTTGTGCGAAATTGTTAAACTTGCCAACAGGTGAAGTATGTAACTAGATCACCAGTTGGGTTACTAGTTCCATTGCCTATACCCGATAGAGTTTGGGAAGATGTGAGCATGGATTTCATCATGTGTCTTCCTAAATCTTAGGGTTATATTGTTATTTTGGTGGTTGTAGACAGACTTTCTAAGTACTGTCATTTGGGGGCATTAGATGAACATTTCACAACTAATAAAGTTACTGCATTGTTTCTACACATGGTGATCAGATCACATGGTATTCCTCGGACTATTGTTTCCGATGGTGATGCAATTTTTATGAGTCGATTTTAGAAGGAGATGTTCACTTTAAGTGGAACCCAACTGTGTATGAGTTCAGCTTATCACCCACAATCTGATGGGCAAATAGAGGTCCTTAATCGCACTATTCAACAGTATTTATGGTGCTTTGTGATGGAACAACCTCACACTTGGGTTAAGTTCCTTCCATGGGCAGAATTTGCCTATAACTGTTTGTTTCATGAAGGGGCCAAAACTACACCATTTGAAGTAGTGTATGGTTGACCTCCACCATCTATTCCTTCTTATGTTCGAGGCACATCCAAATTAGATGTAGTGGATCAGGAATTGTTAACTAGAGATCAAATTCTGTCTTCATTGAAGACTAATTTGCAGGTGGCTCAACAGAGAATTAAAGCTATTGCTAATACTCATCGGACTAATGTCATGTTTGCACTAGGAGACTTGGTGATGGTGAAGCTCAGACCCTACAAGCAAGTCTCACTTGCCAACAACTTTCAAAAGTTGTCTAAACGATACTATAGAAAGTGAGGGAGTGTGCTTATAAGGTTGAGCTTCCACTTAGTTCCAAGATCTATAACGTATTTCATGTTTTTGTTTTAAAGAGGTATTTTGGTACATCTACACCATCCTTGGATTTACCTACAGATGCTATCGCTAATCACCCTTTGTTAGAACCACTAGGTATTGTGAATTCTAGAGTTTTGATGGTGTATGGAAAACCTCTCAAACAGATTTTGGTTTCATGGAAGGGTCTTGCCTTAGAAGATGCTACTTGGGAAGATTATAATCAATTTTCCTAGATTTATCTGAATTACAACCTTGCGAACAAGGTTGTCTTTTCAGAAGGGGAGTCGTCTGTTACAAGGAATAGCAAGAGGATGAGAAGCTGTCCTCAGAAGCTCGTGGACTATATTTGTACAATAGATCAATGATAGTTACATGCAGATGCATAGATTAGTTACAAGACTAGTTATAATCTGTTAGTAGCATAACTAACAAAGATTAGTTGTAACAAGTACAGATCTATTGGATAAGTACCAAATACAGTTGTAAACAAAGAAATAAACAAGTATAAATACAAAGAAAGGGAAAAGGGAGACTTATTACCCCCTATTGTTCATGTTGGTGCTTGTATGGAGTCTGCTGTTACTCGAAAATAGCTAATCTCTTTCATATCCTGTAACAAACAAAACATATAAACAGAGTAAGCTTACATATAATCTGAGCTAACATATGGAATAAGGAATGAGAGGGAAAACAGAGAGTTTACAAAAGGAAGGTAGGGTTTGTTCTTACGCAGAGGCAGGAGGTAAAGCCGAGAGGCACGAAAAGTGGAGGAAGTTTACTAATTAGGGTTGTAGCGGGTGGTCTGGGTTGCCTTAAAGTCATAGGCCGGTAATACTCTCCCTCTATTTCTTTCACACACATCAGTTTACATAACAAAACTGTACCAAATTCTCTCTTCAAATTCTTTCCCAACTCTCTTCTATTTCCATAAAACTATCATTTACCTATAACTACCGACACTTCATTTCCCCTTCAACTAATACATAAACTTTAGGTAAAAGCTTTTTAATATTTTTTCTTTATGTCATGCAACATTATATGACCATAGTGTGTGTAACTCCCTAAAATAAGGCATTATAACTCGCTACGTGTCCTCTCTTGAAAGGCACACACAAGGGCTATAATACATCTATAAACCATAATAATCTATCATATAACTCCTAAACCCACATAAAGGAATACTCAATATGAAACTCAAGAAAACATAACTCCTAAAAACATTCATGTTGGTATAAACCAAACTAACTGATAAAATTCTCATAAGAAACATAAAACTAATAACTCATAAAATCTTTACAACTGGAAATCTAAAGGAAATCTAATAAACTCATCATCATCATCAGCCTAACTCTAATCCAGCCATCTACATATCAATTGGGTAGTCAATTCCACTATCGTCCTCCCCAAGCCCTATGAATACATCAAAGCTAGATAAGTTATATACAGTTTGGTCTTCACTTGAACCTGAAAACAAAAAGGACTGAGCATAAAGGCCCAATACATCTAAACCAAAAACATAAGCGTATGATCATACATCAAACAGTTCACATACGACTTAATATCTAATGCAGCAAGCACTAATTATTATCTTTTATCTAATCCAACATACAACATAGTTTAAGATTATCTACGACTAATCCTAAATCTAGAGCAACTCAGACTCCTTTAAAATCAAGCAGTATAGGAAAATAGATAATATAATACATATATGGTGTTAGGAATCTCCCACACACCTGGGTGTCGTACTTGCACTACACCTAAACTACCGAATCATCTCAATATATGAGTCCACTTAGGACAACCTCACATAAAGATCATTAGGTTGCCAACGTTAGTATCACACTCTGTGTGGTTTTTACTGACCGCAGCCACTCACAACCAACATTCGATTCAATTAAAGTCAGATATAATTAGGTCAAATTTATAAACTAATCCTACAAGCACAAACAAACAAGTATGGTAAGGACATACCTATTTCTGCTTAAGAAATAGAAATCTTACTCTCAAAAAACACCTGAACAAAGAATCATCCATTTCACAAATCAATTTACATCCTTGGTAACAACATAAGAAATATAAACCTTAAATCTTAATTCGTCAAAACTAAAATCTCCAACGCACCTTTCACTCATGATAATTGTAGAGTTACCAAATCACCGATTCAATACCACGAAATAAAGAAACCCTAATTCATAAGAATACCTATTTATCATTGTTCATACATTCACAAATCATCTTAACAACATATATGATTAAATTCTCCTAAAAACTTAAGATCTATAGATTATAGTTTCAGATTGAATCTTACCTTCTTCAAATGATTATAGATATGAAAATCCCCAATTTCCACACTTAGGGTTTGACTTCAATTTCCACCAAAGACCAATTCTCCTTCATCAATTAACAACACAAATCTTAGAAAGAGACCTTCTAAAACCAACTAAAGGAACATGAGAGATTACTTATCCAATTCCTTGAAGAAATCCATCTTGGAGAGTTTGCTAGGGTTTTTAAAGGTTTAAGAGAGGTTATTAGGGTTAAGACTGATTATAGGACGTATTTATATTGTTATAACTCGAAGGGATATAGGCTGGATGAAGGGAAAACAAAGTTGGTGGCTTAGAACTCTCAGGTCTCGGAATAACATCCACGGCTGGCCTTTTTGGGTACGCCGGCAGCCTAAAGGCTAGTGTAGGGCCAATTTCCCAATTCACACAATTTTCCTCCAAAGATCCAAGCTAGTGTTTAGGCCGTCGTCCATTGTATTTAACCTGGCAGCTTATAATTATAGGCTGGCGGCCTATATGCCGGCCTACTTGAAAATCGCCCAATCATTTGCATGCGTCTTCCTCTAGTCTAAATTCATCTGTTCCAAGACAAAAATATCCTTTAAACAACTATTTATTACACAAATACCCCTCACTATGATGTTTTGGAAAGAAAATGGCTTTTGTGACAAAAATAACCTTACAAATAGATAATTTTTTTTCAAGTAGGTAGAAAATGACATATTATATGTGAAATTCCGAGTTAAAATGAGCAAGTTATGACCATTTTAAGTTGGAATTTCCACAAATCCGATTTTTACTGTAAATAAAAGATAGAGTTAGAAAATTTAAGTAGAAGTTGTCACGCCTCAAAAGGGATTCTAGTAGTATAGCCCTAAAGTTATTGTACCACATGTGCACTTGTAATATGAGAACCATTTTACAAGTCAGAGTATACAAGACTCTATATATTTATTAATATCTATTATTTAAATGATACATTTACATATAATATTACTGTAATTCAACAATGGATCCGATTTTCCACTTCTCACCAAGATCGCAGAGAATCGATATCCCCTATCAAATAGTGAAAATGGGGTTACAAACCTATAGCATATACAAATCTCAATTGTTTACACAATTTATCTAATTTGCACATCTAAGTTTCTCATAACCTACATTCCTACCTTTTATAAAGTCTATTGGAGAAGTACTCTTCACACATTCCTAGCCCAATCCCAGCTAGTATTAATCATGCACAAAAACTGTTGGGGATGAGCAAACCATGGGCTCAGCGAGATAACATGATCAGACCACACATCAAGCAATAATATATAAGTTTAATTAACAAACGTATGTCATGCAACAATCAACCATATGTACAGTTACAAACTTGAATATTCGAAATCCAAAGACGGTGTAGATTTATGCCCTCTATCGGGGTTGGAAGGAAGCCATGAAGAGTGACATACTGTGATCAGGAGAATCAGAGAACCAAGAAAGAATGAGTACCATAAACTCTCTCTAATTACTTTAAAAGATTTCACTCTTATACTTGGAACAGAGAAACACCATTTAGTATTAGCCATTTCATGTTGATACCACGAGCAGTGTTCCTTCGATACCAGGTAATTCTTGTGGAACAGAATAGAACAAAGGTGATCCTCGAAGAACTAGGAAATTTACATCTAGAAAAACCAGTGCATCACCAGAGAATATAAATGCTAATACAAGCACGGTTATCACTCCTTTTTGATGCAATATATGCAATTGATGCAATGCATGTCCATTTTGATTTATGGTACCAGTAGTTTTTAGTTAAGTTTAAGGTGATCATACAATTTACAGACAAACATCAATATGTTTCATACAGTAATTATCATACATAGAATTATCACTTATAATAGGATAACTTTGGCAATCAAGCATACACCAAACATAATGTAATATACCTAATCCCACATCCATATCAATTGAATATATTATTATAACCGTAGCTATTCTATAAGCACAAACAATGTGATAAGGTCAAAGTTACTCATCTATTGTCCTCACTACTTTGTCATATTATGCTACCGGAAGTCCAATGACTGATCTATCTTTCCTATGAAATCAGATAATGGATTTTATAATTATACTACTATTTATAAGACTTTTGGTTGTACTTTTTATGACCTAATTTAAGTTTCACTCTTTTAATTTACTTTATTTTTCCAAGGTAAGATTTTCGAATTTTATATGGGTTAGTCTTTTTGATATTGTTAAAAAATTCGTCTAATCACACTTTCTGTAAGAGAAATCTTCCTAAAAATTATAGGTACTAACTTCAATTATATAATTTTTTAACTAAGTCTATTATTTTTATTTTAACTCCATTTTAGCATATGATCAGACATTTAGATAATTTATTTTGAGCATTGTATGGTAGTTGATTGAATTTTATCAATCTGTAAATTTTATTTATTACTGATAGTTGTCATAGAATATTTTAAGTCTTATTTTTGCTTAATAATTTTATTTTTATTAAGCTTTTATTATTTATATAGTCGTTCTAGTATATCTACCTTAAGGTAATTCATATTTATTATCTATTATTTATTTTCAGTTTGCTTTTCTTCATTTTAGTTTACATCTATATTTTACTTAGGATGTTTTCTTTATTCCAAATTTACTTAAGTTCCTCTTTTGTTTGTGTTTGTGTTGATAGTGGATTTTATTATTTTCTTTGTTTGTCAACCTTATCTATCTTATGTTAATTGGAATTTCTATTTATATAGCAATATTTAACATTTAGTTTTTTAATTATTTTTCTAACATATTCGTAGTTTCTTAAAGTTTAAATGTATATCAATTATCTACTAAAATTAAATTTTATTTTTATCGTTTAATTATAGAGTATGTATTTAATAAATTAGGATTTTATTATTATCATCTTTTATTATTTTATATCGTTCTTTAGTTTGATTACCTTATGGTAACTGATATTTATTTTCTAATATTTAGTTTCATCGTGTTTCTCTAATCTCATTTCATGTTATTATTTGTTATTTATGGAAATCACGCTATTTACAATTTTAACTTAGTCTAATTTTTCATTCTTATACATTTATCTATATAAAATATTTACCAGATAATTATTATAATCTAATTATTTTGTTTAATTTAACTAAAGTGTCTCTTGGTAATAATTGGTTAATAATATATAGCACTTTAACAAATATTTTAAGCTTATTATTCTTAAATTTATTTAAATTTATTTATTTATAAAATTTTATCTTTTGTTGTTGTTGTTGTTGTTGTTGTTGTTGTTATCATTATTATTATAATTATATATATATATGTATATTCTATTACACGAATAGATTCTTCTTCAAGGAAATTTTGCACGTATGCCAGCATCATATGCTGCCAGTGTTGAATCTCAGGATGCCGGTGTTCGTGTAATTTTTACACGATTCAAGTTCCAGTGTACAATGGCTTCGAAGGCCGCCAGCGTTACAACGTATGTTGACGTTGATCTCTAATTTTCTGGTTTTTATTTATATCTCATAAACAAAATAACACCATCCATCCACATAAGTCGTCGATGTTGGTCAATTGCTATAAAACCCCAAATTTTTGGAATCAGTTTAGCCTAAAACCCTAAAACAGAAGTCAACCAGAACTCTAATGATCAACAAAACCCTAGTTAGATGTAATAACTTAAGTCCGACAATCCCGAATAAGAAACTCAGTGATAATAAGTAGGAGTTTAGAATATAGAATAGTGTGTAATTATCTAAGGTAGCATAAAAAGATCAGATTAGTAAAACCACAACCCGTTTCAAACCCGATCGGACAGAGTTCTTGAAAAAAGTATCCTGGAGCCCGGAATAGTAAAAATATTCCGAATATACCGTTAGATTCGTAAAAATATAAGGTTTTAAAAAATATTAGTTTTGTAATTTTTCGGTAAGTAAAAACAACAGATATCGCAATTATACGTGTATTTTCTTACTACCGGTACTTTATTAGTCATATCTACTTTACATTACACTATTCATTACTATTCTATACTATTATTTTATCTCTACTTTTTCTTACACCTACTCTTACACACACTATAACCTATAACCTTTACTTTTTACTTTTCCCATAACTTTATTTCATACCTACCTTACTTATTACTTCATTTAATCCACAAAATACAAAAATTAAATCACTCCCTCTCTCCTCTCCATGTATGGCCGGCACATGACCCTCCCCCTTTTCTCTCAATTTGTTTCAATTTTCATTTAATTTAATCATACAAAAATCACTCCACATTTTCCTATAAATACCCCCTCCTCTTTCACTTCTTTCACACAATTACTACCCACAAATTCCTTACAAAAACTCTCTCAAATTCTCTTGTAAAAAATCTCTCCAAATATCCTCCCAAAACTCTCTCAAAATAATCCAAAAACAACTTCTACCTACAACAAAAACCAAAACCACATAATACTACCAAAGTCTTCTTTAGGTAACCACTTCCTATTATTTTTCTTCTTCTCATGTCATGTAACTTTACATGACCATAGTGTGAGTTTTCAAAGACTAAATGTTATGGAAGCTACATTATATTGTTCTTGTTCATGAAAATCTATTTATGTTTGTTATTATTTTTGTTCATATTATTGTTACTATATCTAAGTATTATTATTTATAATATATATACATATTCTTTAGAGCATGTAGCTCCCTTGTAATTTATTTATTTTATGCAATGCAATTTATTTATTTATTCCTTTGCAATTTATTTATTCATTCCTAGTTATTTTAAGACTAGTCTCTAGTCTTAGACTTGTCCTCATCAAGTCAAAACAAATTTTCTTTCTTTCATTTTATTTTTATTTTGGGACTAGTCTACTTCTTAGTCCCGGGAGCCTTGAAAAAGCTAAGACTCCCAATACTTGACTTTATTATTTATGTTATTTTTGTTTGTTTGCTATTATTTATCATAAATCATGTTCATTTAGATTATTGTCCAAAAATTTCAAGTTCTAAAAATAATTGACAAAAAGAGATTTTACCACTTGGAGATAAGTTTATGTGAAATATAAAATATATGATTTAACAAAAATAAAGTCATTCTTTTAAAAGATTACGAAAGAACCCACTATAAATTTTAGAAACTACTTTTGCTATGAAAAGCTTTTTAAATAAATTATTATCCCACTTTTTTTTTCAAGAGAAAATGATTTTTGATACAAAATGATTTCTACAAAAATATAACATAGCAAAAACCTTAGGAAGCAAGAAATGAAGATTTTCAAGTTTAGATCTTTTCAAATAAATAATCAAAGAAGGATTGTGTAGAAAATACATAAGACCAACATAAGAATTTAGACAAGAAGAAAAATTGTATTTCAAAAAGTCAACTAGAAAAGTAATAAGTCAAAAATAAAGTAATTCTTTGCCAACCAAAAGAATCTAAGTTTTCATTTCAAAACCAATCACAAAATGAATTTCTTGTAAACTATAGTTTTCTAAACTTCTAATTAATATTTCTTTACTCAAGAAACATGATTGGACAATAAACACTTGAGCATGAATGAATATGAGCTATGTAGCTATAAAAAGAGGATTTTTCAACTATATAGATAACTAAGTATTTATCAAATAAAATTTAGAATGATCAAACCAAAGTTGTTTTTGAGTTGGAAAATTCGTGGTGAATTTTATCGCCACTGTTTCGGGGCCTAAATGGTTTAGGTGATAAAAATAGTTTTAGAAATGAATAGATCTTTTCGAGTAGGTAGAAATCGGTATATTATATGCGCGATTCCGAGTTAAAATGACCAAGTTATGGTCATTTTAAATTGGAACTTTCCTTTATACGAACTTTAACGTTCTTTTGATATTGTCTTGTCAAAATTTAAGAAAATCATCAAGAAATACTCATTGTGGGTATTTGCTTTGGCTATGTGACTCCGAAGAAGGATACCTATATCCCGAAGATTATTTCGATTGAGTGGAGTGTGTGAACGACTCATCCGTGTAGAAGAATAGTCGACATGGCATCGTGAGTTTATTTCCTTTAAATGCTATACTTGTTGTGCTTGTAATTTAGTTGCATTAGAGCTAGGAAAAGATAAATGGATATGTATATAAAATAATTCTTTGAAAGAATCCTAAGAATATCGAGGCCGGAATTGATGTAAATGTTTGTTTTAGTATAACACTCGCTTTGTATGAAATTCTTTGATCGCCTTAAAATTGATAATAATAATATTATGATATCATAAATAAATGGATTCATGCATACCACAAAGTAAGTCATATTGCATTTGGGTTATTATCCTTGGGTGAGAATGATAGTAAGCTCATGTCGAAAGCAACACTTGGCGGAGTGTCCGAAAGTGATTGCTTGGCGGCGTTAAGGAAATGCTTAGCAGAAGATCCTAAAGTAAGGCTCGATTCAAGTAGATTTCTCATGCTTGGCGACATTAGTTAAAAGCATAAATCTTTTTAACTAAAACTACTTGTTTTGAGGTTATGTATCACCAAACCTCGAATGGAGGTCACAAATCCATTCAACATATAGTTCCCGGAAAACTATATGCCTTGTTTGCCCACGTGAATGTTGCATTTCATTTGATTGATTAAACAACTTGTTTGAAGTTTTGTTACAAGAAGTTATTTATGGAAATAGTTCTCACTAAGCCTGTTAGCTTATATCCCCATAGATATCTTTTGCAGTTCCCTTATTTGTAGTTGAAGCCACGAGGACCCTACAGTCAAGTAATTTCTGTTTAGATAAGGAAATTCTAGATGAAGTTTAGTGTTGGATAAGATGGACAATATTCTTGTGATAGATTTGTGAATAAGGGAATTGTCCCTAAGTTTGTAAGATCATTGATATAAGTAAATGAATATTATGAATCCTCTTTTCTTAATACGTTATTATATCTTCTTAAGCTTCATAATTCCATGTATGGTCCTCAAAATTTGTGAGAGCACGCCTTACATTTAATATAAGAGCTTTTGGGAGTAGCTAAGGTTGTCATACTTAAGCTTTAATATTGAGTGTGGCGGACTGTTACGTTTAGGGTACCCCTTGAGGCGTGACAATTGCACTGCCAATGTATGGCTGGTGTTGGCACTACTCATCATCTTCTTCTTTTTTCTCTGGTTCGAAATTCAATTTTCTTACATTATATATGTGTTATACTTGTGTTTAAACTTGTAAGCCTCGGAAAATTTCAGTAAATAATTTCAAAATGAACTTCAAAAATAAACTCTAAAAATCACTCCAAATTAAAACCGAACTTTGACTAGACCTAAATTATGAACGAATCTAGAAATTTCTTAATCTTGAGAAAAATAAGAATCCTTAAAAATAAAATAAAAACTCAACAGTCTTCAAATTCAAAACCACTATGTACGAAAAATTATATACGTAACTCTGACTTATAAAATCGGGTAATATAGAGCCCAAAAACAAATTATTAAAAAGTAAATAATGATTAACCTTTAGAAATAAAACCCAATTCAATAATTTCGAAAACGTTAAGAGATATTAAGCACTTACAAAAATAAAATTTAAAATAAATTTCTCAAATTAAATATGTTGTATAAACATAAAATATCAGTTTCGAAATTGGCGAAAATCTAAACCAGAGAATCACTCAAAAAACCTAAGTGAAATACAGTAATTAAGTCCGGCAATCTCGTGTCCATAACCCTAGAGGCTGAGGTGTAGTTTAAGTGTGCAGAATAGCTCGTAGTAATATAAGGTCGCTTAAAAATATCATATTGGTAAATTTTTGACCTATTTCGAACTCGTTCGAATACAGAATTCGAAAAGCATATCCCGGGGCTTGAGATATAAAAAATATACAATTAGTACCGTTAGACTCGTATTTTCATAAGGATTTCTAAAATATCAATTTTATAATTTTTTGATAACTAAAAATATCTGATTTTCTGATTTCCTTCGTAATTTATTACTACCGGTAATTAACTAGTCTTTTAGCACTATTCACCACTATTCATTACATAATTTTATTATTCTTGTAAACCCTTATATTTTTAGATAAATATTTTATATATTATAGAAAATTCTGTTTTTTCAAAATTTAGTTCGTTTCGGGTTTTTACGGGATCAGTTTCTGTTTAAGACCCGATACTAAAAATAAAATAAATTAATTTAATAATTGGAAAATATTTTAAAAATATTTTTATTTTCATGAAATAATTTTCTATAATTTTTCGAGTTATAAAAATATCATTTATAGCTCATATTCGCGTATTTTGACCATACCGATAACATATTTGTTGAAATACTAAAATAATTCAAATAATTATTTAATTTTAATTATGAAAATTCTACCACTCATTTGAAGATATTTTTCATAATTTTATTTTATATATTTTCTTAATAAAAAGTACTTTTTCAACCCATATTTCAAGTACACTTCAATTGTCACTTCTAGACATTAGTCAAGTTTTCTTTCACTCATTTTACACTCCATTTCCCCATAAATGGCAGCTGACGACACTCCTAAAAGTAGCCACTTTTATTTTATTTTAATGATTTATTTAATGTTTTAAAGTCTCATTTAGTTAGCAAATTAAATGACATAAGTTATACTTTCAAATTTTAAGTTACAAGACAACTAAACCCCTCTCTTTTACTCACTAGCATTCATGCCAGTCCCCCCACCCCATCTCTAAATCTTGCTTCCACACTCCATTCTTGAAGATCCTTTGAGTAAACCTTCTTCTTAAGCTTCCATAGATGATATAGGTAAAGTATAGTGAGAGTTTCATGCATCAAATGACCTTCCATAAGCTTAAAAGCTAAGGATGATGATGCCAAAATGAAACACTCCTCTTATCCATGATTATTTTCTTTTATCATTATTATTTTCTTGCTAAAAGTAGTTATATTTTGTAGATCTAACTTTTTTTTATAGCTTTAATTTTGTTTATGTTTTAAATCTTGTTATATGAGTTATTATTTTGTTATTGCTAATGATTTATGCATATATTCACCATTCACATAACTATCTTAGTGTTCATGCATTTATAACTAGTATAATAAACTAGATCTAGTTGTTTTAGGTTCATAAATGCATTAGACTTTTGATTTATTTTCTTAAATAACTTGTAATAGCTTGATGATAGTAGAAAAGTTTTAGAAATGTCAAGATCTATTTTAGTTTCAACAAAAATCATTTTTGAAAATTTGGATAAAAAGGGAACCATATTTAGAAAAGCTATTTTTCAACTTCAAAATGTGTATTTTTCATTTAAAATGAAGGGCTTAAGGAATAGATATCATAAATGAATGATTTTGAGGAGTAAAGTTTAGATCTATGAGTTTATAGTTTACTACCATGGATTTCTTTTATATTTATAATCATAGAAAGTGTAGATCTTGGTTTTGAACTTGAATAGAAATAGTAAAATTCGTATCTTGGCAAAACCTATATTTAAAAACCACTTTCCAAGTCTCAAAATGGAACTTTTGATAAGATCATATTTTGTACAAATCTTGATAATCAATTGAGCTAGAATGGATATTTGTTTTGATTAAATTTTATGTTTCAGGACTAATTTGGATAAAGAAATCAAAACAAGTGAATTTGAATTGAAAAGAGGAAAAATTGAAGTCAAGGCCGGCAATTCAGCATTGAAAGCCGCTGGCTTTCAGACGGCGTAAAATCCAAGGCCGTTGCAGCACAGCCAGCTTTGCCCAGCACAAGTTAAACAACATTCAAATCCGCCTCAAAGCTGCCGGCGTAGAAGATGAAGAAGCCAGCGTAAATAAAGGCCGGCAGCCCAGAACTGAAACATCACCAGCTTTGAAGGAGTTTCATTTTAAGCCGGCATGAAAGCCGCCGGCCTTGAGGCAGTGTACATCATAGAATTGAAGCGACATGAAGATATCCAACACTTGATGGAAAATGAAGCAACACATCTTTTGGAATGCCTACGCCGGTATTAAAGCCGCCGGCCTTCTGACGGCGTTCGTTATAAATCAGCCGACCGCTTCATTTCTGACTATATACGCCGGCTAGATCTACGTTCAAAGCCGCCGGCTTTGAAGCGGCCTACATTGTAACAGATATTGAAGGTTACCAGTGCACTGCCTGCGCAAAGGACAATTTGAAGATACGCCGCCTGTAAGCCGCCGGCGTAGGATCCATAACGGCCGGCGTACATTGAGAAACAGCAAAGTTCATTAAATGTTTTTCACGAAATTTTTCCTATAAATAGGGGGTCTTCTCCTCACATTCAGAATCATCCAAGTAACAAAATATCCAGTATTACAAGTAGCTTTAGAATATTTAGAATAGGCATTTCATAAGAGATTTTGAAGAGATTTGAAGTTATACAAGATTTGCAAGTGAAGCTTTAGTATTTTGAATTGGTGATTTCTAATCTTATTCTTTTTATGCAATTCATATACTTGAATATTATGATCATAATGAAATCATTTGCAATTTCTTATTTGATTGTTGAATCATCATCCATGAGTAGCTAAACCATTTGTTGTGGGAAGTTGATGAAGCTTTAAACACGCTAAGATGATTTTTGAATCCATGTTATAAGATATTTAGAATCATGAAATATTCATATTGAATTCTGATTATTCATCATGTTTTGGTGTATAATAATTCTAATAACTCGGAAGGGAAATTAGTGTTCACATGAATTCATAAATTGAGATCAAATTGCAATTGCGGAAGCGGCGTAGTTTAATCTAGTTTAGAAATTATCCATGAATATTAATGCAATGTTTTATGTTGATTTCTCACTAAGGAATTAGGAGGTTTTAATATAAAGTATTAGTCAATTATAGAATCGGGAGATTTATAATTGTAATTTTGATTCCACTAATGATTTATTTAACGGAAGTTATTGAATTGTTTTGTGGTTTAAAAGGTTTTCAAATTTTGTTTTTAAATCTTGATAATTTCTTATGAATGTTCATGAATCTAATTATCATTATAACATGAGTTCAAGATGATTAGTAATAGTTTAAAGTGGATTCTGCTCCTTCCCACACTTTTCACCATATCCCTCTCTTTAAAAGCTCATTGCATTTCATATAGATAATTAGTTAGATAAGTTAGTTTAACTTAATCCTTTTAAAAAGATCAATTGCCTAGATATTAGTATTAGTTGATAATTGTCTAGTAGTTAGTAAATCCTTGTGGGATCGACACTTTATTCATGCTATATTACAATAGAAGACCTGGTGCGCTTGCTAGAAATATGCTTTAAAATTCAATACTTATCACAGCACATCAACTTTTAGTTGAGAAAATGAAGGTTTAGTGGATGTTTATCATCAAGACTTCTTTTTACAAGAATCAAAGGTGATTTTCAAAAGTTATTTTCAAAATAAAAATCTCATTTTCGGATTTAGGCCAAGGCATAGTTTAAAAACATGTTTTCCAACCCAAAAGTAAAGTTTTTATTTAAGAAATGGAATGCTCTTAAGATAGGATATGTAAAGAATGATTTTTCCTAAGTTTAGATGGATTTTATCAAAAGATATGTCCAAAAATAAATTTGGTAAATTCAGATCTCAACCAAGACCAATTCTGAAAACCCATTTTTCAACTTCAAAACTTGTGTTTTATATGAAAAATGAAGAGTTTAGGTCATAGATATCATCAAGTAATGATTTTTATAAATTAAGATGAGATTTTCTAAGAAAAACATGTAGAACAAGGAGTAGAAATAAAATAGGAAAATTTGAGTCAATGTCATTTTAAGAAATTCGTAATAATGGAGTAATGGTATGAAAACTCCTAATTTTCAAACTCAAAATAGAAGTTTTATTAGAGAAATGAAGTCTTTAATGGCTAGGTATGTTTGAGCCTTAATTTTCTAAGTATCAAATGATTTTTACTTAAAGGAATCACCACAAAAACAATTTATACAAAATGCGGATTTTGGGATGAACTAATTTTAAAAACATGTTTACAAAGTGCAAAATGGAAGTTTTTATTGAAAAAAAAGGCCTTAGGGAATATAAATAATGAAGACTTAATTTTAACAAGAATAAGTAGATTTTATCAAGGAATTTTTCTAAAAACAAGTAGGGATTGTCAAGAATACAAGCTTAGCCTTTCTAAGTTAATTTTTCATAAAGTCTTACAAAGAAAAAGTTCTCTAAAAATTTCTTTTATTCAATATCATCAAGAACATGTATATAAATATATATATATATATATATATCTCATGACATATCATTTATGTTAGTAACTTGTTCATATTGCATGTATACTTGCTTTGGATAGTAGAAACCTTACAAACATTCACAAAACTACTTTTCGGAATTGAATTTCGCTACTTATCAAAACTGATCATACCTTTTCGAAGCTTCAAAGTTTTCAAAACTTAAATATGACATTAGAATTGGATAGATCTTCGAAGTAGATAGAAATCGATGTATAATTTGCTAAATTCCGAGTTAAAATGACCAAGTTATGGCCGTTTTAATTTGGAATTCCCGCTTAGGACGAGAATTACGAACTTGATGGTTTGTATGAGATAGTTTGGTTAGTTAAGTGATGAAATACTTATTAGGGTATTTCTTCCTTTTTAGGTGACCCCAAAATCAATGATTCCATACCACCGGATTATTTTACTAAGAGATTGGTGATCCAACGGCCGAGTGAGTTTTCCTCTTATTTTGTTACCTTAATTGTGCTTGTAGTTGCATTAGAATTAGGAAAAGATAAAATTGTGATGAGTTGTGATATAAGCTTGGTTGAATGAATGATAAGTATATCGAGGCGAGACTTGTTGTAAAATCATTATATGAGTTAGCATAGACTTGAATTGTTTGAAATTCTCTATGATCGCTCTTAACCTACATAATTAACATGCCACAATTATATTAATAATCTGTACATGCATATCACGTACTGAGTCACATTGCATTAGTTAATATACCTTTGGTGGGACAAAAGTATATTAGCGGAAGGCGAGGGGGCCTTGTTAACATTAAGGATGCGAGATCGCTTAAGTTAACGGATGTGGGGTAGGCACGTAAAACTACTACAATAAAACAACAGAGATTGTATAACTAAGAGAAAGAGATCGGGATTATGGTTGCATGACTTATGGACCATCCCACTCAAGATTGGAATTTATGGTTGCATGTCTTATGGACCATCCTAACCCCGAATGGAGGGCGTAAATCCATTCACATATGGCTACCAGAAAGCCATATGTTTGTCTGCTCATGTGTTTGTTCATGCATAGCATATGGATGAATTATAATTTACTTGTTATGATATGAAATTAAGGCAACTCTCACTAAGCCAGTGTAGCCTATACCCCAATAGATGTTTGAATAAACAGGTTGACAGGAGAATGCAATTTGGGGACCGAGATGGTTGGAGCCGAATATAACTTCGGGATTTCGGCAGGAAGTAAGAATGCTTGAAGTTATTAGCTAGATTTTGTGAATTGTTTTGTAATAGTTTATGTAGAGAATTTTTGTGGATAAATTGTAATTGAAGTATAGTGATTTGTATTTGAAGTATAGTGAATTATATTTTCCATACTTTGTTACTCAAGTTGTATTAATATAAAATGTATCACTCCGATGTGTCTCTTCCATGTGTTAGACGCCTTATATATAGTATGGAAGCCTTCGCGGGACTGAAGCGGTCCTTCCTAGACTTTAATATTGTGTACGGTGGACTGCCTCATTTAGGGTACCCTTCGGGATATGACAAAACTACTTCTAAGTGTTTCTACATGCTTCATAAGCATTAGACATGATATATCTCTATCTATAGCATCTAAGAATCATTCTACACATAATTCTTCATTGCTTCTATACATGTAATAAACATAGCTATGGTTTGAAGTGAACTTACTTTATTTAGGCTAGTTTGAAGGTGTTAAACTTTCTCCCAAAACTTGACACGAACCTAGGATTAACAATAATCATTGTTTCAGCTAATGTTCAAGATATAAATTAACCCAAAACGAATTTCGCACTTACCTTTCTTGCTTCTTTCCTAAGCTTGGTCTTGCTAATATAGTTAAATTGTTGTGTTTAAATTGTTAACTGTGTTTATGGTTTATAAGGCTTGATGGAGGATGAATGTCATGCCCCAAAGGGTACTCTAAACGTAACAGTCCACCACACTCAATATTAAAGCTTAAGTATGACAACCTTAGACCACTCCTAAAAGCTTTGATATTAAGTGTAAGGCGTGCTCTCACAAATTTAGAGGACCATATATGGAATTATGAAGCTTAAAAAGATATAATAACTTGTTAAGAAAAGATGATTCATAATATTCATTTACTTATAACAATGATCTTACAACCTTAGGGATATTTTCCTTATTCACAAATCTATTACAAGAATATTGTACATCTTATCCAACACTAAACTTTATCTAGAATTTCCTTATCCAAAAAAAAAATACCTGACTGTAGGGTCCTCATGGCCTCAACCATAGGTAAGAGAACTGCAAAAGATATCTATAGGGGTATAAGCTAACAGGCTTAGTGAGAACTATTTCCATAAATAACTTCTTGTAACAAGAATTCAGACAAATTGTTTAAGCAAACAAATGAGATGCAACATACACGTGGACAAACAAGGCATATAGTTTTCCGGGAACTATATGTTAAATGGATTTGCACCCTCCATTCGGGGTTTGGTGATACATAACCTCAAAACAAGTAGTTTTAGTTAAAAAGATTTATGCTCGCGACCAATATCGCCAAGCATATGAAGTCTACTTGAATCGAGCCTTGCTTTCGGATCTTCCGTCAAGCATTTTCTTAACGCCGCCAAGCAATTGCTTTCGGACACTCCGCCAAGTGTTGCTTTCAACCTGAGCTTACTATCCTTCTCACCCAAGGATAATAACCCAATGCAATGTGACTCACTTCATGGTATACATGAATCTATTTATTTATGATATCATAACATTATTATTATCAAATTTAAGGCGATCAAAGAATCTCATACAAAGCAAGTGCTATACTAAAACTGTCACGCCCCAAGGGTACCCTAAACGTGACAGTCCGCCACACTCAATATTAAAGTTTAAGTATGACAACCTTAGCCATCTCGAAAAGCTTTTATATTAAGTGTAAGGCGTACTTTCACAACTTTAGAGGACCATATATGGAATTATGAAGCTTAAGGAGATATAAAAACATATTAAGAAAAGAGGATTCATAATAAACATTCATTCATAGCAATAGTCTTACAAACCTAGGGACATTTTCCAAGATCAGTATTCTATTACAAGATATCTATACAATATCTCTAATACTAAACTTCATCTTAGAATTCTTTTTATCTAGAAGAAATTACCTGCCCGCAGGGTCCTCGTGGTCTTAACCATAAGTAGGGAAATTGCAAAAGATATCTATCGGGGTATAAGTTAATTGGCTTAGTGAGAACTATTTCCATAAATAACTTCTTGTAACAAGATTTCAAACAAGTTGATTAGACAATCAAATGTAATGCAACATACACGTGAGCAAACAAGCATATAGTTTTCAAGGAACTATATGTTGAATGGATTTGCGCCCTCCATTCGGGGTTTAGTGATACTTAACTTCAAAACAAGTAGTTTTAATTAAAAAGTTTTATGCTTGCGAGCACTCATTGCCAAGCATTCCGAACCTACTTGATTTGACCTTGCTTTCGGATCATCCGCCAAGCATTTCCATTAAGCCGCCAAGCAATCGCTTTCGGATCTTCCGCCAAGTGTTGCTTTCGACATGAGCTTACTATCCTTCTCACCCAAGGATAAATAACCCAAAATGCAATGTGACTCACTTCGTGGTATGCATGGATTCATTTATTTATAAAGTCATAGAATAATTATTTTTGAATTTAAGGCGATCAAAGAATTTCATACAAATCAAATGTTATACTAAAACAAACATTTAAAACAATTCCGGCTCAATACTCTTAAAATTCTTTCAAAGAATTATTTTACATACACCTCGGTTTATCTTTTCCTAATTCTAATGCAACTAATTTACAAGCACAACAAGTACAGCATTTAATGGAAATAAACTCACGATGCCATGTCGACTATTCCTCTAAGCGGATGGGTTGTTCACACACTCCACTTAATCGTAATAATCCTCGGGGTAAAGGAATCCTTTCTTGAGATCACCTAGCCAAAGAAAATACCCACAATGAGTATTCCTTGATGATTTTCTTGAAGTTTGACAAAACAATGTCAAAAGAACGTTAAAGTTCGTATAAAAAAATGTTCCAACTTAAAATGACCATAACTTAGTCATTTTAACTCGGAATCGCGCATATAATATACCGATTTCTACCTACTCAAAAAGATCTATCCATTTCCAAAATTACTTTTAACAAACAAGGTCTTATAGGCCCCGAAACAGTGGTGACAAAGTTCACCACGAATTTTCCAACACAAAACAACTTTAGTTCAAGAAATCAAAATTTGATTGATAAATACTTAGTTATCTATATAATTGAAAAATTCTCTTTTTATAACTATATAACTCATATTTAAGCATGCTCAAGTATTTTGTTGTCCAATTATTTTTCTTGACTAAAATAATGTTGGTTTAAAGTTTTTAGAAAAATATAGTTTTCAAGATTGTTTTTGTAATTTCCTTGAAATGAAATACCTTGTTCCCTTTTTGTTTTCTAAAAATGCTTTATGTTGGTTTTATTATTTTTCCTAAGTAACTTTTTTGAAAATAAAATTTTCTATTTTATAAGTTTTCTACTCTAATACTATTTTGGAGTTCTTAGAAAATATGCTATTCTTCATATTTATTTTTCTTGTACAAATTCCTTTGTCTATTTATTTGCAAAAATCTTTATTTGAAAATTTCTCATTCTTTTCTCATGCCGTATGTTTTTCATAGAAATCATCAATTCATAAAAGTTTATTTCTTGATAAAACAAAGTGGAACAATATGTGACTTAAGAACTTTTTATAGTAAAGTAGTTTCTAAAATCTTAATGGTTTCTTCTTGTACCTTAAAAAGAGATCACTTTATTTATTTTTTTTTTTCAAACCATAGATTTCCTTCTTTACATAAACTTACTTTTAATGTTTCAAAATCTTCTTTTTGTCAATTTATTTTTAGAACTTGAAACTTTGAACAACAATTTAAATGAACATGATTTATGAGAATAAAAGTAAACAAAAATAACATAAATAATAAAGTCAAGTATTGGAGTCTTAGCTTTTTCAAGGCTCCCGGGACTAAGAAGTAGACTAGTCCCAAAATAAAATAAAAGAAAGAAAGAAAGAAAAAACTTGTTTTGACTTGATGAGAACAAGTCTAAGACTAGAGACTAGTCTTAAAATAACAAGGAATAAGTAAATAAATTGCAATGAATTAATAAATAAATTGCAAAGGAAAGTAAATAAATTGCAAGTGAGCTTATATGCTCTAAAGAATATGTATATATATATATAGATAATAATATTTAGATATAGTAGCAATAATAAGAATAAAAATAATAGCATGAACATAAATAGATTTTTCATGAACAAGAACAATACATGAACATAATGTAGCTTCCATAAATTGTAGCCTTTGGAAACTCACACTATGGTCATATAAAGTTACATGACATGAGGAAGAAGAAAATGAAAGAAGGTAGTTACCTAAAGAAGACTTTGGTATGGTTATGTGGTTATGGGTTTTAGTTGTTGGTAGAAGTTGTTGTGGAAATATTTTGGGAGAGTTTTGGGATGGTATTTTGGGAGAGTTTTGAGAGGAGAATTTGAGAGAGTTTTGGTAAGAAATTTGTAGGTAGTGAATGTGTGAAAAGAAGTGAAAGAGGGGGGGTATTTATAGGAAAATGTGGAGATATTTTTGTGTGATTAAAATAAAAAAAATTGAAACAAAATTGAGGAGAGGGAGAGGGGGGGCGCCAGCCACTTGATGTAGGGGGGGGAAAGAATTTATTTTTTTGATTTTTGTTAAATAAAAGATGTAATATGCAAGATAGTTGTAAAATAAAGTTATAGGAAAGGTAAAAAGTAAGGATTATAGGTTATGGAGTGTGTAAGAATAGGTGTAAGAAAAAGTAGAGATAAAAGAATAGTATAGAATAGTAATGAATAGTGTAATGTAAGATAGACACGACTAATAAAGTATCGGTAGTAAGAAAATATGCGTATAATAGCTATATCTGTTATTTTTAGCTACCGAAAAATTTCGAAATTGATATTTTTCAAAACCTTATATTTTTACGAGTCTAACGATGTATTAAAAATATTTTTACTATTCTGGGCTCCCGTACACGTTTTTCGAGAACTGTGTCCGATCGGGTTCGAAGGACACCCGAAATCCGCAAAACTGATGTTTTTATATAACCTATAGCTATTACGAACTATTCTAGCTAATTATTCTAACTTCGTTTTCCAAGGCCAAAGAAAACGGTAATGCCGGACTTAATCGGTTACGGTAAACTAGGGTTTTGTTGACCTTTAGGGTTCCATTTGACTTCCGGTTTAGGGTTTTATGCTAAACCGATTCCAAAAATTTGATGGTTTACAAAAACATTTAAATCAATTTCGGCTTCGCTATTCTTAGGATTCTTTCAAGGAATTATTTTACATACATGTCCATTTGTCTTTTCCTAACTCTAATGCAACTAAATTACAAGCACAACAAGTATAGTATTTAAAGGAAATAAACTCACGATGCCATGACGACGATTTCTCTAGCGGATGAGTCGCTCACATACTCTACTTAATCGAAATAGTCTTCAGGATATAGATATTCTTCCTCGGAATTACCTAACCAAAGAAAATATCCAAGATGAGTATTTCTTGATGATTTTCTTGAATTTTGACAAAACAATGTTATGAGAACCTCAAAGTTTGTAGAAAGGAGAGTTCCAATTTAAAATGGCCATAACTAGGTCATTTTAACTCAGAATCGCGCATATAATATACCGATTTCTATCTACTCGAAAATATCTATTCATTTCTAAAACTATTTTTATAAAACTAAACCATTTAGGCCCCGAAATAGTGGTGATAAAATTCACCACGAATTTTCTAACTTGAAAACAATTTTAGCTCAATCATTCAAAATTTGTTTGATAAGTACTTAGTTATCTATATGGTTGAAAAATCCTCTTTTTATAGTTACTTAGCTCATATTTTATTCATGCTCAAGTGTTTGTCGTCCATTCATGTTTCTTGAGCAAAACAATATTAATTAAAAGTTTAGAAAGCTATAGTTTACAAGAAATTCATTTTGTAAATTGTCTTGTAATGAATACTTTGATTCTTTTTGTTTTCAAAGAATTACTTCATTTTTTGACTTATTATTTTTCTAGATGACTTTTGAAAAATAATTTTTCTTCTTTTCTAAATTCTTGTGTTAGTCCTATGTATGTTCTACACAATCCTTCTTTGACTATTTATTTGAAAAGATCTAAACTTGAAAATCCTCACTTCTTGCTCTTAAGGTTTTTGTTATGTTATGTTTCGTAGAAATCATTTTGTATTAAAAATCATTTTCTTGAAAAACAAAGTGGGATAATAAATGATTTAGAAAGCTTTTCATAACAAAAATAGTTTCTCAAATTGTAGTGGGTTCTTTTAGTAACTTGGAAAGGAATGACT
Source organism: Combretum micranthum (assembly GCA_024138025.1). NCBI lineage: Eukaryota > Viridiplantae > Streptophyta > Magnoliopsida > Myrtales > Combretaceae > Combretum > Combretum micranthum. The sequence continues at coordinate 2,084,242 of JAMXBD010000072.1, read as the reverse complement.
TTATTTTTGTTAAACCATAGATTTCATATTTTATATTTCATACAAACTTATTCCTAAGTGATAGAACTTTCTTTTTTTATCATTTATTTTCAGAACTCGAAAAATTTGGACAACAATCTTAATGAACATGATTTATGAGAAATAATAGCAAACAAAAATAACATAAATAATAAAGTCAAGTATTAGGAGTCTTAGCTTCTTCAAGGCTCCCGGGACTAAGAAGTAGACTAGTCCCAAAATAAAAATAAAATGAAAGAAGGAAAAAATTGTTTTGACTTGATGAGGACAAGTCTAAGACTAGAGACTAGTCTTAAAATAACAATAAATAAATAAATTGCAATAAAATAAATAAATAAATAAATTGCATGAAAATAAATAAATTGCAAGTGAGCTTATATGCTCTAAAGAATATGTATATAAATATATAGATAATAATACTTAGATATAATAACAATAATATAAACAAAATAACAACATAAACATAAATAGATTTTTCATAAACAAGAACAATACATGAACATAGTGTAGCTTCCACAACACTTAGTCTTTGGAAACTCACACTATGGTCATGTAAAGTTACATGACATGAAGAGAAGAAAATAATAGGAAAAGTTTACCTAAAGAAGGCTTTGGTAGTGTTATGTAATTATGAGTTTTGTTGTAAGTAGAAAGTTTTTTTGGAATTATTTTGAGAGAGTTTTGGGAGGATATTTGAAAAGAGTTTTGAGAGGAGAATTTGAGAGAGTTTTTGTAGAGAATTTGTAGGTAGTAAATGTGTGAAAGAAGTGAAAGAGGAGGAGGGTATTTATAGGAAATGAAGAGTGAGTTTTTGTGTGATGAAAATAAATGAAAATTGAAACAAATTGAGGGAGAGAGAGAAGGGGAGGCGCCGGCCATGCATATAGAGAGGGGAGAGAGAGTTTTAATTTTTTATTTTTGTTAATTAAATGAAGTAATAAGTAATGTAGATGTGAAATAAAGTTATGAGAAAGGTAAAAAGTAAAGGTTGTAGGTTATGGCGTTTGTAAGAGTAGGTGTAAGAAAAAGTAGAGATAAAAAAATAGTGTAGAATAGTAATGAATAGTGTAATATAAAGTAGATATGACTAATAAAATACCGGTAGTAAGAAATACGCATATAATTGCGATATCTATTATTTTTACTTGCCGAAAAATTATAAAACTGATATTTTTAAAAACCTTATATTTTTATGAGTCTAACGATATATTCGGAATATTTTTACTATTCCGAGCTCTGGACACGTTTTTCAAGAACTATATCTAATCGATTTCGAAACAGATCGCGATTTTACTAATATGATCTTTTTAGGCTTCCTTGGGTAATTACGCACTATTCTATATTCTAAACTCCTACTTACTCTTATCGAGTTGCTTATTCAGGATTGCCGGACTTAAGCTATCACATCTAACTAGGGTTTTGTTGACTTTTAGAGTTCTGGTTGACTTTCAAATTAGGGTTTTTGGCTTAACCGATTCCAAAAATTTGGGGTTTACAATGAATTTAGCTAGTTTGGGGTGCTTGTTGTGATGTTTATTTTGGGTTGTTTTATGCACACAATTATGGCTTTTATAAGAGGTGCTTATGTGTTTTACTTTATGCTCATTAAAGGGCTATATATATACATGGAGTATGGATGATAGCAACTCAAATTTTCAGCCAAAGTTAAGTAATTTGTTCCTACCGAATTCATTTTGTTTTGCATGGATTCTATTTACATTTATTGAGTTGTTTTGTTGGTTGAATTTGATTGGCTATTCTTCCTCTTTTATTGACTTTTGTTGATCATTTAATCCAACTTGGTTCATGTTTTTGGCTGAAAAAAAATTAGGAGGATCTCAGCCATGAATTGTGTTCCATTTGCATCGAAAATGATAGAGAATTAATTTAATAATATTTAGTTAATTATTTATCTTAGTTTTAGAGTAGTTTATTACGTTGAATGAGTACAAATATGTCAGTTATTTGAGAGTTGTATCTCTAGAATTTCATATAAAGTTTCTATAAATTTTCTAGGTTTCTTTGGAGTTTAATTTTGAGTTTAAAGTTTACACAATTAAGATTTTATGGGTTTGGTAAATTAAATTATGATTTTAGTTCCTATATGTTTAGAATTTCCTAACTAGAATAATTGTGCAATCCAAATATTTTTCTAAAGTCTAGATTATTAGTTATGGATCTATTTTTCGTTCTTATTGCGTATTTATAATACTAGCGGTTCATCTTTTAGTTATTATTTTATAATTAATAGGTTTTATAAAAGGGTTGTCTTATATTGTTTTTGAAATATAGAGCTACTTTTTATTTATATCTTGAGCTCAAGATATGAAATCTTGTCTTTGGTATCTATTAAGGTCAATAAATTTTCTAGTGGGTTTTTAAGCTATAAATGAGTCTATTATTATTCATACGTTTATTCTAGAGTGTTTATTTAATCTTAAGTTTAATATCTATTTAATATTTGCTACTCTGTTCATTTTATTAGTTATAAAGATTCTCAAATTACAATGGTTAAATTAAAATTTTATCCTTCACAAATTCAAAACTTTCCAACTAAAATATTGATATATTTCAAATGTTTAGTTATGGTTTAGATTCTTTAGTATTGATTGGTTTTTTTATTTCTTTGCATATTTTATAATTCTAATGATTTATTTTTAAATTATTTTTTTATAACCAATAAGTTCATAAAAATTAATTATCTTTTATTGTAGTTGAGATTTTAAGGTCAACTATAATTATTAGTTGAATTATTGATATTTGTCACAAAATGTTATCTTTTACTATATAGGAATAATTTATCCTAATTATTAGGATAATAAATTATCTGGTGTTATTTATTTATTTTTTTAATGTTAAAGACAATTTGGTGATCATTATATCACTATTAGAATCTTATTTTTCTAAGTATTGAACTTAAGGAAATTGATTTTAAAAAATTTTATAGTATTGATCGATTTATTGATCATTATTTGATTATTCGCTAATAATTTTTAATTCACAAAAAATTGTGAATGATTTATGTGACTTTTTATTATAGTTCCTCATGATTCTATATTATATTTTTAATAATTATTATAATCGATTTATGTAAAATTAGGGTAATTATAGAAGTTCTCTGAAATACTCATTTTAAGTATTTCTTTTATTGGTGATGAGGAAGGAGAAGTCTCGTATCTCAAAGATTACTTTGACTAAGAGTTTTTCCATGTCATGGTCGAGTGAGTTTACTTCCTTAAGTTTTCATACTCATGCTTGCGCTTATAGTGTTAGAGGCATTAGAGTAGGAAAAAGACAAAAATGGAATATGCATGATAATATTGATTGGAAGCATACTGAGCATATCGAGACATGAATTATTGTTGATTAAATTATGTTTTATTATCAAGATGGAGTATTTGCAACTTCTATGATCACCTCTAAGCTATTTTAATTACGTAAAGAAATTAATAAATGGATTCATGCATATCAATGATATCATATAGTAGGTCATATTGTATTGTTGTTATACACTTGGTGAGACTATGGTATAATAGTGTTAGTTGGTACAACCGTTAGTATCTATGTGTTGGCAAGTAGTAGCCAATGTAATCTATATGTTTTGTGTTAGTGAATAGTAGCCACTATAATCTACATGTTTTTATGTTGGCAAATAGTAGCTGGTATGATCTATAAAAGTTTTATTTTAAAAAAAGTGTTGGTCGTCATTAACCAGTATACTTAACCCCAAATGAAGGGCGTAGTTCATTTAACTTGTGGTTCCTGGAAAACCATATATCTTACTTGCTCACATGTTTAATGCATCACATATGTTTGTCTCATTAAAACTGTTTGATATCTTGATTTGAGTATGATAACCTAGGAATATTCTCACTAAGCTAGTTAAGCTTACACTCCCATTGATTTTGTTTTCGCAGGAACACCTTTTGATCTACCTGAGGTCTCCTTGTATCCGGGTTAGGCAAAGCTTTTGGGAAGCTTTTTGGGGAATTTCGATTAAAGGCTTTAGATGGGAATTCCCTTAAAATCTCTTAGATATAGAGTTTTATGTATGTAAGAGTTAAGTTGTCTTACAAGTCCTTGGTCTGGATCGGGGGAATGCCCTCAAGTTTATGTGAAGACCTTATTTTGATTAATCAGGTAGATATATCTTTATTAGTTCCGGTATGCTTTATATTACTACTTGAACCACATATCCCACTAGTGTCTTCTATTGCTGTGTTAGATATCTTATATATAATATTGAGACTTTTGCATGACTAATATAGTCATTCTTAAGTCTTATTATTGTATGTGACAAACTGCCATGTTTAAGGTACTCTTTGGAGTGTGATAGTTTAAGTAGTATAAGAGCAACAAGGTTAGAAAAATAGAAATTGGAATGGGACCAAGAGTCGTAAAACAAGCTTTAGCTATAGATAGAATAAGAATAGAACCTTAAAGGACTAATGACCTCTTTATCTTTTTATAGCTGACCATCAAAGAAGTTAAAGATAAGGTCCAAAGGGTTTGAAATAGAATACGGGGGAAACTTTAGTGGACTACGGATTAAGTTTAGATTGCTATGTGAAAAGTTTGCCATAGTAAGACGCCCTAGATCGACCCGAGAAATGTTTAACATATAGCATATCCCTCATGCCCAAATCAGTTCCATAATAGATCAACCTAGTCATAGTAGCGATTTAGTAGTTTTAATTTATGTAATCGGGAAAAAGGGTGTTTTGTTTTATATGAATTGTTTTCCTTGAAGTATGTTGTTGCCTCTGAAATATTTTCAATTATGTATGGGCCGTGCACCCGTCTATGATTTTTTTCAATAAAATTTCTTGTTTATGATCTTTTAAATCTTACTTTTCTTACTTTACAATTTCATCAAATTTCTATGCTTGATTTCTTTTATTTATGATTATGATATTCTCGTTTATATGCTATACACACACACACATATATATATATATATTATATTTATAAGTGGAGAGCGGATTAAGAAGAAAGAATTAAAATATCTGAAAAATAATTTTGGGAAAAAAAGGCCTGTGAAGCATGAAATAAAATTTAAAAGGAAGTACTAAAGAAAAAATGAAATAAATAAATAAAGAAAAAGTTCAATGAAAATTTAGTTTTAGAAAGAAAAAGGTATGTAAAGTAGAATGAGAAAAAATTAATAAAGAAAAAGTATTAAATCATTCAATCTAATTTACTCGCTTTAGCTATAGCTACAACCAAGCTCATGCTACTTGCTGGCTAATTAAGTTTAGCCACAGGCTTGGTTCAAGTCAAGCTTGATTAGTAAAAGAATTGAGTTTGAGCTTAAAGTAAAGTTTGTTTGTTTAAACGATTGAACTCAAACTCCTATCTACACTCACGAGCTGATTTATGAGTTTTATATCAAATATTATAGATTGTATATGATTACAATAAATATATGTACATGTAGCCTAAATTTTATTCATAATTTATTTATATGTTTATTCATTTCATATATTTAACTTATTAAATTAAATATAAATCAAATTACTTATGGGTTATTTGAATTCAATTTGACTTGAGGTCTCAATTAACAAATGAGTTAAATTGAACTTGATCATATCTTCAGCCAATTAGAACTTCACAATTCTTTAACAAAATCGAGCCCGAATTTCTATAAACTTGCTTACGGTGGCCTCATTTGTAGTTTTAGCTTTAATCTTCTCTGTGAAAGATTCATTTTTTACATACTCTGATCAGATTATGGAAGGCAAAATTGAATTTCAAAAATGCATTGTAAAAAGAAGCCACTAGCTTTGCTATAGAAGAGGACAGAAGTAAAGCTGCTCAGTGTCAGATGGAATTGGTTTCTGAAGCCAACTTAGCGTAGTTCCCATCTTATTTTGCTCAATTAATTTATATTAATTCTGTCTTGTTGTGCTTTATATTAAGGTCAAGGCGGGTAAATGTATGTTGAGCCCATACACATTGAATTGTTGCAACTTTTCTTTCTTCCTTTCTTTCTTTTTTCTTTTTCTCCCCCCCCCCCCCCCCTTTTTTGGTGGGGTGTGGGGATCGAAACTCTAGAAAAAATTGCAAATCATGAGGTAATGAGTACAAAACAAGAGTCAAAATGACATGGTAGATGGGTATGGAAGAGACTATTAAATAAAGAAGAGCCATGCTCAACCACGCAACCAAATCAATCTGACGATTGACCCGAGCACGAAATTCGAATTGATGGTGCCGGCACTGCCCTCTGCACTAACTGTTGTCCCGGTTGCACGAAAAATTGGCCCAGCCTGGGAACCAGTAGCTTAGTGAGTGAAAACGATTTGCACTAACTCTGGACATGTGTGTTTAGATTAAATAAGACTCCGTTTGTTTTCAATGAAAATGTTTTTTAAGAATTTTTTTTTTCTGTATTTGTTTAAAAAAAAGATAGGATAATTAATAAAAATATTTTCTCTTATTTTGAATAATATAGAGTTTCTATAACTTATTTTTTAAAAAACGACTTACAGCATATAAATATGTAACTCACTTTTTTTTTTTTTTTATCTTTTTTCAAGTCTATCTACCAATTATTACTACCTAAGAATATTTATTTTTAATTTTTTAAATATTTTTCTCTTAAATAGATGCATTTCTCATTATAATATATGTAATTTCTTCATTTTTTATACTTAAAGTATAAGTTACCTTGAAACTGTAAATAAAGAAAAAGTATTTTCCTAAAATTAGTTAAATATTTGAAAATATATTACTTTTCCAAAAAACCTTTTCAAAGAAAAATTATTTTTATTAACAAATATTTTTCCTCAAAACAAACTCGATCTAATATTAAAAAGTTTTGCGTTTTTTTCTTTTATTTTGTTGAAAGTCGGCATAGCTTAAAAGTAGATAATACATTGAATATTATGTAAGAATATTCCGTATGTATAATATGAGATTGTATTACATTTATTAGAAATGATAATAAATTACATGAGAAGATATCATATTTGAAGGTAAATTTATTTAAGATATCAACGTTTTGAGTAATTAAAAGGAAGAATGAACTTTTTATAAAGTGAGTTAAATAAAATCATAAAATTTTCCAAATTTTAGTTACAGTATCAATATTTGGATTAATTTTTAATTAAGTTTCCTTAATTTTCATTAAAATTATTAATATCTTATTTGACTCACTTCATAAAATGTTGATTCTCTTTTTAATGACTTGAAATGTTAATACCTTAAAAGAGTCTATCCCCAAATATTGATTTATCTTTTTAATCACTCGAAATGTTGATATCTTAAATGAATTTAAACTCAAACGTTGATACATTTCGAGTAATTTACTCTTAAAAATCATCTTCTTGTGACTAAGTTTCTTTAAATATCTCATAAATTAAAAGTATATTTATTATTAGAGGTAAGCAGATATAAAGTAGATCGAGTATAAAAGGCCTTTCATCTTCTACTTCTTAGGTATATTTTTCCCAAATTTTAGAATTAGAGTTTACTCTAAACATTCAAAAGCCAACACAGGTAATATTTTTCTTAATTTTGTGTAATTGACACATTCGTCAGTTTTTCCTACCATACGGATTCATCCCACTGTATGAACCCTTCTTTCACACTATGCTCGCTCTTTTGCCTCTTCTGCAATCAACAGATAAGCACAAACCCCAATCCCTTTCTTTCTCCTTCTACTTATTAGATCTAGTTATTGGATTTTAAGTGCTCTAATGTGTTTGTGTTTGTTTTCGGAATTTGCAGATAATACAAGAGAAACTAGTGACTATTTCGAGATGGTCACACTCCCAGCTCTAATTTTAGAGATGTAATTACATATCCTTTTTTTCCTTTATTTTTGTATTTATGGGACATCCTCCTACTGGGTGTACTTACAATCTACTTGCTACATTCGTTATTTATGCTGTACAATAATCATTAGTCCATCCTGGCCTTCTTCTGTTTCTTGTATTTGATCCCTATTCATGGGCCATAACATACGATCACCAAATTACAATCTATCGTAATTTATTTTTTTAGTAGTTTGTACAATTTTGCAACCAATAGCAGGTATATTATTGCAAAATGAAGCTAACAACGTGAACTACGCTACAAGTCATCGTTATCGAACAAGCTAATGCATCATTATTGAGCTTCTAGTAGTGATTAGAAACTTTAAAATAGTATTATGGTCATTAAAGGATAGATAGATTAGGCTATATGCTTAAAGGAAAGCATCAGCTATATGCCTAAGAAAAAATATGATAGTGCATTATATTTAATAATTATAATTATTATCTTTTACAAGGTAGGTAAAAAAAACCTATGTTGTGTATACTATAAAGTACAGGTTTCAACATAGGTATAGATTATAAAGATGTTGTACTCATATCCTTTTTGAGGGTGTAGGTTCTAGAAAATTGTACACAGAACATATCATACGACTTTCAATACGCGCCTAAATTTACCCATTCAAGTAGGATTGACTTGAGCATAGGTTTTAATAAGGTTACTGATAAGTGTCTAAAGACTCTTATTATATGCGTTAATTTGATATTATATTATGAGAATTTTATGTGGTTTGTTAAAAAAGGACACTTATTTGATTAAAATATTAATTTCACAAACAAAAGAAGATAAAAAGCTTAATGAAAACAATTTTTATGAGTTAAAGGAAATTTTGATGAAGAATTGAACAAATTGAAGATTCATAACATACATGAACATTCTACATAAGTTGTTCAGAATATTAGTGTAAGAAGTTAAATACAACCAGCAAGCGATTTTAAAGTACACAAGCTATGTAGAACACTTGTGTAGGAGGAGAAAAATAGTCAAAAGCTTAACAGAGGTCAGTACGGACTCCTTGCACAAGTTGTGATCAAAGCAGTGCAAAGTCATTTTGGGCAAAAATCATGAGGTTTCATCTTGCACAACGATCTCACATGATCATGTAGGATGGTTGTGGAGAACTATTTTCATCCTTATCTATAAACAGCTACCTTTACTCATCATTTGAGACATATATCTTCATTCTTATGAAGCTTAGAGAGAAAAATAAGTACTTTAAAGTGGAGAAATACAAGAGTTCATCCAAGATTATAAAGGGGATTTCATCATGATTTCTTCCTATTTTTCTATATATCGTTATTATAAATCTTTATCTATGGAAAAATAGATCTATATACCCTAGGTCTTCAGAACCCTTAATCTTAATATAAAGATTTGGTTGTTTCATTAATGCAAGTTTATGCATTCTTGAATCTATTCATGTGTGTTTATTATTCTTTGATTTAATATGTTTGCAGTATTAGATTAGTGCATGATTCCTATTAATTAGGTCGAAAGATTAATTGATGAGATAGATCTAGCATGAATAGAGAACTTTGACTATGGATCTAAACATAGGCCGCATGAACTTTCTACATAAAGAATTAATCTTTGTTGGGGATTCTGAGCTATAATGTAATCTTATATGTAATTAATGATGAAAGACATTTCCATTAATCATGCTGGGTTAGAAATTAATTTTCATGAAAGAGATGTTAATTAAATAGAGAGTTCTTGTAGTTTAAGAATCTAAATATCCATTAATAATTTTATAAAGATTGAAAAATAGGGTTAGTGGTGAATCAAGATTAGGTTTAGCTTTGTAATTGATACTTTCAAAAGCACAACAATCATTTTGCTAGGATTAGTTAATTAATTAATTAGTTTCTTAGATATATTAATATCACTCGGATTATATTAGCTAGATAGTATAATTAGGGTAACTACGAGTAATTATTGGTCCTGGTAGAATGACCTTTGTGCTTATACCAGTACTACAATTGATAGATAAACTTGCCTAGAATTAGTCACAAAGTAACAATAGGGTTTTAAATCTATTTTGATTGATTGTGATTGGTCAAACACTTTAAGTTTTTTGGAGCCGTTTTTGAGGACTTGGAAATATTAGGAATGCATGAATATCTACTAGTTTAGCCATCTTAATTTGATGATCATTATCTCTTTCTCTTCTTATATATTCTAAAGAAGCTCTAACTTCAATTTTCGATCCTTTGCGGTGCATGACAAGAAGCTCATCTACAAGAATTCTTTATTTTGATCCAGAGATTGATAGGACCTTTCATTGGAGACTTAGAGTTAGAGATAGAGACATTGCCAAAGCATTAAATTTTGACATCACCATGGGTGATAACAATAAAGAAGTTTTGAAGACCAACTTGGATTATGTTAGGCCTACATTTGAGGGGACTGGACCAAATATGGTGAAGCCACCTATTACAGCATATAATTTTGAAATCAAAAGAGTGTGGTGATATAAATGTTGCAGTAGTATTGTCAATTTGATAGGTTACGTTATGAGCATCCTTATGCTCATATTCAGACATTTCTTGAGATCAATGAGACATTAAAAAACAATGGAGTCACAGACGATGCTGTAAGACTTTACCTATTTCCTTTCTCTCTTAGAGGAAAATCAAAGCAATGGTTATCCTCATTAGTCACAGGAGCTTTAACTACTTGAAAGGACATGGTTAAGCAACCTCTTCTTGTTGCTCAGGTGCCTTTGGATAATTATTTCCTACCTTCCAAGACAGCCAAGTTGAGGAACGATATCTCATCATTTACGTAGAAGGATTTTGAGACATTTCATGATGCATGGCAGAGGTGGAAAGATCTATTGAGGACATGTCCTCACCATCAAGTGCCTAATTGAATGTGGGTACAGACTCTTTATAATGGTCTTAGTATTACTACTAGACAAGTAGCAGATGTCGCAGCCGATGGTACATTAAATAGGAAGAAACCTGAGGATTCCATAAAACTGTTTGAGGAAATGGCAAAAAACAACTATTAGTATGGCAATAACCATAGGAAGAAAAAGGTAGTTGTTATGTATGAAGTGGATATGATAATCACTTTAGTTGCTAAAATGGATGCTTTGACTAAGCATGTCATGAGGATGAAGAACCTAGAAGGACTTCAACTCCAATACAGAGAGTCTAGTACTGACAGCTTTTACTTGGAGGCACTGGAGCAAGTGGCTTACCTTGGTAATTAGGGTAGATACAAAAACAACCCCTACAGCAACACATATAAATTAGGGTGAAGAAATCAACCTAGTTTCTCCTATGCCAACAATACAAATGTGCAAAGAGCAAATTAGCTAGCATTTGGATTCCAGAAGCCACAGCTGCCACCTCCTTAACAACTTCTATAACTTCCTCCACCTCCACCTCCACCCCAAGAGAAGAAACTTGTTTTAGAAGAGTTAATAACTCAATTCATTCAGACTTCTAAAAATCGCCATAATAACCATGAAGCTTCCATTCATAACTAGGACAACCAAATTGGGCAACTTGCCAAGATGCTATCAGCGAGACAACCTGGTTCACTTCCTAGCAACACTAAGCCAAATCTCAAAGAGAAAGTAAATGCAATAACCCCTATGAGTGGAAAAGTTCTACAATCTAACCAACAAGGAGAGGTTGTTCCTAAGAAAAGAAAGACACTTGAGGAAGAAAAGCTCTAGACACAGAAAGAGAAACCTCCTAAAGTGCACGCATACAAGCCATAGATACCATATCTAACCTATCTAAAGAGGGTCATGACACTAAACAGTTTGGTAAGTTCCTAGACCCTTTCAAAACATTACATATCAACTTACCACTTGTCGAAGCAAAATTTTTGGGAGAGGCCTTCACCAATAAAAGAAGATTAGAATAGTTATCTATGGTGATGGTTAGAGCCGAATGTTCAGTGATCCTTCAAAATATATTGCTAGCAAAGCTTAAGGATCTAGGAAACTTCACAATCTCGTGACCCTGTCCTAAAATAATGTGCGTGAAGATTTTATAAAAAGTTTGTTAAAAAAAACTGCCTCGGAGCGAATAAAATTTTCGTGATTTCTATGCCTAACACATATAAATAAACATACATAGACATTATAATAATATTGTACACTATGTAACAAATTTCTAATGTAAAATGGAGTAGAGTGAGAATTTCTACTAAGAGAAACTTTTCTTTTGTGATAAATTCAAGTTTTCTAGGTAAAATACATTTTAATCCGACATTTTTTTTTGTAAGATTTTGTACTTAATTTGTGATATTCATATTTATTTCATATTGTTTCTCCTAAATTTGTATTTAGTGTTCATTTCCATTGTGAAATAATCATTTTAACTTAAAGTTTATGAATCCAAGACTTAACTCATGTGATTTCAATGTGTTTTAATTGAATATTGTTTGGGTACTTGTAATTAGTAGCTCAAATCTTAATTTGTGAGTTCAAGTGAGTGACCATGTAGATTCATGTTTGATTTTAACTGAAGAGATTGAGAAATCATTCTTTTGAATAGATCTAGGCTGCTAATGAAGTTGTTCATAACTACCTAGAGATAAGGATGGGGAAACTTTCTATCACTTGATTTTAAATTTATTAAAATGGGTTTTAATCAAAAGATTCTTAATTTTTATGTGGATCTAGGTTGTTGATAGCTTGTGAAGAGGTTCCAGTGGTTTAATCTAGATCTAGAGTTCCTAAACTTGAGAGAGGCTTTAACTTACCTTAGTGCATCTAATAGTACAAGTATACCCAGTAAATAACTTATTGAGTTTGTTAAGAAATCATATGATAAAGATTTGATAAAGCAAATCTTAAGCTCATTCTTGCATTAACAGACTTATCTTATAAATTTGCCTTAAAAACATGTTTATAGTTGGATTTAACTTTAGCTTAATGTGTTTCTTTTTTCTCTATTCATAATGTTTTACTAAGTTTTTCTCTAGCTAGATAATAAATTAAATTTGAGTAAGATAGATGCTAACGATTCCCAAGTTGAGTTTTTAGTCGCATTAATCTAGCCATTGATTATTTTTGCTATTTGTGTTCTTAGTCACATTCAAGTTGATCTAATCTTGAAATCTTGTTTTTGTAGTATATAGGAGCTGCTCTACTAGATTAATAAATTTTTATTTGGAGCCTAAGAAAACTGCTTTGAGAAATCTCATGGAGGCAGCTAAATAGATTCTAGAAGCATCACCTTTTAAGTTTAAAGAAAAGGAAAAACTAAAATTTTTGAGATATAAGGAGCAGGAAGAAATATAAACAATGGAAATAATGGGGAAAGTAGGAACTTGGCTCAGGGGATAACCTAGCTACCTATATGACTATGTCTGATTATGCTAGACCTTCACTATTAGGTTAATTCTAGTATCTCTAGACTAAAGGTTGAAGCCAACAACTTTGAGATCAAGCATAATATTATTCAAATGGTGCAATAATGTGTGCAATTCGATGGATTACCTAATGAATATCCAAATTCCCAATTGCAGAGTTTCCTAGAAATCTATGACACATTGAAAATCAATGGGACAAGTGATGATGCAATCCATTGGAGATTATTCCCATTTTCTTCGTGAGGAAGGGTGAAGCAATGGTTGAAATCAATGCCATAGGGTTTTATTATTACATGGCAAGAGTTAGCTGGAAAATTTATGGATAAATACTTTCCACCATCCAAAACAACTAAGCTTGGGAATGATATTTCTTTCTATGCTTAATGGAGGTAGAGCCATTGTATGATACATGGGAAGATATAAAGAGTTACTCAGAAAATGTCCTCACCGCAGTCTTCCACCATGGATGCAAGTTGATAAATGCTTTAACATCCTTATTTCTAAGATGATTTTTTGGCTCAATTAGTTGGTATTCTAAGTAAAAATCATCTAGAATTGGCTTTTAGTTATTTAATTTGTCAATTTCAAGCAACAAGGAACTAAACAAGATCAAATCAAGCAAAATTGACAAGGAAAAGAAGAATTATGCAAACTTACTACTAACCACGGCCTGTGGTAACGGTAGTATTGAAGTTGCACAGTACTAAAAGCCACCACAGCTCCTACCATGCCCCGTGGTGAGTGGCGTATCAGCCTAGATTTTAATGAAAGATGTTCAGTTCTTATCACGGCTATTACCATGGGGGTGTGGTTAATTATAAGCCCCCGAATTTTTCGAGAATGGTTTTGGAATACCAAATCGAAACCCTAAAGTTTGACCCAAGTTGAAACCAAATCTTAATCAATTTCGACCACGGGATTTCATAAGAGAATTTTCAATTCGATATCCGAGGAGATGGAATTGTTAAGAACCTTACGAAGATGATGATTCCTATCTGTGTCCAAAACCCGGTCAGAATTGGGTCGAGATCTCGGCACAGTGAATGGAATAACATACACATAAAAAGATCCACCTATCCGATCCCTGACTTAAACCCCTCAATTTCTAAGGCAAAGATGGATTAAACCCTAACCCTAGTCAAACAGGAGTTTCAAAAGTCAACAAATGTCAAGACAATTAAACAATTTCAACTCCGGCAATCCCGCGTTCTCAAACCCTGGAAAACGAAATTAAGTTGATAGCTTAAGATAGTTCGTAATAATATGGGGTAACATAAAAATATCAGATTCGCGAATTTCGAGTGTCCTTCGGACTCAAACTGGATCAGTTCTTGAAAGGCGTGTCCTAGAGCTCGGAATATTAAAAATATTCCAATAACACCAAAAGACTCATAATTAAACAAAGATTTTAAAAATATCAGTTTTAGAATTTTTCGGTAACTAAAAATAACAAATATAGCTTGTTTACGCGTATTATTATTACTACCGATATTTATATGTCTAGTCTACTATTCATAGTACTATTCCTACTATTTATTACTATTTCACTATCTCTATTTTTTCTTACACCAATTTCTTACTATCTACATACCTATTTTCTTACTTTTTACATTTCCAATACAACTTTATTTACATCAAACTTTACATTTTATTTCTTTTCTTTACAAAAAAAAAATAATAATAATAACAAAACAAGCAAAAATTCTCTCTCTTCCTCCATTATGTGCACCGGCCCCCTCTCTTTTTCTCTATAATAATTTCTTTTCAATTTATTTTATTACATCCAAAATTCACTCCAAAAATTCTATAAATACCCCTTTCCGCCTTCATTCTTCCACACACTCATTTTACATAACAAAACTCTACCAAAATACTCTCTCAAAATATCTCTCCAACTATTCCCTCTCAAATATTCTCTACCAATTTCTACTCTTCAAGAAGAGAATAACAAAACAGAAAACCCATTCATCTCTTTTCAAACTTTCCATTAAATCTTAGGTAAAAATTATACCTATATTCTTTATCATGTTCATGCAACTTAACATGAGTTTAGTGTATGTTTCTTAGACTCATGAGAGTTAAAGAAGCAATAATATATTCATGTTTTGTTTTTGTTCATGTTTCTATTCTTTTTTTTTTATGTTAATATTATGTTGTTATTATTATTGTTATTATTTGTTTCTAATCTAACTTATATAAGTATTATGTATATTATGTATATATATTTATTTAGAGCATATAAGCTCATTTGTTATTTATTTACTTTCAAGTTATGCAATTTATTTATTTCATGTTATTATTAAGACTAGTATTTCTAGTCTTAGACTTGTCCATATCAAGTCAAAACAATTTTCTTTCTTTGCTTCTCTTTTCTTTTCTTTTGTGACTAGTCTATTCTTAGTCCTGGGTTACCTTGATGAAGCTAAGGCTCCTAATACGTGATCGGGATACCTTGATGAAGCTAAGGTTCCCAATGCTTGACTATTTTATTATGTTTATTTACTTACAAGCAATTCTTTTTATGTTATTATGTATTACTTTTACATTGCTACATATTCATGCATGATTATAATATTGTTGTTTTAAGTAAAAAATAAAAATAAAAATGAGTTCTTTCTTAACTAAAGAAAAAACTAGACTTCCTAATAAAAGAAATTTCAACAAAAAGATCTAAGTTTTGATTTTAA
The DNA here is from genome assembly GCA_024138025.1 of Combretum micranthum. Lineage (NCBI taxonomy): Eukaryota > Viridiplantae > Streptophyta > Magnoliopsida > Myrtales > Combretaceae > Combretum > Combretum micranthum. Next base: position 2,068,382 of record JAMXBD010000072.1, on the reverse strand, counting down.
TTCTTTTCAAAGGATAAGCTAATCATAATTTCTAGAAGTAGTAGTAATGTAGATTTCTTCAAAATAATAAAAAGAAATCTTTTATACACCAAACTTAATACTCCATAAAGATAAAAAATTTTTGAGTCTTGAACTTAAGATTTTAACTCAACCATATCTTTTATAAGACTTAAATAGATTCATTATAAACTTGAGAAAATCACATATTATGAAAACATCTTCAAAACTTCAATTTTATGATTGTTATTCTCTTTTCAAAATTAGAATGGAATTTTCCTAAGATCTAATGTTAACAATTCTTTATTAAGAAAGATTTTCTTATAAACTTGTCTAAAAGAATTATTCTATCACTTGACAAATAGTAAGAATACAATAAGTTTTTCAAACCAAGGTGAAACCAACTCACTATTTTTGAAACCAACTTAGAAAAATAAAAATTTCTAAGCAATTAAAGTTTAAAGGTAAACTTATTTTCTAAAGAAGGAAAATGATATAAAAATAAAAAAAAAACATACATTTAACACTACTTCAAATATTTGACCACATCAAAAACTCAAAAGATATTTTGAAAAGCTTATTTTTCAATCACTAGAAATAAAGTTAGTACATAACTTAAAGAACCAAAATTTTTGAAAATAATTTTACTTTTGAAAAGTAAGAAAATGAAATAATAATAATAAATCATTTACTCATAACAACTCAAATATGTTTTCCTTCTAACAATTCAAAAGGGAGAAATTCTCAAAAGTTTTATCATTTAAAAACCATCAAAGACAAATTATCTATAAAATATCAATATTGAGACAATGCTATCAAAATCATGCATACATATGAGTATAGATATATGTTCAAAGGATTTTTCAACTATAAATATATAGATATATCTTGCTTAAGGATTTTTGAGTAAAGAAAAGTTTAGAAAAATCATATTTTGCGAACTATAAATTCGTAACTATTATGTACCTTAGTATTTTCTAACCCAAATGGCATTTTATGACAAAAATAAACTTAGAAATGGATAGATATTTTCGAGTAGGTAGGAAACGGTATATTATTTGCGCAATTCCGAGTTAAAATGACCAAGTTATGGCCATTTTAAGTTGGAATTACCTTCTATACGAATTTTAACGATCTTATGACTTAGTTTTTGATAAGAACCATATAATCAATAAGAAATACTCATTATGGGTATTCTTCTTGATTAGGTGATCCCAAGGAGGAGTATTCATACCCGGAGGATTATTTCGATTAGTGGATTTACCGATCGCCTCATCCGTAAGAAAGATAGATCTTCATGGCCAAGTAAGTTTATTTCCTACTTTTTACGTACTTGGTTGTGCTTGTAGCTAGAGGCACTACAAGTAGGAAAAGATGAAAATGAATTATGTATGATAATATTGGTTGAAAGAATGTTAAGCATACTGAGGCATGAATCATTGTTAATTAACTTATGTTTCACTATTATACTGTTGGAGTGTGTGCAAATTCAGTGATCACCTTTAAATTACTCTAAACCATATACTACGAATTATATTAATTGATTCATGCATATCACGTAGTTAGTTTCATTGCATGAGCTGCTATTGTCGATGGGACAAGAGTTTAGTAGCCAGGTGTGCAGTAGCCAGAAATCTGCAAGATAGGCGAATAGGAGCCTGAAAGAACTATTTGATGGGGAGTAGGTGCATGAAATAAATTACATGAGTTGGATTTAAAGATGGGTTTTAAAGAATCGGGAACACCTAACCCTGAATGGAGGGGTAAATCCATTCAAACATATGATTTTTGGTAGATCATATGTATTGCTTGATCACTTGCTTGATGCATTCATATGCTTATTTAATGAATTATTTGAAAATTATTTATACAAGTAAGTTAATTTAGGAATATTCTCACTAAGCTAGTTATGCTTATACTCCGATAGACCTTTGTTGTAACAGGACAATATCTTTTATGCCCGAAGACTTCATATACTCGAGTGGGATGATGTCTTAGTAAAGCTTATGGAAATCTTTTGAAGATCATAGGTTAATTATCCTTTAATAGTTCTTGGTGTTAGTATTATTTGGTTGTGAGAAAGATTAAGTTGTTATTATGATTGTTTGGAGAATTATAAGGGAAAAACCCTAAGATGATGTACGGATTATACTCTCTTAATGATAAATTGGATGTTTATTTAGATTCTTGTATGTTGTATTTACTATCTCAAACTATACATCCCACTGGTGTCTCTTATTATTGTGATAGACGCCTTACATATGGTGTTGAAACTTTTGCATGACTTTGGAAAGTCATTCTTAAGTTTTAATACCGTATGTGGCAGACTACCACGTTTAGGATACCCTTCGGGGCATGACATTAATAGCATGGTGATGGCCATTTCCAAGACCAGTACTTGCCACGGCCATTGCCATGGGGCGTGGCTGATCACGTGCCCTCATTTATTTCTTTTGCTCATATTTTTGGAGACCTGCATATAAATAGAGCGTCTAGATTTCAAAAGTTAGTTATGAAATATTCCTTATATCATTTTGAGTGAGTCTTTGAGAGACTTAGAGGAGCAAATCACAAAGAACAATAAGTCAAGGTCAAATCCGAATTGTAGATCCAAATTCATCACCATTAAATGTCATTTCTAAGGGCTGTAATCATGAAGTTGAATCTTTCTTTTGAATTTCAATTGTCATCTGATATCACTATGGAAGAGTAGATCATAGATCTAGAGCTTGTTTGAACTCTAATTTCATCTTGTGTTGAGAATCTACTCTTAATGCAATCTATTTGATGTTCTTATGTTCAAATTGCATGCTTTGTTTGGCTTCTTAGATTTGTATATCCGAAATGCAAATTTATGTTTTATTTTCATTTAAGTCAATTGAGAAATTGCTTTCATGAATAGATCTATGCAGTTTGATAAGATTCGATTGTAATTCTAGAGATAGAATAGCAAGGATCTTCCGTAATTCTTTGTTTTTGCTTTTGATAAATTCCGGTCCTATCTTATTTTGTCAAAGGTCATTGTGCATATGGACCATGCTGCCTTGAAATATTTGTTGACAAAGCATGATTCGAAGCCACGACTTATCAGATGGATCCTTCTTTTTCAAGAATTTGATCTCGAAATTCGGGATAAGAAAGGTATGGAAAACATTGCAACTGACCACCTTTCAAGACTTGAGAATCTAGACTTGCAACAATTACAAGGAGATATAAATGATAATTTTCCTGAAGATGTGTGTTGTGTGTGGAATTATGAAGTTTCAAGTCCCTTGGTTCGTCGATATTGCTAATTACTTAGTGGGGAAAGCCCTACACAAGGATATGAGCCGACAACAAAAGAAGAAGTTCTTCGCTGATCTAAAGTATTATTTGTGGGAGGACCCAGACTTACTCAGAATATGTGCCGACCAAGTAATCCAGAGGTGTGTCTCTCTTGAAGAAGGGTGGCAAATTCTTTTATATTGCCACACCGAACCAACCGAAGGCCACCATAGTACAAATAAGATTGCTCATAAGGTCTTAGAATTGGGGTTTTGTTGCCATCACTATTCAAGGATACTTATAGCTACAAAGCTCAATGTGATCAATGCCAAATCTAAAAGGAATGAGATGCCTCAACACTATATTTTGGAGTGTAAAGTGTTTGACGTTTGGGGGATCGATTTCATGGGGACACTTCCACCTTCTTTTGGTCACAAATACATCCTTGTGGCTATAGACTATGCATCAAAATGGGTTGAAGACCAAGCTTTGTTTATAAATGATGCTCGAGTGGTGAAGAAATTTCTAAAAAAGCTTTTCTCTAAGTTTGGAGCCCTGCGTGCAATCATTAGTAATCAAGGAACTCACTTTTGTAATACCTAAATTGAGAAAGTGCTCAAGCGATACGGGGTTACATACCGACTTGCCACTCCTTACCACCATCAATCAAGTGGTCAAGTTGAGCTATCAAATAGATAATTGAAGCACATTTGGGAGAAAACCGTCAATCACCAGAGGCAAGACTAGGTTGAACAATTAGACGATGCCTTATGGGCATACCGGACAGCATACAAGACCCCATTAGGTACTACTCCCTACAGGCTCGTATATGGAAAAGCTTGTCACCTTCCAGTTGAGCTCAAACATAAAGCCTATTGGGCCATCAAATCAGTAAATTTAGATCTTGCTAAGCCTAGCATACAACAAAAAATGCAACTTAATGAGTCAGATGAGTAGCGACTCACGGCTTATGAAAATTCTCACATCTACAAGGAAAGAACAAAAAGATATCATGATGCCAAAATTCTTCAACCAAGACAATTCAAGGAGTGTAATGTAAGAGTTTACCCCTATGGCACGGTTGAGCTAGAACATCCTAACAAGGGTAGCTTTAAAGTGAATGGTTAAAAGATCAAATTATATTTAGGGAATAATCATACTTTTCAAGAAAGCGAAGAGGTAAATCTTCTTGTATCCATTTGAACCACACCATGTCTTTAACTCGAGCTAACAATGTTAAACAAAGCGCTACATAAGAGGCAACCAATGCTTAACCTCTACCCCTTGCTTTTGTTTTTAGTTTTTTAGTTTGTTGCTTAAAGTAAGAGTAATTTTTAGTTTTGTGCTTATATTGTAGGGAAAATGATTTAAAGTCCAAGAACCACGCCTAAAGAATTAATACTTAGAAAATTCTTTATGAAGGACTCCATATGGGGCATGGCAAGGGGCGTACTACACATTGTTCAAAAGGAAAATCAACACAATCGCAGGGGCATGTCATGGGGTGTATAAGCCTAGAATTCACCTAAGTGCTATCATTTTCATACGCCATATGCCATAAGGCATATCCACCACTGATGTGCGATCAGTAGCTACCATGCCTACTGCCATGGGCATGGTGAATATCGTGTTGATCCACGGCTTATCTCTAGTAGCCACCATGTCTAGTGCAACTGGGGTATAGTGAAGGTAGTACTGATCCAAAGTCTTATCCAGAAGTTAACACGCTTCATGCCACAAAGGCATGATGTAAAGTATAAATAAATGTAATACAATGTTGTTAAAAGGGTATTTTTGTCATGAATCAGACGAATTTGAACTTGAGGAAATCATACTCGAAGAATCAGACGAAAACAATCAAAGCTGGCAAGAAAGCCACCAGCCTTGACTAAAGGCCGCCAGCCTATATTGGAAAGCTGCCTGCCTTTAGAGGCCTTGAGCTCTAGGGAGAAAATTGAAGAATTTTGGCCGAATGGTGAAAGCCGGCATAAAGTCGCCAGCTTAGACATGAAGGTCGCCAGCGTGTGTGGAAAGGCTGCCGGTGTATCCACCGGCCTTCATTTTAAAACATGGAGTTTCGTTTAAAGTCGTCCTAGAGCCACCAGCATATCCCTATTACGAATTTATCTTATTCCCAAACCTGCTCAACTTCTCCTAAACACCTATATATATACCTTCCAATTCTTTTGGAAACCCTAGGAGCTTTCAAGGAGCAAAAACCCTAGATATGTAGCTTTCCTCTAGTCTTTTCAATTAAGTTCTTTAGATTCAATCTTTTCTTATCCTAGTTATTCTATAGAATTGAAGGAGATTCAAGAGTATGGCAAAACCCTAGTGTGATTAGAGATTTGGAGGACTCTGATTTAAAGGAAAAAGGTCATATCTTAATTAGGATTTTATAATTCTTATGATTTTGAAAAAATATCCTTTAGATTTTAATCTAGGTTTATGTATTGTTTCAAAGGAAATCTAAGAATTGTTGTTGTGGATCAAAGGTGGATCTAGATCTAACGTTGTGATTTCAAATTAAGGAGAAAGGTAAGGGTTTTATTAGATTTATGGTTTATGAGATCTATAAATTATGGAATTTTATCATAGTTTGTTGTTCAAGAGAATTGAGGATTAGGGTTCTGATTTCCTATTTGAGATCTACAAGTTCTAGATATGTAAGAATTCATCTAATCTTGTTTTTTGATGAAGTTTATTCATTATTGTAGTTAAAGTGTTAATTGAGGAATATATTCATATTGAAGGGATTATGGTGATAATTACAGATTTGTGGAAGAACGATGTTGAAAGTTGTATTTAATTGTGAGGAAGAGGAAGCAGGTGTGTTATTCTTGTTGTTATAGATTTTTGAATATTAAGGTTTATTTTTAAGAATTTAATTCTGATTTAAAATAATTGTTGGATTAGGGTTTTGATCTTTTAAGAAATTCTATTGGTGGATTTGAGTTGGAGTAATATCAGGTACAACCCTAACATGCTTGTTTGTTTGTGCTTATAGGACTAGTTGTTAAATATGACTAATTTATAATCGACTTTAATCGAATCTAGTGTGGGTTATGCGTGGCTACGATTAGTATAGAATTCATGGTAGAGAGAAACCATAGTGGAGGGTGATACTAATACTGGCGACCTAATGATCCTTGTGTGTCGTTGTTTCGAGTGGAGTTACACTTGGAGATGATTCGGAGAGATTAAGAGTCGTTATCAACTTAATTGTGGAACGCATCTATATATGTACATACTATTATAATATGGTTTTCATCGGGGTCATGAGTTACTTCGGGTTTAGGAATGGTGATCAATAGTCCTAAACTATGTTGTTTACAGGCTAATGAAAATATAATTAATTTGTGCTTATTGCATTAGAATATAAGTTGTATGTGATATTGTGATTTGCATGATCATGTGCATGTGTTTTCGGTTTGGCGTACTAGGCATTTTCACTCAATCCTTATTTTTCCTACAGGTACAGGTGAAGATTCTATTATTTATGACTTGACGGGCTATGACGTATTCGTTGATGATAGAGAGTGCGATAGCGGTTATGACCATCCCGCTGACAATTGAGAGTTAGCTATTAGTGATTTAAGATGAAGAAACATATTCTGACTTAGTTAGTTTTCAGTTTAAGACTTTATATGTAAGGATTTATTTATTTTTAGATTTGATGTCTAGATTATTGATGAGATGAGGACATTTATTTAAATATGATAAAGTTTAAAAGTTACCCTATAAGTGAGTATTTGGTGATATTTGAAATATATGTTTGTGGTTTTAGAAATACATAGCCTTAGCGTGTCTATTCTAGTGAGGACATGTAGCAGGCTGATAGCGCCTTTATGTTAGGTCGTTACACATGACCTAGCCTATATCCGCCTAGAGAAGCTCAGTAGTTACCACGCCCCATGCCACAGAGCCATGGTTAAGAACGTTTGGACCCCAATGAAGCTCAATAGTTACCACGCGCCATGCCATAGGGCATGGTGCGTAGCATATGAAGTTCATTTCCCCATCTTTATAAAGTACTTTTTTTTCTCTCTTTCTTTACTTTATCAATCTTTCCCTTACATTCATCAGTTTTTCTTTTCACACTCTCACTCTTACACTCATGATCTCACATTAGCATTCCATTTTCCTCCTACATCGTGATTTTTGCATCTCTCTCCTCAAAGGTATGTTTAAATTTGTTCCTTGATTATCGCTATTTCTCCATTCCCTTTGAGAACTGTATATGGTTACATTTTGCTATTAGGGTTTGTCTTTTTAGTTTATGATTTGAGTGTTTTGACGTGACCTTACCTGTGGCAATTTTTTTTCTTAATTATTGCTTGATTGTGCTTGATTTTTCAGACATTCACATTCTGTTTTGAATATACATGAGTCCTTAAGATCACATTGAAGTGTTGGGTTGTCTACATTTCCGATTTGCTGAATTGATGTCAATTCTCACATGGTTAGCTTCGTATATTTTTTATCAGTATACCAATTATGAGCTGTCGTTTCCAAAATGGGTATGAGTTAAAGAGATGGAGAACTCGAGGCATATATTGACAATGGTACATTGTTATTCATAAGTTCTTGAACTCCTAGAAATTGAACTCCCAGAAATTGAACTCCTAATGGAACACTAATTTGATAGATGCTTGATTGTTTGCTCTATATGCTTCTATGGATTTAGTGACCTTATATGGATTTTTACCCATTTTCTGACATGTTTTATCTTGTGTCACATTTGAACAACTAAATTTATCTTGTGGGGACTTCTTAACTTTGTTTTGTTGCTTGCTTGCCCAGTAGTTGAATTTGAACAATTAGATAGATGGATGATCCCACATATATTTTTATTGCCAAGTTATTCTATCTTAAGCTTACTCATGTTTGCATTATGATACTTTGACAGATGGCTCCTAAAAAAGCTCCAGCTCAGTCAAAGAAGATACCTAGATCTACTGGTGTGAGGTCAAGTTCTTCCATTCGACCACCTAAATCACTCAATGATGAGGGTACAATAAAGTTTAAATAATTAGCCGTTGTTAAGCAATTTAAAGGAAATGCTTGTCTTAATTGGGATTTGATAAAGGATTACGATCTCACTCGATTGTGTCAAAAATTGTTCTTAGATTGTGCTTGGGAAACATTGTTTTCAATTAATGAAAATATTTATAGAGAAGTCACCTTAGAGTTCCTTACATCCTACAAGCTATTAAAGCCTGATAGACTATTTGGACTCAACAATGAAGTGTCATTCATAGCATCTGGTAAGCACTACACCATGTCCATGACACAATTTTGTGTCCACACAGGCTTGCTTTCCTCCAACTTTGTTCAACATGATTAATTTAAATCTTTACCAATTGATTGGCTAGAGAACCCTAATTATGCTAAGTTTAGGGCCACTATTTCCAATTGTACTCCATATGATGCCTCTTTATCAAAGGGTTCTCATTTGAAGAAAGCCAGCTACCGGCTTCTCTATTCTCTCTTGGTCCATTAAATGAATGGTAAGATTAATAGTGTTGGGGTAGTTAGTCAAACGGATTTATATGTTTTGTGGGGTATGATTATAAACACGCGCATCAATGTTGCTGTTGAATTAGCTTTTATGCTCAGACAACAAGATTAGGTATCAAAAAGAGGACTTTTTTATGGGCCTACATAACCCGAATCTTAAAGAATATGAATGCCTTTCCTATTGAGCCACCTGAAGACTTCATCACTTAATCTTACCTAATGAATGACAAGGCTTTTAAGAAAATGGGGATTGGAAAATAAAGATGATGATGAAGGCGAGGACCTTGATGTTGCTTAAACATCCACCACCAAGAAGCTAGAAACTCTTACTAAGAAAGTTAGGAAGCTAAAAAAGCAAAATAAAAGCCTTAAACTATTGCTAAGGATTTTGCTATGAAATTGAAAGTCACACTTCCTGACTGTTTGAGTTCCTGTAACAGTAACGAAGATCATCTAGCTGACCAAGATGATGGAAACATAGCAGCAACTGATGTTGTAGGAGCTAGTATTGGTGGTGAAGATGATGACTTGGAGAGACAAATCGATTCTTACCATGCAGAAGAAGAAGAAGGAGATGAAGCAGGAGGAACCGAGATCCTATAGCATGGATCAGACTTAGATATAACCAGAATAGCAGCACCTACGAGGCCTATGGATATAGATTTTGAGCCCGGAAGTGGAGGACTTGATGATTAATTATGATTGTCTGTCTGTCTTATGACTGCTTATCAGTTTAGCTATTCTTTGTCCTTTTCTGATTTTTGATGTCTTTGCTATGTGAGAGAGAGAGAGAGACCTACTTTGTACTTATTCTGGTAATCTTACTCTTTACTTATTTGACTAGCTTGTTAACATGCTTGTTTCTTTTGTTTTTATCTTGAATCATGATACAAGAAACTTCTATATGCCTCCTTGACTTGTCCGTGCTATCAAACTAATCTCGAGGGCGATACCCATTCTCTTCTTCTTGCATGCACTTAATTCATGAATTCATTTTGATATTGCTTTAATTGACCTTTAATTTAGACATTTAGGACAATACCCCGCATAAGTGTGGGGGAAGCAAAGCGAAGCAATTGATCTTCAGATAGAAAGAAGAGAACTAAGGGTGTTATAAGTGCTATGGATATTTAATGCTATATGATCAAATTTCTCCCCAACTTTATTGCTGAACAACGGCACTTTAGAATCATGAATTGCAGCATTAAACACAAAAATAAAAAAATAAATAATAATATATATAATAAAAAAATTTCAAAATTAAAATTAAAATTAATAATAATTTTGTGGAAGTTTTGCACTCTCCCCTTAGATTATTGATACCAAATCAAAGTTATGGGATATAATCTTTGTGGAATAAGCTTATTTCTTATTTAATGATGGAATTTAGAGTTAGAATTAAACTTTAGGTCCTTAGTCAAATGTTAAGGGGTTTAATTTCTAAACTCATTATGATGTATATTTCCTCATCAAAGTTTTGAGAGCCCTTTGAAATCTTTAGTAAAAGAGCAAATGAGACTTTTCACTTGGAATTTTTTTCTTAGAAACTTTTTGGAATATATATATATATAGTAATAAGGTTGAAAAGAAGTGGGCAAAAACCTGATCCTTTGAAGGCTAAGTAAACAAATGGTGCTAATATGACAAAATTCGGTTTAATATGGGTGGATCTTGGTCCCTCAGAAGAGAAAGATTCAACCCTATTGTCAATTTGAATCAAAGAGAATAGAATTTGCATATACACTTATATATATATATATATATTCCATTAAGGATCATGAAAAGAAGAGAAACCCAGGGGAAATGTTGATACAACATGCTTTTATTCTAGATTTTTTTTGTGCTTAGAAAGATTGTTATTGAGATTATATGCTATCAAGTGAGGGGTTGAAGTAAACCAAGTATCTTTTTGCTTTGTTTGACCTAGAGTTTAGTGTTTAACTTTGAAGGTTGTTTTTAAATGGTAAAGGTAAAGTTTTGTTCACTGTAATTTATTTTAGAAGTTTGGCTAATGTATCTCTGACTCAATACATTCATGGTAGGGTGGGAGTTACATTTATGACGTTTAAGTAGTAATTTTGAGCTTAAAAGACTAAAATTTATTTATGCTGATGCTTTGACTCAATCCTTGTTCTGCAATTTCATTCATGATACATGATTAGTTTAACTGTTACCAAAGCCCTCATTTGCTTTAATGGTTTGATTAGTATTACTTGAGGACAAGCAATAATTCAAGTGTGGGGGAAATTTGATAAATGCCTTAATACCCTTATTTCTAAAATGATTTTTTGGCTCAATTAGTTGGTATTCTAAGCAAAAATCATATAGAATTGGCTTTTAGTTATTTAATTTGTCAATTTCAAGCAACAAGGAACCAAACAAGATCAAATCAAGCAAAACTGACAAGGAAAAGAAGAATTATGCAAACTTACTACTCACCACGACCCGTAGTATGGGCGGTATTGAAGTTGCACAGTACTAAAAGCCACTACAACTCCTACCACGCTCTGTGGTAAGGGGCATATCCACCCAGATTTTTATGAAAGATACTTAGTTCTTGCCACAGCCATTACCATGACGGTGTGGTTAATAGTGTGGTGATGGACATTTCCGATACCAGTACTTGCCACGGCCATTTCCATGGGGTGTAACCAAAGGCATGGCTGATCATGTGCTACCGTTTATTTCTTTTACTCATATTTTTGGAGACTCGCATATCAATAGAGCATCCAGATTTCAGAAGTCAGTTATGAAATGTTCCTTATATCATTCTGAGTGGGTCTTTGAGAGAATTGGAGGAGCAAATCACGAAGAACAACAAGTCAAGGTCGAATTCGAATTGTAGATCCAAATTCATCACCATTGAACTTCATTTCTAAGGGCTATAATCATGAATTTGAATCTTTCTTTTGAATTTCAATTGCCATATGATATCAGTACAAAAAAGTAGATCAACTCTAATTTCATCATGTGTTGAGAATCTACTCTTAATGCAATCTAATTGATGTTTTTATGTTTAAATTGCATGCTCTATCTGGTTTCTTATATTTGTATATTTAGAATGCAAATTTATGTTTGATTTTCATTTAAGTTAATTGAGACATTTCTTTTATAAATAAATCTATCTAATTTGATGAGATTCAATTGTAATTCTAAAGATAGGATAGTAAAGATCTTCCGCAATTCTTTGTTTTTGATGAGTTCAAGTGCTTAATGCGATCTTAGGTTTTTATTAATTGAGGAGAGATCCTAATTAATTGATTTGAGATTAGATATAAGTTGATAGATTCGAGAGGATTATCAATTTATATAAGGAATTCAAAGGTGTAAGAGATCGATTCGGATAATCTTTAGTATTCTATGATTCACATGATGAGATTAGATGAAGGACAAGATCTAGGTCGTGTTTGTTCTGATTATAATCCTTGATTGCTGTTCATAGTGATCTTGTCTGTTGATTTTAAATAGTTCAATGATTTTTTTAGTGTATAGTGCTTAACATCATCTCTTTTGAGCTGCTAAATAGTAGAAAAGAAGTAATTACTAGTACTTATTCTTTCCTCATGGACGATCCTGATCTTAACTATACTACGGTTCAATAGATACTCTGCCTATTGCTTTTTGTAGTCAATCTAAGAATGGGCTTTATAAATTTAAACTACGATTGATAAGAAGTCTATCACAAGTGTAGACCTTTTATAATGGGCTAAACTACCAAATTCATCAAATCATTGATGCTGTAGCAGGTGGTACTTTAACTTACATGACACCTGAAGAGATTATACATCTTTTCGAAGAGATCGCTACAAATAATTATTAGTGGTTTAGTACTAAAACAAGAAAGAAGAGGCCGATTGGAATTTATGAAGTTGATTTAATTACTGCTTTAGTTCCATAAGTTGAAGCACTAATTAAGGAAGTTAGGGAACTCATTATGGCAAGAAACTAGCAGCAATTAGACTTAATACAATTATGAATACTATTAAGATTTTAGCTATAGAATAGGTAAATTATCTTGGAAATAGCGTTAACCCTCAAAATAATTACTATAGCAACACTTATAATCCAGAATAAAGAAATCACCCAAATTTCCCCTAGAACAGTTAGAATGCTCAAAGAACTAATAAGCCCCTTGGATTTCAAAGACCATTGATTCAGGAAAAGAAACCAAGTCTAGAGGAGTTAATGCAGCAGTTTATTGAATCAAACAATGTAACTCTTTGAAATCATAAAGCTTCTATACACAATCTAGAAAATTAGATAGGCCAGATTGCTAAGTTATTATCAAAGAGAAATCAAGGGGCATTGCTTGGAAAAACTAAACCTAATATGAAGAAACAAGTAAAGGCAATAACCTTAAGTAGTGGCAGAGAATTACAATTTGCCTTACCTAAGATTTTTGAACAGGTTACTATTAAGAAGGAGAAATGTGTAACGAGGAGGAAACGTTGACTGAAAAGGAATCAAAATCTTTAGTGAAGGTGAAGGAGTATAAATCACCCATTCCATACCCAATGAGGTTGCGAAAAGAGAGGACAGAAGCACAATATAACAAGTGTCTAGAGCTATTTAAGTAACTTCATATCAATTTTCCATTTGTAGAGGCTTTATCTTATATGCCAAGATGTGCTAAATTTTTTAAAGACTTATTATCTAGCAAGTCTATTATAATCTATTCTATTCATAGGAATTTAGGCTTGATTTGATCCATTTTTAGATAAATTCCTATGAGTTTTGTGCTTTTATTGTCTAAATATTGTTTTTCATTTCTTAGAATCAAGAAAAGAATAAACAAAGTGTTTTAGATAAGATTTGGAGCAAAACAACAACAAAATTCAAAGGCAAATTTCTATCTAGGCCATCAAAAATGTCTATTGAGGGAAAAATTACAAGGCAAAACAAGGCAAAGTTCCTAGTTGCGCCTTAAAGCAAGCGCTCGACATGACATTCGGTTTATACTAAGATGATTGATCCCAAGACTTGATGATACAACTTCAATCGCACCTTAAAGTCGAGCCCTAGATTTTACCTGCAATTGAAGATGAGCCAAAATTTGAGCATCTGAAGAAATGAAAATAGCTCAGACCATGGCCAAAAATTAAATCCTTAGATCAGACCCACCAAAAGTGACCCTGTCTAGCTATCATGAATTAACTAACTCAACAACACGTGCATGAAAATAAGGACGATTTTTGTTATAAAGAATCTATCATGTTAGCAAATAAAATCTTCATGATTTATATGTCGGTAGCCTATAAATAAACATGCATAGACTACCAATAAGGAGTGTACCATATGTAACAAATTACTAATGTAGAATAGAGAGAGAAATCTTTAGCAAAAGAACTGTTTCTTCTTACTAAGGAATTTCAAAGTTTTATAGGTAAAATCATTTTAACTCATTGTTTGTATTTGCTAGATTTTGAACTTAATTTGCAATATTCATTCTTAATTCCATATTATTTTCTTTTGAATCTATGCTTAATAGTTGCATCTATAGTGAAATAATCATCTTAACTTAGAGTTTGTAAATCTAAATCCTGATTCATGTGATTTTGAATGCTTTTAATTGAATATTAATTGGATATTTGTATTTAGTAGCTCAAACTTAATTTTATAGATCGATATGTGTGGTGCACCTTTTAGATCTACATCTAATTTCAATTGAATAGATCAATAGACCATTCTTTTGAATAGATCTAAGCTACTAATGAAGTTGTTCATAATCACCTTGAGAAAGAGATGGTGAAAATTTCTACCACTTGTTTTTAAATTACTTAAATGGGTCTTTCATAATCACCTTGAGAAAGGGATGGTGAGAAATTTCTATCACTTGTTTTTAAATTACTGAAATGGGTTTTTAAATAAAGGATTTTTAAACTTTATGCAGATCTAAATTACTGATAACTTATGAAGTGATTCCAATGGTCTAATCTAGATCTAGAGTTTCTGACCTTAAGAGAGGCTTAAACTTCCTTTCATGAGTTCGACCGTGTAAATACACCAACAAATAGCTCTCTAAGTTTGTTGAGAAATCACAAGATAAGAAATTGGTGAAGCAAATCCTAAGTCTTATCTTGCATTTACAACTTATCCTTAATTTTACCTAAAAAACATATATATATATAAATATATATATCTTTTAGAATTAACCCTAGTTTAGCTTCTGTTTTTATTATGTTATACTAAATTTTGTTTGCCTAGATAACAGATGAATTAGTAAGCCTTGAGCACTAATTTTGAAACCTAGAACCATAAATAGGGCACAAACATGTCAACCTAGGTACGAATTGTGTTAATTTCACTTGGATTACTAACTTAGTGCTTTTATTCTTGATTTAGGGTTTTGGAGCTTTGAAACTAAATTTGTAGCCATACAATGAAAATCAAAGAAATTGGATCATAGAAGAAGATTGTAGACGTCACGAGCTTCGTTTTAATACAAGATTTTGTTGTTAAGGATGTTAGAATTAGCAACAGCCATTCAACCACCACCACCTACCATCTACTTGGTTGAAAACCACCGCTACTACCATCTTTGTAGCCAATTGAGGCCACTAGAGTGATTGGCGACATCAAAAAAGGTAATCTGACCACCTCTCTCCCACTACGCCACCACTAGTTGCAAGCTATCCACTTAACCCAACTCAACTTCGGTGTACTCGACTTATCGATCCCTCCTTGCCACCAATAAAGCTCTAACTTGATCTCTTATTTCTCTGCATCCATATCTCCAAGTAAGTTTTCTTCTAATTTAATAATAATAATAATAATAATAAGATCATATTTTATACAACTTGTTGATATTCAAAATAGATAGAATGGATACTTGTTTTGATTAAAATTCATATTTCAGGTCTAATTTGGACAAAGAAATCAAAACAAGAAACTTTGGAGTGAAAATTGGAAAAATTAAAGGATACACCAACTTTTCAGACTTCAAAGCCGCCGGCGTTTAAACGGCTTACATTCAAGGCCGTTGCTTACATTGCCAGCTTTTCAAGGATTTACTCAACTAAATGTACGCCGCCTTAAAGCTGTCGGCATAGAAGATGAATAGGCCAGCATACATTGAAGGTTGGCAGTTTAGAGTGCAAAAGTCACCAGCGCAAAAGGAGTTACAACCTACGCCGGCTACTAAGCCGCTGGCATTGAGGCAGTGTAGATCAAGGATCAGAAGCGACAAGTAGACAACACATGCTCGGAGGCAATTGAAAAGACAAAAAATGATGGAGTATTTAAGCCGGTATCAAAGCCGCCGGCTTTGGGACGGCTTTTGTTATAAATTGGTCCAACCTTTCATTTCTCCTCATATACGCTGGCTTGATCTATATCTAAGCCGCCGGCGTATAAGTGGCCCACCCTTGTAACCGAAGTTGAAAGCTGCCAGTGCACTGCTTGTGCAAAGAAGAAAATGGCTTTACGCCGTCTGTAAGCCGCTGGCGTAGGATCTGTAACTGCCGGCGTACAAAGTGAAACTGCAATTTTCCATTAATGCTTTGCATGAATTTTTTCCTATAAATAAGGGTTCTTCCCCCTTCAACAAACAAGCACAAGCAGAAGCAAAGTATAGTACACTTCAATATACAAATGGTAGTATTTCATAGAGATTTGTGAGAGAATTTGAGCTTTCAAGGATTGTAATTGAAGATTGTGATATTTGAATTGATGATATCTATTCTCTTTCTTATGCAATTCATTTATCTAAATTATCTGTTCATAATGTTATCAATTGCATATTCTTAATTGATTGTTGAATCAACATTCATGAGTAGCTAAACCTTTCTTTGTGGGAACTGATGAAATCCTAATTTTGCTAAAATGATTTTTGAATTTATATTATAGGATTGCTAAAATTATGGAATATTTGTATTGAATCCTAATTATCTATTTTATTTCTGATTGAAATTGAATTGATAAGAATTCTAATGATTTGGAAAAAGAATTAGGATTCATAGGAATTCATGAATTGAGATTAAACAACAATTGTGGAAATAATTAAGTTTGATATTAATTTAGAAATTATTCCATGTACTTCATGCAATATTTTATTTTAATTTCTCACTAAGAAATTAGGAGAAGTTAATTTAAGATATTAGACAATTATAAAATTGGAAGATTTATAATTGTAAATTAGATTCCATTGATAATTTGTATAGCGGAAGCTAATAGATTATTTTATGGTTCACTAAAACTTGATAGTTTTAGGTCTTTACAATTTCTTACAAATATCCATAATCCTAATTGTTCATATAATATAAATTCAGCATGATTAGTAAAGATTAGGATAGATTATATTCCTTCCCACATTCATCTTATATAACTTCTCACAATTTCATTGCATTCATAGTTTAGTTAATTGATTTATACATTTTGATTACCTAAATATTAGTATAAACTAATACCAATCTAGTAGTTAATTTAGTCCTTGTGGGAACGATACTCAACTCACTTCTATATTACTTGATCAAGACCCAGTACACTTGCTAGTAGTATCTGAATTTACATACACATTCTAAACATATCAAATTATAAAAAAAAACTCTGGTCTTGATCATTATAGTGATTTTTGAGTTTGTCCTAGAAATTTAAAAAGCACAGATAATTAATGAATTTAGTAATTAACCCATACAAATATTTGTATGTCATTATACATTATTTTTATAAAAATTATCTTTAGGAATCAACATGTAATTTTATCCATTATGATGTGTATGAATATTTGATTTCATGATATGTTGATGTACTATTAAGCCATGATATAGGTGTTGTATTGATATCTTATTTAATGCTTTTGACTTAGATTCGTAATCAATTTATAATATATCATATGATACCGTGATTCTTTAATCTTCTAAATACATCATCCTCCATGTGTTCATGTGTCACACCCCATAAGGTACCCTAAAAGCGACAATCTATCATACTCAATATTAAAGCTTAAGCATGACTACGTCCGTCATCCCATAAGCTTCGATAACAGGTATAAGGCAGACGTCCACGATCATAGTGGACCAACTTTGAAACAAGTTGTTTAAGAAAATATTCATATAGCAGTTTAAGAATGAAAATCAAAACATTATAACTTGCAATAGGAAATTATATAAAGGTCTTACAATCATCAAAGGGGCATTCCCCACCAAACGATATAGTTCATCATAGTCTAGAGAAGCTTAATCAAAATATATTACAAGGGGATTTACTTAGAAGTATAAGTCTACAACTAGTCTTTAACTTCTTCCAAAAACTCCTTAAGCCAAAAGGTATTACTTGAGAGAAATACTCCCGGGGCTTCAATCATAAATGGGGAAACTACAAGAGATATCTATAAGGGGGTAAGCTTCTTCACTTAGTGAGAATTAAATCCATAAGTAGAGTACTGAATCAATCAATGATAACCTAATTATTTAATCAATCATATGAAATGCAAGCAATCACGTGAGCAAACAATATATATGATTTTCTGGGAATCATATGTTTGAATGGATTTACCCCTCCATTCGGTGGTTAGGTGTTCTCGGCAACGAAGCCATAGTTCGTAGATAATATATTTTG
Organism: Combretum micranthum; assembly: GCA_024138025.1. Taxonomy (NCBI): domain Eukaryota; kingdom Viridiplantae; phylum Streptophyta; class Magnoliopsida; order Myrtales; family Combretaceae; genus Combretum; species Combretum micranthum. The sequence continues at coordinate 2,050,046 of JAMXBD010000072.1, read as the reverse complement.
TGGCTTTGTACAGATTCCTACTAATCCCTAAAATGTAGTTGATTCGGGTGCCCACACACCATTTAATTACAAAAAATTTAAGTCATAGATGATTATTTCAGGTCCTCGACCTCATTACTATGCTCTTGTCCCACCAAAAGTATAGTAATGAATGCAATGTGACTCACTATGTGTCATGCATGTATCATTTAATTTAAGTAATCATGACATAGCATTAATCGTTTAATAAGTGACCATAGAATTTGCAGACAATCAATACTAAACTAAATCATACAATGATTAGTTAACAATTCCTGCCTCAATATACTTATCATAATTTCAACCACACAAGTAAAACACATGCACTTTCATATTTTATCTTTTCCTAAATCTAGTGTCACTAAGCTATAAGCAAATACAAAAGTACAATTGCGAGAATTTAAACTCACTTGGCCATGTTGATAGCTTCTAAGTTGAAATAGTCCTCTAGGTAGGGTAGCTCAAACTCCACATGAGCTATACAAAAGAAATACCCGAAATGAATATTTCTTGGAAGTTCTACTTAAACTTGCAACTCTATTCAACTAAGTTCGTCAAAATTCGCATAGAGTGAACTTCTAACTTAAAATGGCCATAATTTGCTCATTTTAACTTGGAATTTCGCATATTATATACCGATTTCTACCTACTCGAAAAGATATATCCATTTCAAAGGTTATTTCCTACATATAACGTCATTTGGTTTGCTAAACACCTTGGTACAGATTCAAAACGGAACTTTCCAGATTTTGCAAAACAAATTTCCAACTAAACTTTATTGAAAAATCCTTTAGCAAATATATATATATATATATATATGATTAAAAAATCTTTTGAGTATATAGATAAGCACACTTTATATGCAAAAGTTCTAATGGTAGTGTCTCAACAATTTATTTCATAAAACAATTCATTTTGAAGTGTTAAAACTTATACTTGATAAATTTCATTTTAAGTATTTTGAAAAAACTTTATATTTTCCTAGGTTATTATAAATGAGTATATTATTATTTTATTTTCCTTATTCCTTTTTCTAAAACAAATAAATTTTCCTTTAACTCTGATCTTTTATAATTTTTACTTCTAGTGATAAAAACACAAAGTTATCAAAAGTTTACTAAGTTGTTGATAAACTATTTATAAATTTATCTTTAGAATGGCTTTAGAAAATGAGTCTTTTCTTTTTATGTTTCTTGTTTAAACTATAAGTACTTGTTTTCTAAGACTCGGTCTTTTATTTCCTCTACAAATTTTATTTGAAAAGGATCCTCTTTATTGATAAAATCTTTTGTTTTGGATATTATCATACTTATATTTTTGTTATTTCTTTTAAAATAGACTCCCTCTTTAGAAACTTAAAAATCATTATTTTTCCAAGTGGGTTCATAAATTTATGGGTTGATTTTATTTTAACTTTGAAAACTAGTTTGCTTCTTATTTTTGTTATGGATTTTGAAAAGTGTTTAATCTTAAGCTTTTTGTGAAAACTTTGAATACCAACAAATTATTTTACTAAGACTTAGGTTACCATATTACGAAAAGAAAGTGTTTATTTCTTATATTTACTTGGTAAAGCTATCTTTGTTATTTGAGAAAACTTATATTATTTCATTTATATGTTGTTGATGATAACTCCATTATTTAGTGACAAGTCACATAATAGAAAATTTAGTTTCAAGTTCCTTTATTAAAGAAAAATTCTACTTTAAATTTAGTTGAGATAATATCATTATGTAGATGCATGTATTATGAGCATGTAGTATGTAGATGATGAAAATATGAGATAAGAAGCAAGATAATATTGTTAGACAATATAGTAATAATAAGCAAGATATTATAGTCAAGCATTGGAAATCTTAGCTTCATCAAGGTAACCCGGTCATGTATTGGGAGCCTTAACTTCATCAAGGCAATCCGATCAAGTATTGGAAGCCTTAGTTTCATCAAAGCATCTCAGGACTATGTCCCAAAAAAAGAGAAAAAGAAAGAAAAGAAAAAGCAATAGTAAGTTGTTAGTGAGTTAGTGAGCATTTAGGCTCTAAAAATATATATAGATAGTAACATATATATGAATTTAGGTTAGAAACATGATAATAACAATAATAAATCATAACAACAACATAATAGTAAAACAACATAATATGAAATTTATTTATGAACAAGAACAAAATATGAACATAGTATTGCTTCTATAACATTGGAATGTTTAAGAAACATACACCATGGTCATGTTAAGTTACATGACATGGTAGAAAGAAAAGGATAAGAACTTTTACCTAAAAGAAAGTATAGAAGTGGTAGAAGAAGAAAAGCTTGGATAGTATTTATGTGTGTAGCAATTGTGTAGATAAACTGGGTAGTAAAGAAAGAAAAGAGAGATTTTGGTAGAGTGTTTGAGAAGAGAATTTGGGAAAGTTTTAGTAAGGTGAATGAGTGTGTGAAAGAATTGGAGGGAGAGGTGGTATTGATATAATTTTTGGAGTGAAAATTGTGTGAATTAAATAAATTAGAAAAGAAAAATAAATGGGTATGTGTATGGGAGAGAGAGGGCCGGCGTGATTGAGAGGGGGAGAGAGAGAGAGGTTGTTTTGTTTGTTTTGTATTTTTGTTAATTAAAAGTAATAAGATGTAAAGTTTGATATGAATGAAGATATATAGGAAAAGTAAAAAGTAGATAATAGGTATGGTAGAGTGTAGAAATAGGTGTAGAAAAAGTAGAGATAGGTAAATAGTAATGAATAGTGTGATAGTACTATGAATAGTAGATAAGATAAATTAATACCGATAATAAAGGAAATACGCGTAATTAAGCTATATCTGATATTTTTAGATTCTGAAAAATTATAAAACTGATATTTTTGAAATCTTTGTATTTTTAAGATTTTATTGATATTATCGGAATATTTTTGCCATCGGGGGTATCAGGGCATGGTTTTCGAAAATTGATCCCATTCGGATCCGAAAGACATAAAAAATTATTGAATCTGATATTTTTATACATCCTTATATAATTACGAACTATTATCTACTACTATCTTGGTTTCGTTATTTTGGGATTAGGAACAAGGGATTGCCAAATCTAATCTATTAGGGTTTGATACGTATTTGTTGACCTTAGGATTTTTAGTGTAAGAATGTTTCTTTAGGTATTATTAAAATAATATGGATCTAATTGCATGAGTTTATGTCTTTCACTATAATTTGATGATATAGATGATAACTCCTTTTTACTCTATTCTATTCATAGGAATTTAGGCTTAATTTAATGCATTTTTTGATACATTCCTCTGAATCTTGGTTGCACTATTTCTTGATCGAGTTTAATAAATTAATAACCTATAATCTAGTCAAGGCTAAGCAAGTATACCTATAAATTTAGTATAGAAATGAATTACAGGGTTGTATTCCTCAAGATCATCAATAAGTATTATTACTCACCCTCTTAATTATTATCTAGCAAATCAAATTAATTCAAGATTTAAAATTAAATAAATAAATAATTTTCAACTAAAACTATGTTATAACAAGAATTAACAATATAAAATTTAACTTAACAATTAACAATTTTGACTCGCTTCACCAATTAGCCAACATATACAACAATTTCATTAGTTGTTGAGTCATTCCTAACTAGGGGATTCCAATTATTAGTTCAATATCTATCTCGAGTCTATTGAACTCTAATTCTAGCCGTATCTACCGAAATCTCTTCCTAATTGACAACCGACTAAAATTGCATACAAACATGATCCCAAGACAATTGTCTAATTACATGCAAAAGATTCCACAACCCTATCTCTAGGCATCATGGGCAACCTTTCTCTATAGCTTAGATATATTCCACGGGTAGATTTCTCAATCGCATCCCGTGAAAATCTGATCTAATCCTAAGTCATACACTACCTAGAATTAGAATATATAATTGCACTATAGAAATTAGAAAATCCTACAATATTAGGCATTTAGTCATTGGAATATATGCTAACATATGGCTACACGAGCCCTACAAATTACTCACACATAAGGTAGACAAAACAGCAGATATTGGAAAAAGTAAGAAGAAAGAATAAGAAAAAAACCTGTAATAATCGAAGAACACTTCAAGATCTTGTACAATACACTTGTTACACAAGTATTGTGATAAAAAAAATGATAAGATGTTACACAGGTAGTTACAAGGGAAAAGAAATATGAATGGTGTGTGAGAATTGTGAATGATTTATTACAATGGTTAATTGATGTCTTGCAATGGTTGGGAGGATTATATATATGTTTCCTCCATTTAATACATCAGATGAGTGAAGGCATGCATTAGTTGGACTTCATTCCTATTCAAAAAGGTGCTTGAATTTCGAAATGGTGTGAAAATGAGCGACATGTAACTGTCATAACGGTAGTTATCTGCGCTGGAATGATTAATCAAGGATGATCATGGCCATTATCCAGGCAGTTATCCTCTCATATTATAATATCCAGATGCAATTACGGTCGCAGTACACAGGTGATCAATGCTGCAATTTGTTGCCTTGTCAATCACGGTCGTTATCTCAACTATGATCTCCTCTATGGCTCCATTAGATCCTTCAATACTGGCCGTAACCAACCTCCCAAAATTTGTCCAGAATAGATAATGTCCACTATTACGGCCGTAATGTCGGTCGTGATATTCTCTATTGACTATTAGTCACTTATAAACATCCTTCCCAAGAAGATCCCCATCTAGACTATGGCCCTAATGTTAGCCATAATCTCCATGTCTGCTTCAATTCCCTATTTCCTGGCCATTACAAGCTTCATGAATAGGTTAGAGGATATCACTAGTGTTGTCATCGCCGTGATAGTGCCTTTTTTACTTGTTTAACTTCTATTCTTGTTAATTTTGATCCAATAGTTGATGTTTGTTCTATTTATACCTGAAATGAATATATTTACTATTTAGGTACCAATTATCTTTAAGTTAAACAAGAATTAGAGTATAAATGATGATAAATTCACCCTAATGAGTGTAGTAATTTGCCCCTATCAAACTTCCCCACACTTAAGCTTTGCTTGCCCCTAAGCAAATAAGCTAATAAATACATAAAAGGAAATTTGATCTAAAGGGTAGGAAATCTACTCATACATGATGCATTCCTTTATGATTAATATATATCTCTCATTTAACTTTTAAAAAAAAATTCACTAAGTGATATTACAATTTATATGAACTATTGTCCTTCCTAACTTGTTATAACATGTCCATCCATTAATTTTGCTAAAATTTCAAGGCTAATCTAAATAATCCATTCTTTACTTTCATAATTTAAATAGGAATTCACATATACAATCAGACACAAGTTCTCCGAGTAAAATAGAATCAGCTAATGTTAATTACTTAACATAAATGTATAGAGGACCATAAATCATCCATAAAGTCCATTTCATATCAAATGACAATCCATACACCCTTAGCCTCCTTATTCAAATGTCCAGTTGGTGATGAATCTCACAGCCTATGTAGCAAGCTTTCAACCGATAATCCTGGGTTCGTCATCTAAGTTAACAGATGTTATTTCCCTTTCAAGGCATCCTGCGGACTTGATCACTCGAGATATGAAACTCTCTAAACTTTAATTATTTTATTAAGGATATTTCCTTGGTTAGTTTATCCTAGGCCAAATGGCCTTAGGTAGCCTGGTTTTAAAGGGACCTCATCAAACCTCCACATCCTTAACTCACTTTTTTTTTTTTTTTTGTATAATATAGTAGGGCATGTGTTTTAATAATTTTAATTGGGTTGTTCTTATGAAAAAGAATTGGTCTTATAAGATAATTGAATAAAAACCTATACAATAAGTTAAGTTTGAGATTTTCACCAATTTACCCTTACTTAGAGCCTCATATTGATCTAATACCTAAATTCCTAATTAAATAATAAATAAAACTACATAATTTAGATTCTACCATGCAATTTTAACATATTAATGGAAGGACAAAAACAAGTAAAAAAATTTGGACAATATTCAACAACAACCACATAGTTACGTAATGTGAGAGATATTATAATGACATCTCTTAGTAACCCTGCATCATATGTGTTTTCCTAAAACATGCTTAACTAAGGAGAAATTTTATAATAAGAGCTCATAACCATACTTCATATACAAGTTCCCTTCCCCACACTTCAGATAGACATTGTCCTTAATGTCTTAAAACAAAACTAAAAGGAAAAAAGGAATAAAATTTAAATTGTAAAAGAAAAGAAAACTACAACTGCCCTATCAAAGGTGAAAATTTCATGCATCTTTCACATTTCCACGCGTAATTCCGTTCCAATTTTCCATTATCCAAATTTTCTTGCAACAACACACAGAAAAACAATAAAACAAAAACAGAAACATAATAATAAGACATTACAAACTAGAGTCTCTCAAGGTTTAACAAATCACATAAGGTCAAACAGCTCCAAAAAGAAAACAAAATGAAAAGAAACTGGAGTTTTCCAGATCAATTATGTGTATCCTCCTCACTCTCGCTGCTGTTACTGCCACTTCATCACTCTCTTCAGTAGCTTTCGCCTTCCCTTTCTTGTCTTCCTTGTCTATCTCCTTCTCACTCTCCTCATCATCATCATTAGATCCCATTTCAATGCTGCCACTACTACCCTCTTGCTCAATCTTATTCTATGTAGGAAGTTATTGTGGAGCTGGTGTTGTAACAATCAGTTGCTATGGAGGAGCTATCTCCCTCTTAAGGGTGGACCGTTACTGGAGCTATGGCTCCTCCTTGTCGGTACTCTCCTCTTCCTTACTTCCACTCTCGTTCTCACTCCTAGTTCCTTCCTCTACTACTGTTCCTTCATAAGCGGGAGTGGAAGGTACTCTATGCTCTTGTGCTAGAGCAGAAATCCTCACTGGAGTAGTACTAGTAATAGATAGAGTACCAGAGGGTATCTGAGGGGTAGTATGCTCTCTGGTTGGGCTGCCTTTGAAGCAAGAAGGGACTGGAATCTTCAAATGTTCGAATAAAGCATGAAACCCTTCCTTGATCAACTGTTTCATCCCCCTATTGTCTTCCTTCAACCTCGTAAGTTCCTTCATTTAAGCAGCGATCTCCTGGGCTTGATTACTAGAATTTGTTCTAATTCGGCTAAATTACCTGTAGAGAAAGAAGTAGTAGTAGGAGAACTACTTGGTTGGCCTGGTGCCTCGATATCCACATTAGGTTCACCACCTTGGGGATTCCCTATTAGCGAAATGGATCATAAGGAAGAGGGCGAGACTCACCAATCCTATCCTTAGGCACATATGCTTTAGGCCAAATCTTCAAGTTCTTCAAGATTCTAGTGATAAAAGGCCCAAAGTATATGACCCTTCTAGAATCTGAAGCCTAATATCGGAATTCAAAAGCAAGGATGACCCCTACATTTGTCTCATAAGATTTGATAATATTGTATAAAGGCAACATATCAATTTTAGTTACCACTCTAGGACTGTCAAGTCTAGGGTTGATGGATCTCACTATAATATAGTAAAGGATCCTATGGTTCAATAGCTTGAAGTATGATCCTTTAGATTTGCATGGGCGAAAGTTGGACTCAGTTGATATCTTGCTCTGAAACCGTGAATGAGTAACATCATCTAGCATACTCAAAGGCATCATGTGGAAGTCTAGTGGTTCTATTTATATATCTGAATATATCCCTATTCCTCTGATGAATTCCGTCAAAGAGTACTCATGGTACTTTCCATGAGCAAAGAAGGTAACTTGATTATGGGTTATAGAGAGGATTCTAGTGTATGACAGTCTTTTGAATGCCCTAAGTAGACCATATTGCCCCCAAATCTTTTCTTCCAAAATCATCCCACCTAGTAATATCTTCTCCTCAGCCAATTAAGTGTATTTGTGATGATGATTTTGTTTCATGCTAGGATGTGGTCACAAAGCATTGCTAGAACTTGATCCTTGTATGCCCTGAGGTGATCGATCTACCCTAGAATGTTTAGTTCCCTTGAGTGATGATATTAGCTTCTTTGGTGCCATCTACAAGAAGAAAAAGATATTATGTTAATTAAAAACAAATCTTAAGAGTAATGGCACCTAGCACTCATAACCTCTAATGGTATGTATATTACATGCACAATCGAGCAACCAACAAAAACCAACATAAATTAATCATTAATTACTCTTGCACCTAGTAATACATGCTCAAAAACAAAAATATCCTTCACAATGTACGAAAATCTAATTTAAAGATATCTCAATACATGGGTAACTCTAAGAACTTGCTTTTGAGTCATTAAATTCCTTACTACATTATTCTTATGTCATGTAGGTACTAAAAATTTGAAAATCCCCAATTTTGAAAACTAGGGTTTTCTGGAAATTAGGGTTTTTGTATTAGATTAGGGTTTCTTACCATTATAGTACTAAATACTTGTTTGAACATGTTATAAAGTTACAAAACTACAAGATTTAGACTCTAGAGGATAAATCTACCCTCAATTTCAAAAAGCAAAAAACCTGTCAAATTGGAAATTCGGACTAAAATTAGGGTTCATGTTGTAATTTACGAAATTTTTGCACAAAATGAAAAATGATAGCATGAATAAGTTATACAAACATTAAGCATAACATGCAACAACATTTAAAGGTCAATCACAAAAAATATAAAAAATCCTAAAAATTGGGATTTTCACTCAAATCCTCCTAATCGCATGAAAATTAGAGATAAAGTGTAGAAATTACATACCTTTGTGTCTCCAAAGGGTGTACAAATGCAAGCAATAACAAAAAAAAAATGATCTTGGAAAGTTTATATGTGTGGGTGTAATGAAAGCATGAGAGAGAGTGTTTGTAAACCCCCGAAGTTATGTAATCAATTAAAAGCTTAAACCCTAATTAGAAGTCAACCGGATTTCTAAAGTCAACAAAACCCTAGTCGAACCATTTAAGTCTGGCATCCCTGTTTAAGAAACACTAAGAAAGTAATAAAGAGTTTAGTAAGTAGAATAGTTCATAATTATCTAAAGAAGCTTAAAAGGATCAGTTTAGTAAAACCGCAACTCGTTTTGAACCCAATTGGACATATTTCTTGAAAAATGTGTCCCGGGGATCGGAATAGTAAAAATATTCCAAATATACCGTTAGACTCGTAAAAATATAAGATTTTCAAAAATATCATTTTCATAATTTTTCGATAGCTAAAAATATCAGATATCGCATTTATACGCGTATTTTCTTACTACCGGTACTTAAATTGTCATGTCTACTTTACATTACACTATTTACTACTATTCTATACTATTTATCTATCTCTACTTTTTCTTACAACCTACTCTTACAAACCATACCTCTACTTTCTTACAATTTTCATTTCCAATACAACTTCACATCTTTCATATCTTACTTTTCATTTACAAAAATACAAAAAAAAAAAAAATTCACTCCCTCTCTCCTCTACTTATAGCGCAGGCCCTCTCTCTCTTTCTCCCCAATTTGTTTTATTTTCATTTATTTAATTAACACAATTAACCTCCCACATTTTCCTATAAATACCCCCTCTTCCTTCCACTTCTGTCACACCTTTCATACACTAAAGTTACTCTCCCAAAAATTCTACAAGAATTCTCTCCCAAGAGTTCTCTCCAGTTTAGATCTTTTATGTAATATTTCTTCAATTTTTCTTTATGTTCATTTACTTAGTATGAGCTTAGTATGTGTTTTCTAAACCATGAAGGTTAAAGAAAGCAACAATAGGTTCATACTTTATTTTTGTTCATGATCTAATTTCTTTATGTTGCTTTTATATTTATAACTATCTAATATATCTATGTAGCCATATATATCTTTTAGAGCATATAAGCTCATTTGTTTTGCAATTTATTTACTTCCTTGCAATTTATTTATTTTCATGTTTTTTTTTTAAGACTAGTTTTTCTAGTCTTAAACTTGTCCTCATCAAGTCAAAACATTTTCTTTTTCTTTATGGGACTAGTCTTTTCTTAGTCCTGGGATACCTTGATGAAGCTAAGATTCCAATACTTGATTTATTTCTTTACTAGCCTATTCTTTTAAGTTATTATGTTTCTTTATGTTTTCATAACTTTATGATTCATATTCATGCATGAACATAATGACTTTTGTCTCAACAAAATAAATGAGAAAAGGTTCTCTTAAAAAAACAAAAACAAAAAAAAAAAATCTTTTCTAGAACTAAAAGTATGAAGTGATTTTCTTAAACAAACTTTTCTAAAAAATCTAGAGGAGCTCATAAACATACATAGAGAGAACATTTTGAAATAAACAAAGATTTTACAAAAACTTCATTCTTCATCAAGTGCTAGAAATTCTTTTCATCAAAATAGAATGATCTCAAGGAACCAAGAAAACTATTTCTCTAAATATAGAATTGTTATTACTTTCAAAAGTGTTGGAAACTAAGCTTAGAAAATAAAATCATTCCTTAAGAACTTAAAGAGATTATGGAAATTAAATTTAGGAAAAGAAAATACTCATTTGAAATAACTTAAGATATTTTCAAAACTAAATAAAAAGGAATATTTCAAAAGTACTCACATTCAAATTATTTAAAAAACTTTACTTTTCATAGTTGAGACAACTTCATTATCTTCATACGTTCGATATCAGTCAATAAGTATATGTATATGCATTTCAAAGGTTTTACAAGCTATTATAATACCTATCTCTTCACAATGAGCTTTTGGTTAAAAGAAGGAAATCACGTTTATAAAAATTCGTGGTGAATCTGCTCATCACTTTTCCAGAACCCAAACGACTTAGTTTGATGAAAATAAGTTTAGAAATAGATAGATCTTTTCGAATAGGTAGAAAACGGTATATTATATGCAAAATTCCGAGTTAAAATGAGCAAAGTTATAGCCATTTTAAGTTGGAATTTCCTCTTATACGATTTTACCACGATTTTAACAAAAGTTTAGAATCTTCAACAATAGAAATTCTATGAAAAACTCATTTTGGGTATTTCATCTTGTTTGGGTGAAGAAGGAACCGAGATCACCTTCCCGAAAGATTACATCAATTAGGATCTACCGACATGGAGTAAGTTAATCCTTTACTGAGTTACATTTCCTTGTTTGTGCTTGTAATTAGTAGCACTAGAAATAAAGGAAAAGATAAAAGTATTGTGTGATTTGAAATTATGAATGATTGAATATAAGTTAAGAATATCGAAAGAGGAATTGATAATTAAATTGTGATTCTCGTATTGATATGATGAAAATTGTGGTTGATCGCCTTTAACTTGAACTCAACATTATTTGGTAAAATATATATATTGAAATTAATTCATGCATATCATATTTGTGAGTCACATTTATTTCACTACTATTCTTTGTGTGGGGAAACGAAGAAGTGGTAGTGGTGGCTAGTAGAAGTCGGAAAGTCTACATGGGCTAGTAGGAAAGTCTACAGGGCGAGCAGGAGACAACAAATCTGTAAATATTGATGGTCGCATGGGCCTGTAACCTCCCAACCCTCGACATGGAGGGCGTAAAATCTATGCTACACATGATTTCCGGTTAATATTGTGTATATTGTTTGTTCATGTGATTGATGAATTCTCATATGCTTAATTAAATACTTGTTTGCTATATGGAAATGTTCTGTAGAAGATTATCTCACTAAGCTAGTTTTGCTTATACCCCTATAGCTTTTTGTTACAGTATGATTACCTTTGGTTGGCACCAAGGAGCCCCGTATGCCAGGTACGAGTTTAAGCTACTAGGAGTTTTTGGGAGAAGTTATACGTATTTAGTTTTGAACATAGACTTCTAAGAAAATCTCTGTAATTGGCTTATGTTATAGTTATGATTACTTTGTTAATAGTTTAGTTGTAACAAGACTTTTAAGACGGGGGAATGCCCCTAAGATGATGTAAGGAATTATTATTTAAATGAAGGTTTCATGTTTATTTATAAAATTTCTTACTTGCCTTTATTATCTACTTAAATGTAATACCCTTGTGAGTCTCCTACTATCTTGGAAGCACGCCTTACATGTGATATCGAAGCTCCTACATGATTAAGGTTGTCATTCAATAGCTTTAATATTATAGGCGGCGGATTGCCACGTTTAGGGTACCTTTCGGGGTGTGACAGTTTAAGTTGGTATCAGAGCGCAAGTTTTAGATAAAAGATAGTAGAAATAGACTTTAAGATAGATAGTGAGAAGTTGGAACTTAAGCTTAAGGTCTGATCCTCTTCTTGTTCTATTTGATAGCTAACCTTCCTCGAAGTTAAGGAAAAATCCTGAAATTTCCTTAAGGACCCAGATGAGACCTTTGTGAACTACCGTCTTAGGTTGAGAGTCTTATGTGAAGAATTTGCGTTAGTTGGAAGGCCCCAAACTGCCCAAGAAATGTTTAAATTGTGGAGGAAAGGTTTGAAACATTCTTTATGGAGAAACTTACCTAGAGAACTAAGATTCGATGCCTTAAGCAGACGAAGGTGGAGTGATGTGGAGGTGATTTATGTGATAGAAAGGATGATGGTTTTTATGTATAGAGAGACTATACTACAAGAAATGACCTTTATCTTAAAGGTGGAAGGAACCCAGCAGGACCCAGACTTTCGAACCTGGAACAAGTTAGAACCCCTTTACATCTATGCGCATGACGAGCTGGCAGACCACAGCGACTAGCTAAGGGCTGATGCAGAAGAATGGTTCTATTGGTATGCCGCCTATAGGCGTATTGTCCCCATGCCATCGGAATGTAGTACCCAACCAAACTCCATCGGAATGCAGTTAGACGTAATCCCAGTCGAGGATTTCATCATGGAAGATGCCCAAAGGAATGAAGGAAATGGAGAGACAGAAGGTGACCCTGAAGAAGACCCCGACGAAGACCCAGAACCTAAGGAAACTCCATCTATCACGCTCTATAGGGTATCATAAACGTAACAGCCCGCCACATACTAAATAAGACTCTCGAATTCCCTATCCGAGCCCTTCGGGAGTCTTATATAGATGTAAAGCGTTCCTTTACGACAATAGAATACTCAACCAATGGAGTTAAATAGTTTAATGTGGCATTCATTAGCCATAGATAATAAACCAAAACGCGTAATTATACTTTACAAAATCTAAGGGGCATTCCCCCGCAAAATAATATTAAGTCCATTACAGCATCCAGAGTCCTTTAGTTTCCAACGGAAGTCTATACAAAAGAATGAAGTAAACTTCTATGGGAAACTCCTATCTCCGGTACCTGTGCTGTGGCTTGCCTCGGTCTAAGCCAATAAACTCGTGCTGCAATAAGTAAAAGCTATAGGGGCGTAAGCTAACTAGCTTAGTGAGTAACAACTTCCATAACACAATTAAGTACAATTCATTCAAACAAGTGATTATTCAAGCAAGTGTATGCATCAAACAAATGAGTTCAACAAACATATGACCAACCGGAAATCATATGTGGATGGACTTGCACCCTCCATCCCGGGTTAGCAGATTAACGAATCCTGCAGTACGACGCCGTTTAAGCTCACGGTCAACTGAACAATAAATCGTTTTATGGATCACGATTAACCAACAAATTCGTTTTGTGGATCACGATTAATCAACATATTCGTTTTATGGATCACGAAAAACCAACCAATGCTAATGCTCTATCCCCATCGTGATATGAATGAATCCAATTGCAATTAAAGTTGAATATTCATTAGTCAATTCTTTTAGGTGACCAACAAGTATACGCAGACATTCAATATGAGATAATAACTAATCAGTCAATAGCTTAACACTCGGTTTCGATATTTCTTAAGTTCCATTCCACACATCAACAGCAGACAATTATAAAATTCCCATATACCCCATCATGCATATCCATTTTTATATTTGCCTACACCACTAGTGCCACTACATTACAATCACAATCATTAATTGAGAGTGGAAGTAAAACTCACTCGGCCATTGGATGTCGGTCTTTTTAGTAGTAATAATCGGGCGGTAAGGTATCTTCTTGCTCGGGATCACCTACCAAGTAAGAATAATCCTAATGAGATACTCATCATGTAACTAATCCAAACTACGCATCTAGACTAGATGAATTCGGAATTCTCGCTATTTGCGGAAGCTCCGACTTAAAATGGGCATAACTTGGTCATTTTAACTCGAAATTTTCGCAAATTTTATATCGATCTCTATCTACTTCGAAAGATATATCTATTTCTAATATTAATTTGAAGTTTTGAAAACATTAAGGTCACGAACAGTAGGATCAGATCTGTTCCGTAAACCTTCCAATTCCGAAAATTTGCTTTGCTTTTGATGAGAATTGTTCCTAGTTGATGACTCACGCATAAATGGTATATGAATGAATTCCTAACATGAATGTCATGTAATGAACTTCATATATGCATGGTTTCGATGATCTTAGAGGATGGACTCTTATGAATTCCTAGTTGTCAAGAAATTCCTTAATGATTTCTTATAAAAGGTTATTACTACCAACCTTACATCCCCTAATGTTTTTATGATTTTGTCCTTAGAATTTACTTATCACCCAATTAAAAATGAGTTACCAACATCCATATTGGTCATGACCTTCATTTATGCATAAAAATATACATTTTTCATTGAGTAAATATGTTTTTGAATGGGCTACTTAGAAAAATCCGAATTTTGAGATTTTCATTTTCTTGCAATTTCCTTATGAGAAAACTTGTTTAATGCATAAAAAATTGAGGCTCCAATATATCTATTATCTAAAGACTTCATTTAGCTCATAAAACATGTCATCTAAGCTTAAATACTAAGTGTTTATATGGGCATCACCCAAAATTACGAATTTGACTACACATCTATAAATTAATATTTTTCATTCCAACTTTACTTCTTGTTTTTACATTTTTATCATGCCTAAACTCATCTAAGCTTATGATAATCATCCCTTCAATATACCTATTACACATACCCTTCATTTTTCTTGTGAAACATGAGTTTAAAAATGATTTTGGTGGTTTTTAAAGTAGGGTTCCAAATCCATCCGAATTTCCAACAAACCATTTCCTACAAAATCTTTTATTTTTCAATGTTCTTGCCTCCTATTTATGAAGATCTACTACCTAACATCTCTATACATATACAAGACTACATTTTTATGATCATCAATGCATGAAAATCAAAATAACTCTATGATCATACATGTAAATGAAAATGTGGGCGTCTAAACTTTAGATCTACTAACTATAATGCATGAATCATATATCTCATGGCATGAACATCAATATATATACAAGATCTATACTTTACATGCATGAACAAGATGATATCTTAACATAAACTCATCTAAACACTAGATCTATGTCTTGTGATGGCTTGATATTCTTGTTCATGTGTTTTCATGTCCCTAGCATGAGCTCATTGGGATTAAATGAGAAAACACACAAGATATAGCTTTGCCATTACAAGATTAGGAAGAATCAAAGCTTAAATCAACATACCAATGGAGTTTTGAAGTAGAAAAGAGAAGAAAATGAGTTGAACTTGTGAGAGTGGGGAAGGGGGAAGCTCACGGCACCAAGAAGGAGGAAGGAGAGAGTTTTTTCTCTTTTGCAAAAATTTGAAACAAGTAAAATGAAGAGAGAGAGAAAAATATGTTTATATATGAAATGAATTAGGGTTTTAGTGGAATAAATGGAGTAAAAATAATTTGAATTGAGGGAAAAACAGGGGGGGGGTGGTGTTGCGCCATCTAGGGGGAAGGGATTGTGTGTGTGTGTGAAATTTGATTTTTTTTTTCTAATTTAGTTAATTAAAATGTAATAAATGTGATAATTGATTAAGAGACAAAATTCATTGGAAAAGAAAATTGAAATGAGTAGTTGTAAGGATGTAAGAATAGGGTATGGGTAGTGTGTAGTGTAGGTTGTACTTGTGAATAGTAGACAAGACATCTACTTTACCGGTTGTAACGAAAACACGGGAAAAGCTATAACTGTAATTTTTATAGCTCGGAAAATTATAAAATTGATATTTTTGGAATCCTTATAAAATTACGGTTCTAATGAATATTCCGGAACATTTTTCTGAGTTCGTGGTCCGGGGCACGCTTTTCTGTAATTGAGCTCGGGAAGGCCCGGAATTAAAAAATTCCCGAATTTAAAACTTTTAAAGGTCTAAAATATACTTTAGAACAATAATTCAACTTCATTTACTTTATAAAACTTCTTTTATTATGAAACCGAAGGAAAGCCCGATTTAGGGTTCCTAAGCTCCTTTCACTAGACTCAAACTGGACCGGATTAGGGTTTCGCTTCCAATTCCTGGGGTTTCTTAACTACTGAGAACAACGGGGTTTACACCATCTGCATCTCTTTGGGAAGATAGTCCCCTGATTCTTAGTCCGGTACCTCTACGAAGGTTGAGTCAGGATGTTCCCATGGAGACAGTTGCAAGAAATAACCTTGTGATGATCTCTGACTCAGAGGAAGAAGGAAGGAGAGATATCCAGCAATGGAGGAATGCTTTTGAACCAAGTGGATTTTTGAGGAGTAGGTCTCAAATCCCTACCGTAGCAGTGGCCCCTGAAGGAGGAAACCAAGAAGGACAGGAGGCACCAAAGACACCACTCAAGGATAAAGGATTTCCACGCATGAAGTAGTATGGCCGTCTTAGGCAGAGATCACCTCAAGGTACAGAGGAAAAAGGATGACCGTGAGTCAGTATCTGTAACAGTTTGTCAAAAGGTAAAAAGGTTCCACTAGCCGAAGCATAAACACGGCACCATCGCAGTGAGGAAGGGAAGATTGAGGAAGGAAGAAGTGAAAGAGTTGAGCACAACCCAACAAGTCCAATCAAGCCTTTTCCTAGGATTAGGATGGGCATATCTTTGTTGCAATGCATGAATATTTTGTTTTTAATGGTTATGTTTTAAGTATTTCCTATTTTGAACAATTATCTTTTGATGAGAATGGTTCTAACCTTCTCAAAACATGTAAGGGTTATCACCCTCTTTTGTTTTAATGAAAAGTACTCTATGTTTGATTTATTGATTTTTCGATTTGATTGCCTTGAATATTTCCTATGCAATTTCCGATATTTCCAATCTCTTTCTCCTTTTTGCAAAGATTTAAGAAGTCTAAAACTAGAATAAATTAACAGACGAGGTAGAAGAGGTAGGAGACGCGAACGTCGTGTGTCACGCTCCAAAGGGTACCCTAAATGTGACAGTCCGCCACACTCGATATTTAAACTCAAGTAAGGCAACCTTAGCCTTTCCATGAGTTTGAACATCGAGTGTAAGGCTCACTTTCATCATACAGGGTCCATACTTTACTTCGTAGTAGTTTAAGGAGACATACATAGCAACAAGAATGTAAATCATAAACGTTTCCTTTAAATCTATTCTATTACATGAACTGAGGGGTATACCCCTGTCTGCAACAATAAGGGTTCTTGGGCTCACAAAACCCCTTATATTATTCTTCAAATACCATCTTAGGAACATGATTAGAAGTCCGTGTCTACTTTTAGGTCCCGGCCTCACCGAAACTCTTTATTGTCTAAGAGCTGCACCTGATATTCACGGCCCCTCGGGAATAGCCATTAGTATTCATACTACAACAGGAAACTATTGGGGTATATGCTACACTAGCTTAGTGAGTGAAAGCTTCCATATCGCAATTAAGACATAACATTCAAGCAAGTAATTATTCAACCAAATGAAATGCATCAAACATGTGGTTTTCAACAAACATATGACCAGCCAGAAATCATATGTGGATGGACTTGCGCCCTCCATCCCGGGTTAGCAGATTAACGAATCTTGCGGTACGATGCCATTTAAGCTCACGGTCAACTGAACAATATTTCGTTTTATGGATCACGATTAACCAACAAATGCTAATGCTCCATTCTCATCGTGATATGAATGAGTTCAAAATTTCATTTAGTGCCCAATAGTCAATTAATCCGATTCTTTTAGGTGACCATACAATCTTTGCAGACAATCAATTCTAGCTCATCCCTAAACAAGTAATAACTTATCACCTGGCTCCGATATTCTTTAAGTTCAACTTCACATATCAACAGCAGACAATTAAAATTCCCGACTAACCCCATCATGCATAATCATTCTTTTTATCTTTACTTAGAAACTAGTGCGACTATCATTACAATCACAAGCAATAATTGAAATTGGAAGTGATACTCACTCGGTCATGGTACGCCGATCTCTTAATAATAGTAGTCGGGTGGTAGAGTATCGTCGTTCTCGGGATCACCTACCAAGTAAGAATAACCTAATAAGAATCTCATCACTTAACTAATTCAAACCATACATCTAGACTAAACAAAATCATGATTCTCGCTACTTCCGGAAGTTCCAACTTAAAACGGCCATAACTTGGTCATTTTAACTCGGAATTTCACAAATTTTATATCGACTTTTATCTACTTCGAAAGATCTATCTATTTCTAATATTATTTTTAAGTTTTGAAAACATTAAGGTCATGGAACAAAGGGATCAGATTTGTTCTGTAACTTTCCCATTCCGAAAAATTGTTTTGTATTTGGTAAAAATATATATAATTGATGATTCATGTATAGATGGAATATGAATGAATTCCTAGTATGAATGTCATGCAATGAGCTCAATATGTGCATGGTATTGATGATTTTTGATAATGAACTCTTATGAACTCCTAATTATTATAAGACTCCTCAATAGTCACTTCTTAAAAATCTATTCTTTCCAATTTTGCATTTCCTAGGGTTTTAGGATTTTATTCTTTGAATTTACTTGCTATCTAAATAAAAATGAGTCTTCATCATCTATACTATCCAAGACCTTCATTTATGCATAGAAATTCCCATTCTTCACCTTGTAAATATGTTTTTGAACAAGCTTTTCACAAAAATCCGAATTTTGGAAATTTTCATTTCTTGCATATTTCTTATGAGAAAACTTGTTTAATGCATCAAAATTTGAAGCTTTACTATATCAATTGTCTAAGGAATTCATTTAACACATAAAACTTACAATTTGAACTCAAATACTAGGTGATTACATATGCATGATCTTAAAGTACGAATTTGACAATTTGATCACTAACTCAAAATTTTCCATTTAATTCCATTACTTTTTTACACATTACTCATGCCTAAACTCATTTTAACTTGTAAAAATCATTTCTTAGAGATACCTATTACACATACCCTTCATTTTTCATGAAAAATATGAGTTTCAAAGTGGTTTTAAAGGTTTTTAAAATAGGTTTAAAAAATTATCCGAATTTTCCTTTGCACTTTTCTAACAAAAATCTTTTCTTTTTAAGTTCATTGTTTTATATACATAAGATCTATCATCTAACACATTTATACATATGCAAGGCTAAACTTTTATGATCATAAATGCATGCAAGCTCAAAATGACCACATGAACATAAATGTCAATGAAAGTATGAGGGTCTAAACACTAGATCTACCACTTATAGTGCATGAATCATGAGTTGAATGACATGAATATAAACTTTTCATGCAAGATCTCTACTTTACATGCATGAACATAATATTATTTCAACAAAAACTCCTTTAAACACAAGATCTACTTCTTGTGATGGCTTGATATTCTTGTATTGGTGTTTTCTTGTCCCTAGCATATGCTCATTGGGATTTAAAGTGGAAAACACACAAGAAAAGTCTTGCCATTACAAGATTTAGTAATAACAAAGCTTGGAATCATCACCTAAATGGAGATTTGGAGTAGAAAAGAAGAGGAAATAAGCTTGTGTGTGTGAGTGTGTGTGGGTGTGTGGGTTACGGCAAGAAGGAGGAGGATTAGAGAGGGTTTTGCTTCTTTTACAAATTTTAAAAGAGTAAAAATGAGAAGAGAGAGAGAAAATAAGCTTATATATTGAATGGATTAGGGTTTTAATTGAATAAAAGAAGTAAAAATAAAACGAAATAGAGGGAAATGGGGAGGGGTTACGCCAGCCATGTGTGTGGGAGAGAGAAAGAGGGATTTGAATTTTTGATAAAATTTGTAATTTAAGTAATAAAATGTAATAATTAATTAGGAAAAAAATTTCTTGGAAAATAAAATTATAATGAGTAGTTGTAAGGATGTAAGAATAGGGTATGGGTAGTGTGTAATGTAGGTTGTACTTGTGAATAGTAGACAAGACATCACTTTACCGGTTGTAAAGAAAATATGGAAAAAAGGCTATAACTATAATTTTTATAGCCCGAAAAATTATAAAATTTATATTTTTGAAATCCTTATAAAATTTCGGTTCTAATGAATATTTCGGAATATTTTTCTGAGTTTCTAATCCCGAGGCAAGTTTTTCCGTAATTGAGCTCGGGAAAGCCCGAAACTGAAAATTTTTCGAATTTAGAACTTTCTAAGATTTAAAATATACTTTAAAACAATAATTAATATTCATTTACTTTATAAAACTTCTTTTATTATGAAACCGAAGGAAAGCCGGATTTAGGGTTTCTAAGCTTCTCTCACTAAACTTGAACTGGATGGATTAGGGTTTCATTCTTCGGTTTCCGAAGTTTACTCGATTACTAGGAAAACTGAGTATACATTACAAGAATAATAAAAATTGTGTAATGCATAATGGTAAATAGTACTGAAAGATTCGCTAATTACCAGTAGTAATGAATTACAAATAAATTGGCAAAATCAGGTAATTCTAGCTATTGAAAATTTATAAAACTAATATTTTAGAGATCCTTATAAAAATATGAGTCTAACGGCATTAATAACATATTTTTAATATTTCGAATCTCAAGCACACTTCTCGAAGTCTATACCTGACCGGGTTGGAATTAGACTGAAAATTCGTTAATCTCATCTTTTAGAGCATCCTGTACTTAATACGAACCAACTATCCCTTTTTCTCTTATTCCAACTCCTTGGTTTAGGAATATGGGATTGCCGAATCTAGGCTACGGGTTTCTTGGGAGTTTCGTGGACTTAGGTTTTCCAGTTGACTCTCCGGTTTATACCTTTGCCAATTTGGAAACTGATATTTTATGTTTATACAACATATCTGATTTGAGAAATTTATTTTAAGTTTGATTTTTATAAGTATTTAATATCTCTCAACGTTTTCAGAATTCTTTAGATTGAGTTTTATTTCCGAAGGTTAATCATTATTTACTTTTCAATACTTTGTCTCTGGGCTCTATATTACCCGATTTTATAAGTTGGAGTTAAATATAGAATTTGTCGTGCGTAGCGGTTTTGGAATTGAAGTATTTTGAGTTCCTATTTTAATTTTTAAGGATTCTTATTTTTTTCTCAGGATTCGAAAATTTCTAGATTCGTTCGGGATTTGGGGTTTATCAAAGTTTGGTTTTAATTCAAAGTGATTTTTAGGGTTTATTTTTAAAGTTTATCTTAGAATTATTTACTAAAATTTTCGGGGCTTACATCGTGCCTCCAATAATGTTCCAGCTGAACCAGAGAATCCACCAGCAGGTCAACAAGCGGCACTACTAAATCCTCCACTAAATCAGTAAGGCGATGTTTGGGCTGCTATTAACCAACTAGCCGGTTTGGTTAACAACTTTATGCAACATGCATAGAAGATGCCACCTCTAGCTGCTAATGCCCCTGAAGCAACAGTTGAGGCACCTGCACCACCAGAAGCTGAGTCTCAAACTGTTCCTTTGCCAGCACCAGCGCCACCTTGACCTTACCGAAGTTCCTTGCCAGACTTCATCAAGAGCAATAGATACTTTGATGGGAGTTTCGGAAAGCCAGATGAAGCGGAGGACTGGCTAGCATAAATAGAAAGATCGTTTGCTGCATATGAAGTACCCCATCACCTTCCCTTGGATTATGGCACATATATGTTAAGATTCAATGCCAGAGTGTGGTGGGAATCAAAAAGTAGGGAGTTGCTACCACCGGTGACCTGGGCGACCTTCCGAAGAGAGTTCTTGGAAAACTATTTTCCTAGAAGTTTGAGAGTACAATACAGTAGAGACTTCCTTCACATATCCCAGAAAGGAAGGACGGTGGAACAATACGAGACGGAGTTCAGTCGTCTACTCCAGTATGCGCCGGAATCCTTTAGGCATAGTGAAGAGTTGAAGAGGCAAGTCTTCTTGAGTGGCTTAGACGAGGACTTGAGGATGCGTTTGGAGGAGTTGGATTTAAGGACCCTCCGTGAGCTGGTTGAAAGGGCTTGCATTATAGAAGGAGCCAAGAAGAGGAAAAGTAAAGCACCTGAGAAGAGAACCTTTGTGTTCAGAAAAAGGACTCAAGATAGTTACAGTCCCAGTTTTCAAAATAAGAAGTTTAAACCCTTTAACAGTTACAGAGGAAGTGCTAGTGGTAACAAGGAGGCATCAAAGGTCAAAGTGATATGCTGGAAATGTAAGGAGGAACATTATCCGAAGAGGTGCCCCTTGCTTCAACACAAATGCCATTTTTGTGGAGACCTTAGCCACAAGATTAGCGACTGCCTAAAGAAGGCTTACACCATTTGCTTTGTATGTAAGCAAATTGGGCACTTCGCCAATGAATGCCCGCAAAGAAAGAATGCTCCAGCTAGACCGTTCGGTTCAATGGGAGGAGCTGCATCGGCGAAGAATGGAAGTGGAGGGAGCAACCCAAGCCGTTCTGGAGCAGCTGTCCATGGAATGAGAATATACAACTTGGAAGGACAATGGGTTTGTGAAGAGTCGGATGAGGAAAAAGCAGAGTTAGCAGCCATGGATGGAGATTGTGGCCCAGCTTTTGGACTGGTGACAGGTTAGAATCAAAAACTCCTTTACCTTTGATGCAAATTAAGTATCCTGCATTCAATTCTTATGCTAGAAGTATAAAGTTTTATATCCACAAATAGTTTAAGTATACCAGTTTCGTGATTAGTATAAAATTCGAGTGCATGACATGTATGGATAGCTAGTCAAACTGCTTATGCTTTGTTCGACATGGGAGCTAAGCATTCCTTTATCACCGTTAGCCTGGCTAAACAAACTGGTTTACCCATAGATACTATTGCTACCGGTTTTTAAGTTAAGAACCCCACCGAAAGCATAGTAATAACTAAGGAAGTGCTTAAAGATTGTCCCATGGAGATACAAGGAAGTTACTCTAAGTGTGACCTGATAATCTTGGAAATGAGCAAGTATGAAGTAATCTTAGGAATGAGTTAGTTAACATCTGTTAAAACTCTAGTGGATTGTAGACACAAAGAGGTGAAGTTTAAGGATCGAGATGGGTGTGAAATAGTATTCAAGGGAGAATCCATAGTTAAGTTGAACTCATTTGAGTTAATGGATGATGAAGAGATCAACTTAAGTAACATGGACGAAGAAGAAAAGGAGAAACCTGAGTTGGAATCCATACACGTGGTTAAGGAATTTCTAGATGTGTTTCCTGATGGATTGCCCGGATTACCATCCAAGAGGGAAATCGATTTCGAAATCGACCTATTGGTGAACACAAAGCCGATGTCAAAAGCACCCTATCGGATGGCACCAGTGGAGCTTAAGGGGCTAAAAACTTAGTTGCAGGACTTGTTAATCCAAGGTTTCATCCGACCAAGTGTATCGCCCTGGGGAGCACCAGTATTGTTCGTAAAGAAGAATGATGGTTCTATGCGCTTATGCATCGATTACCGGAAGCTCAATAAAGTCACCATAAAAAATAAGTATCCACTCCCAAGGATAGATGATCCTTTTTATCAGCTTCAAGGAGCTAGTGTCTTTTCAAGAATTGATCTACGGTCAGGATATCACCAGTTGAGGATTAAACCTGAGGATGTACCCAAGACGGCTTTTAGAACTCGCTATAGACATTATGAGTTTCTGGTAATGCCTTTCGGTTTAACTAACGCACCAGCAGCTTTCATGGATCTCTTGAATCAAGTATACAAACCTCTACTGGATAAGTGTGTAATAGTCTTTATAGACGATATTCTGATCTACTCCAAGACACGAGAGCAACACGAAGAATACTTAAGAATGGCATTACAGACCCTGCGTGAGTATAAGTTGTACGCCAAGCTGTCCAAGTGTGATTTCTAGTTGGATAGGATATCCTTCCTAGGACATGTCATATCTGGAGAGGGAATATCGGTGGACCCTGAGAAGATCAAGGTAGTGATGGATTGGAAACAACTTAAGACTGTGACTGAAGTGAGAAGTTTTCTCGGATTAGCTGGATATTATAGAAAGTTTGTAAAGTATTTTCCTACCATAGCCAAACCCCTAACTCAGCTAACTCAGAAAGATGAGAAGTTCATTTGGACGGATAAGAGAGAACAAGGTTTCCAAGAATTAAAGAAAAGGCTTGTGTCTACCCCAATTCTGATTCTACCAGACCCTGAGAAGCCTTATATGGTACACAGTGATGCAAGATGGAAAAGTGATCGCTTATGCATCGCGACAACTTAAGCCTTACGAACAGAATTACCCCACCCATGATGTGGAGTTAGTCGGCGTTGTGTTTGCGCTTAAGTTATGGAGACACTACCTGTATGGGCAAAGGTGTGAAATTTACATCGATCATAAGAGCCTCAAGTATCTATTCATGTAGAAGGAGTTGAATATGTGACAACGGAGATGGTTGGAACTCATTAAAGATTATGACCTTTGGATAAATTACTGTCCTAGAGGAGTAAACGCAGTTGCAGATGCCTGAGTAGAAAGAATTATGGAGAAGTAGCTACCTTGCTCACTGATAAGAAGGAGCTTATAAGGGAGTTTGAAAGGATGAGCATCGAGTTCATACGACAAAGCATGGAAGCAGAAATCGCCAGCCTAGTCATGGAACCCACCTTAGTGGAAAGTATCAAGGAAGCCCAATGATATGACGAGGCAATTCAGAAGATGAAGGGAGAGGTACAAGAAGGAAAATACATCAATTTTACGATAGATGAAGATGAAGTGGTGAGAATGAAAGGAAGATTATGTGTTCCAGATGATGAGGATATGAGAAAGGAAATCATGAATGAAGCACATCATTAAGGATATACCATGCATCCAGGAGGAACCAAAATGTATCAAGACCTGAAGAGCCACTATCGGTGGAACGGCATGAAGAGAGACGTGACAGATTTTGTGCTGAAGTGTCCCACATGCCAACAAGTGAAGGTGGAACATCAAAGACCTAGAGGACTTTTGAAACCCCTACAGATACCCGAATGGAAATGGGATCAAATCACAATGGATTTTGTGTGTGGATTACCAAGAACATCTACAGGATATGATGCTATTTGGGTCATAGTAGACCGATTGACAAAGACAGCACATTTCCTTCCAATCAACATGATGTACTCCATGGATAAGTTAGCAAGAATATACATAAGGGAAATAGTACGCTTGCGTGGAGTGCCTGTTGGAATAGTCTCCAACCGATACCCAAGGTTTGTGTCTAAATTTTGGACGAGCTTACAAAAATGTATGGGGACGAAGCTGCACTTCAGTACTGCTTATCACCTCAAACGGATGGTCAATTGGAGAGGACGATACAAACTTTGGAAGATATGTTGCGAGCTTATGTGATAGAGTTTAAAGGAAGTTGGGACGCACACCTACCTTTGGTAGAGTTTGCCTACAACAACAGCTACCATTCCACGATCCAAATGCCACCTTATGAAGCGTTGTATGGAAGGAGGTGTCGATCACCTTTGTTCTAGGATGATGTAGAAAAATTGAGCATCGGACCTGACTTGGTACAAGATGCGACTGATAAGGTACGGATCATCTAATGAAAGATGAAGGAAGCACAAGATAGACAAAAGAGCTAGGCGGATATGAAGAGACGTGTCTCGAATTTGAAGTTGGAGACCATGTGTACTTGAAAGTAAACTCCATCAAGAGTATTCACCGAGTTTGGGTACAAAGAAAGTTGAGCCCACGATATATTGAACCTCTTGAAGCGCTTGAAAGAGTAGGAGATCTTGCTTATCGTCTGGAACTCCCTCCAAACCTATCTGGAATTCACAGTGTTCCACGTATCGGTATTACGAAAGCATGTGTCAGATCCTACCACGATTGTAGAGTTAGAACCAATCCAGTTGAAAGAAAATCTTACATACGAGGAGCATCCGATTCAAATCCTAGATCATAAGGTGCAAAAGCTTTGGAACAAGGAGATCAAGTATGTGAAGCTTCTATAAAGAAACCACTCACATGAGGAAGCAACCTGGGAGGTTGAAAGCGACATATGCCAGAAGTATCCAAGTTTGTTTGAAAATTCAGGTATGAACTTCAAGTTTTGAGGAAAAAACTTTCTTTAAGGAGGGTAGGTTGTAAACCCCCGAAGTTTTGTAATCAATTAAAAGCTTAAACCCTAATTAGAAGTCAACCGGATTTCTAAAGTCAACAAAACCTAGTCTATCGTAACCATTCAAGTCCGGCATTCCTGTTTAAGAAACACTAAGAAAGTAAGAAAGAGTTTAGTGAGTAGAATAGTTCGTAATTATCTAAAGAAGCTTAAAAAGATTAATTTAGTAAAACCGCGACTTGTTTTGAACCCGATCGGACACAGTTCTTGAAAAATGTGTCTCGGGGCTTGGAATAGAAAAAATATTTCGAATATACCGTTAGACTCGTAAAAAATATAAGATTTTCAAAAATATCATTTTCATAATTTTTCGATAGCTAAAAATATCAGATACGCATTTATACGCGTATTTTCTTACTACCGGTACTTAAATTATCATGTCTACTTTACATTACACTATTTACTACTATTCTACACTATTTATCTATCTCTACTTTTTCTTACAACCTACTCTTACAAACCATACCTCTACTTTCTTACAATTTTCATTTCCAATACAACTTCACATCTTTCATATCTTACTTTTCATTTACAAAAATACAAAAATAAAATAAAATTCACTCCCTCTCTCCTCTACTTGTAGTGTCGGCCCTGTCTCTCTTTCTCCCCAATTTGTTTTATTTTCATTTATTTAATTAACATAATTAACCTCCCACATTTTCCTATAAATACCCCCTCTTCCTTCCACTTCTTTCACACCTTTCATACACTAAAGTTACTCTCCCAAAAATTCTACAAGAATTCTCTCCCAAGAGTCCTCTCAAGTTTAGATCTTTTAGGTAATATTTCTTCAATTTTTCTTTATGTTCATTTACTTAGTATGAGCTTAGTGTATGTTTTCTAAACCATGAAGGTTAAAGAAAGCAACAATAGGTTCATACTTTATTTTTGTTCATGATCTAATTTCTTTATGTTGCTTTTATATTTATAACTATCTAATATATCTATGTAGCCATATATATCTTTTAGAGCATATAAGCTCATTTGTTTTGCAATTTATTTACTTCCTTGCAATTTATTTACTTTCATGTTGTTTTTAAGACTTGCCTTTCTAATCTTAGACTTGTCCTCATCAAGTCAAAACATTTTCTTTTTCTTTATGGGACTAGTCTTTTCTTAGTTCCGGGATACCTTGATGAAGCTAAGGTTCCAATACTTGATTTATTTCTTTACTAGCCTATTCTTTTAAGTTATTATGTTTCTTTATGTTTTTATAACTTTATGATTCATATTCATGCATGAATATAATGACTTTTGTCTCAACAAAATAAATGAGGAAAGGTTTTCTTAAAAAAAAAAAAAATTCTTTTCTAGAAATAAAAGTAGGAAGTAATTCTCTTAAACAAACTTTTCTAATAAAATCTAGAGGAGCTCATAAACATACATAGAGAGAACCTTTTGAAATAAACAAAGATTTTACAAAAACTTCATTTTTTCATCAAGTGCTAGAAATTCTTTTCATCAAAATAGAATGATCTCAAGGAACCAAGAAAACTATTTCTCTATATATAGAATTGTTATTACTTTCAAAAGTGTTGGACACTAAGCTTAGAAAATAAAATCATTCCTTAAGAACTTAAAGAGATTATGGAAATTAAATTTAGGAAAAGAAAATACTCATTTGAAATAACTTAAGATATTTTCAAAGCAAAATAGAAAAGAATATTTCAAAAGTACTCACTTTCCAAATTATTTAAAAGACTTTACTTTTCATAGTTGAGACAACTTCATTAACTTCATACATTTGATATGAGTCAATAAGTATATGTATATGCATTTCAAAGGTTTTACAAGCTATTATAATACCTATCTCTTCAAATTGAGCTTTTGGTTAAAAGAATGAAATCAAGTTTATAAAAATTCGTGGTGAATCTGCTCGCCACTTTTTAACCCAAACGACTTACTTTGATGAAAATAAGTTTAGAAATAGATAGATCTTTTCGAATA
This sequence comes from Combretum micranthum, assembly GCA_024138025.1. NCBI lineage: Eukaryota > Viridiplantae > Streptophyta > Magnoliopsida > Myrtales > Combretaceae > Combretum > Combretum micranthum. The sequence goes on along the minus strand of JAMXBD010000072.1, from coordinate 2,021,802 downwards.
GATAGAAAATGGTATATTATATGCGAAATTCCGAGTTAAAATGAGCAAGTTATGGCCATTTTAAGTTAGAATTTCCTCTTATACAATTTTACCACGATTTTAACAAAAGTTTAGAATCTTCAACAATAGAAATTCTATGAAAAACTCATTTTGGGTATTTCATCTTGTTTGGGTGAAGAAGGAACCGAGATCACCTTCTCAGAAGATTACATCGATTAGGATCTACCGACATGGAGTAAGTTAATCCTTTACTGAGTTACATTTCCTTGTTTGTGCTTGTAATTAGTAGCACTAGAAATTAAGGAAAAGATAAAAGTATTGTGTGATTTGAAATTATGAATGATTGAATATAAGTTAAGAATATCGAAAGAGGAATTGATAATTAAATTGTGATTCCTGTATTAATATGATGAAAATTGTGGTTGATCGCCTTTAACTTGAACTCAACATTATTTGGTAAAATATATATATTGAAATTAATTCATGCATATCATATTAGTGAGTCACATTTATTTCACTACTATTCTTCTTGTGGGGAAACGAAGAAGTGATAGTGGTGGCTAGTAGAGCTGGAAAGTCTACATGGGCTAATAAGAGCCACAAAGTCTACAGGGCGAGCAAGAGACAGCCAATCTGCAAATATTGATGGTCGCATGGGCCTGTAACCTCCTGATGTGCTTTGATAAGTATTGAATTTTAAAGCATATTTCTAGCAAGCGCACTAGGTCTTCTATTGTAATATAACATGAATAAAGTGTCGATTCCACAAGGATTTTCTAACTACTAGACAATTATCAACTAATACTAATATCTAGGCAATTGATTTTCTTAATATGATTAAATTAAACTAATTATAATTATCTATATGAAATGCAATGAGCTTTTAAAGAGAGGGATATGATGACAAGTGTGGGAAGGATAAGAATCCACTTTAAACTATTGCTAATCAACTTGAACTCATGTTATAATGATAATTAGATTCATGAATATTCATAAGAAATTATCAAGATTTAAAAAACAAAGTTTGAAAACCTTTTAAACCACAAAACAATTTAATAACTTCCGTTGAATAAATCATTAGTGGAATCAAAATTACAATTATAAATCTCCCGATTCTATAATTGACTAATACTTTATATTAAAATCTCCTAATTCCTTAGTGAGAAATCAACATAAAACATTGCATTAATATTCATGGATAATTTCTAAACTAGATTAAACTACGCCGCTTCCGCAATTGCAATTTAATCTTAATTTATGAATTCATGTGAACACTAATTTCCCTTCCGAGTTATTAGAATTCTTATACACCAAAACAAGATGAATAATCAGAATTCAATATGAATATCTCATGATTCTAAATATCTTATAACATAGATCCAAATATCATTTTAGCATGTTTAAAGTTTCATCAACTTCCCACAAAAAGAATTTAGCTACTCATGGATGATGATTCAACAATCAAATAAGAAATTGCAAATGATTTCATTATGATCAGAATATACAAGTATATGAATTGCATAAAAAAATAAGATTAGAAATCACCAATTCAAAATACTAAAGCTTCACTTGCAAATCTTGTATAACTTCAATTCTCTTCAAAATCTCTTATGAAATGCCTATTCTAAATATTCTAAAGCTACTTGTAGTACTAGATATTTGGTTGCTTGGATGATTCTGAGAATGAGGGGAAGACCCCCTATTTATAGGAAAAATTTCGTAAAAAACATTAATGAGCTTTGCTGTTTCTCAATGTACGCCGGCCGTTATGGATCCTACGCCGGCGGCTTACAGGCGGCGTATCTTCAAATTGTCCCTTGCGCAGGCAGTGCACTGGCAGCCTTCAATATCTATTACAACGTAGGCCGCTTCAACGCCGGCGGCTTTGAACGTAGATCTAGCCGGCGTATGTAGTCAGAAATGAAGCGTTGGGCAGATTTATAACGAACGCCGTCTTGACACCGGCGTAGGAATTCCAACAGATGTGTTGCTTCATTTTCCTTCAAGTTTTGGATAGCTTCATGTCTCTTCAATTCTTCCATGTACGCTGCCTCAAGGCCGGCGGCTTTCATGCCGGCTTAAAATGAAACTTCTTCAAAGCTGGTGATTTTTCAGTTCTGGGCTGCCGGCCTTCATTTACGCTGGCTTCTTCATCTTCTACGCCGGCAGCTTTGAGGCGGCTTTGAATGTTGTTTTACTTTTGCTGGGCAAAGCTGGCTGTGTTGCAACGGCCTTGGATTTTACGCCGTCTGAAAGCCGGCGGCTTTGAATAGTGAATTACCGACCTTGACTTCAATTTTTCCTCTTTTCAATTCAAATTCACTTGTTTTGATTTCTTTATCCAAATTAGTCCTGAAACATAAAATTTAATCAAAACAAATATCCATTCTAGCTCAATTGAACATCAAGATTTGTATAAAATATGATCTTATCACCTCCCAGCCCCCGACATGGAGGGTGTAAAATCCATGCTGCACATGATTTCCGGTTAATCCTGTGTATATTGTTTGTTCAAGTGATTGGTGCATTCTCATATGCTTGATTAAATACTTGTTTGCTATATGGAAATGTTCTGTAGAAGGAGATTATCTCACTAAGCTAGTTTTGCTTATACCCCTATAGCTTTTTGTTACAGTATGATTACCTTTGGTTGGCACCAAGGAGCCCCGTATGCTAGGTACGAGTTTAAGCAACTAAGAATTTTGAGGAGAAATTATACGTATTTAGTTTTGAACATAGACTTCTAAGAAAATCTCTGTAGTAGGCTTATGTTATAGTTATGATTACTTTGTTAATAGTTTAGTTGTAACAAGACTTTTAAGACGGGGGAATGCCCCTAAGATGATGTAAGGAATTATTATTTAAATGAAGGTTTCATGTTTATTTATATAAGTTCTTGCTTGCTTTTATTATCTACTTAAATGTAATACCCCTATGATTCTCCTATTATCTTGGAAGCACGCCTTGTATATGATATCAAAGCTCCTGCATGACTAAGGTTGTCATTCAATAGCTTTAATATTATATGCGGCGGACTGCCATGTTTAGGGCACCCTTCGAGGCATGACAGTGTTTGGAGAGAAAATGGGTGAAAATTTAAAATGAAGAGAGAGAAAACCCTGCTGTACTTAAATAGTATTAGGTTACGATCAAGATCACGGTCGTTACACGGCCTGTGATCTTCTCGAGATAAACATTATTTTGTAAAACAGCTAAAATCACGACCTTAACAAGGCACGTGATACATTTTGTGGAAAAAATTCAAAATGCTAGCCCAAGATCACGGCCGTAGCATAGCCAATGATCTCCTCTAATGGGAAGAAACACTTACCTCTATCATGGTCCTTACCTTTGCCGTGATCCTCTCGGGTCATTTGTATCTTCTTTGTTATGGCTGTAACATAGATGGGGAAATAATCCGAGCATTGAACAATTCTTGATCTATCCCTTTATCCTGGCCATTTTTTATTGATATGACCCATGTCACGCCCGTGACTGATGGGGGGATCTCCCTGATTTTTCTTGCTGATATGATACGGGTGTGATTTGGGCCATTTTTTATACTGTACTCGATTTCATCCATTTTCATGCCTTTGAATTAAATTTTCCACATATAGGTCGATTTATCTCCTTCATTTGATCTCTATTGCCTTGATCTTCTTGTAAATGTATCATATAACTATAAAATTACATCAAACACTAAATTGAATCCTACTAAACAAAAAACTTATGCTATGAGTCTTTTTAAATTACACAAAAAAATAATAAAATAAAGCAATTTTAAACTAAACATGGGTTGCTTCCCATGAAGCGCTTGTTTAACATCATTAGCTCGACGTGATGTCGTTCTACATTTTTTGTTCAACTTCTAGGAGTTTGAGCTCCTCTTTCCCTTTCCAATCTTCTTAATTCCAGAAATATAGTTCAAGGCATTGCCCATTGACGTTGAAAATTCCCTTATCCGGATGCTAAACTTCTATAGCTATATGGGGAAAGACTTTCTTCACAATGAATGGACCCGACCATCTTGATTTAAGCTTTCCTAGAAATAGTCTAAGTCTGGAGTTATACAACAGTACCGGATCTCCTTCCTTGAATTGCTTTGGATGATGGATTCTTGTATCATGTAGCTATTTGAATCTTTCCTTGTAAATTTTGTTGTTCTCATATGCTATTTGTCTCCACTCATCTAATTCATTCAATTGGAGATGCCTATGTTTACCCGCTACTTCATAATCTAGATTTGCAGCCTTTATAGCCTAATATGCTTTATGTTCTATCTCTATTGGTAGCTGGCATGCTTTACTATACACCAATCTATATGGTGTAGTTCCCAAGGGTGTTTTGTAAGCCGTCCTATATGCCCATAAAGCATCATCCAACTTATCACTCCAATCCTTTCTATTATTAGCCATTGTTTTCTCTAATATTTGTTTTAACTCCCTATTTGAGACTTCAACCTGACCACTTGTTTGTGGGTGGTAAGGGGTGGCCAATCTCAGATGAACTCCATATTTCTTCAACACCTTTTTCTATTTGAGCATTACAAAAGTGAGTGCCTCAATCACTTATGAGTGCTCAGGGAGCGCCAAATCTAGAGAACAATCTTCTTAAAAATTTTAGCATAACCCAAGCATCATTTGTTGGTAAGCCTTGAGCTTCCATCCACTTGCTCATATAATCCACAACCACTAATATATACTTATTACCATGTAAGTTAGGAAATGGACCCATAAAATCGATTCCCCACACATTAAATACTTCGCATTCAAGTATATACTTTGTGGCATTTCGTCCCTCTTTGAGATATTCCCCATTCCTAGCACCTGCCACAAGACAAAACAAATGAGTGAGAATCTTTAAAGATAGTGGGCCAATAAAAACCTTATTCTAAAATCTTCTGAATGGTTCTCTGGGTCTTCCAAAAAATAATGCTTAAGTTCCAAAAAGAACTTCTTCTTCTTATGATATTCCATATCGTGTGGTAGGACCTTTCCTACTAGATAGTTTGCTGTGTTAGCAAACCTAGGAACACCATGGCCCTTTACTACACATATGGAAAACAAACTCTCCTCCGAGAACTTATCATTTATTTCCTCTTCATGTAACTCAATCATATGTGGTTTATCTAGTCTTCATAAGTGATCAACAGCTAGATTTTTTGCACCTTTTTTGTCCTTGATTTCCAAATCAAACTCTTGGAGGAGAAGAACCCATCTGATTAACCTTGGCTTCACATCAGTTTTGGAAAGTAGATATTTTAATGCTGAATGATCCGTATAGACAATAACCTTTGACAAATTCAAGTAGGATATAAATTTGTCAGAAGAGAAAACTACCGCCAAGAACTCCTTCTCCATGGTGGTATAATTCTCTTGAGTCAATGTGAGGGTTTTGTTGGCATAGTAAATGGGTTGGAAGTGCTTGTCCCATCTTTGTCTAAGTACAGACCCAACCGCTGAGTTGCTTGTGTCACACATTAATTCAAAAGGTAGGTTCCAATCCGGAATCACTATTATTGGAGAATTTTTTAGTTTTTCCTTTAATATGTTAAAAGCCTCTAAACAGCTCTCACTGATTTCAGAGGGTGCATCCTTCTCTAATAATTTGGTCAACGGCCTAGCTATCTTGGAGAAATCCTTGATGAATCTTCTTTAAAAGATTACATGCCCCAAGAAACTTCTTATGGCCTTGACTGATGATGGTGGTGGTAGCTTTTCAATAACCTTAACCTTTGCTATATCAACTTCAATCCCCTTTCTTGATATCTTGTGTCCTAAAACAACTACTTGTTGTACCATGAAGTGACGCTTCTCCCAATTTAATACCAAATCCATCTCCTCACATCTTTGGAGTACTTTTTTCAGATTCTCCAAAAAGCCATCAAATGTATCCCTAAACACTAAGAAGTCATTCATGAAGACTTCCATAATATCCTCCACTAAGTCCTAAAAAATTGCCATCATGCAATGCTAAAAAGTTACAAAAGCATTACATAAACCAAATGGCATCCTTCGGTATGCAAAAGTACTTTAAGGATAGGTGAAGGTGGTTTTCTCTTGACCTTCAGGTGCTATGGGGATTTAGAAATATCCTTACATGCCATCTAAGAAACAATAGTATGCATGTCATGCCAATCGTTCCAACATCTGATCGATGAATGGCAATGGCAAATGGTCATTCCTAGTGGCATTGTTTAGTTTCCTATAATTAATGCACACTCTCCATCTAGTGACCGTACACAGTAGGATTTATTCATTCTTTTCATTTGGCACTATGGTCTTCCCTCCTTTCTTAGGAACTACTTGTACTAGACTTACCCATGAACTATCCAATATATGATAAATCAGTCCAACATCTAAGAGTTTTACTACTTCCTTCTTCACCACTTCTTTCATATTCGGGTGTAATCTGCATTGTGGTTATACAACTAGCTTATACTTATCTTCCATTAAGATTTTATGTGTGCAAAAGGAAGGGCTGATCCCTTTAATATCTGAAATTTTCCATGCCAAAGCTCTTTTATGTTGCACAATCACTATCAATAGCTGTTCTTTCTAACCCTCCTCAAGCTCTGATGATATTATGACTAGAGGCTTGGAATCTTTATCTAGGAATGCATATTCTAGATATCCAGGTAGCTGCTTCAACTTTAATTCCAGTGGATCCTCCACAGATGGCTTCAACTTTGCTATATCACCCCTTACAATCTCCTCAACAACTGACTCACTTCTTAACTCTAGTTGTGCTTCCAAGTGTTCTCTTATCTCAATTACTTCCTTAATTAAACATTCTTCTTGTGTTTCATAAGCCAAGCTCAACTCAATGCATCCTTACTCAAGAATTCCTGCATAAAATCTAAAATCAAGTGAATCCACATTAAAACAAGAATCATCATTGTTCATCGTTTGCCTAAAGATATCTTGCATTCGAATAACCATCTCATCTCCTCCAACTCTAAGAACTAATTTGCCATCCTTGACATCAATCACCACCCCAGTAGTAGCCAAGAATGGTCTTCCCAAAATTAGTGGCACATCCACATCTTCATCCATATCTAGGAAAGATGAAGTCCTGAACCTTAACTAGCATATCCTCTTCTACTCATGCAAACCTCAAGAATTTTTCATACCAATAAAAATAGATAGGAATATAAAAATAGAAAATAGATGGTTACTTTGAACTTAACAAAGACTCTAGAATAGAACTACGAGTGGTAATGAGCCTATATATAGTTTTAAACCCTAAAACAAAATTTCCTAGAAAGTATTAAATACTACTAATAAGATTTCATAATAGGTATCTAAAACTAAAGATATAAGAATAATTTGGTTAAGATTTTAAGTAAATAACCAGTTATGCTTATAGTTAGAAAACGATAACCTAAAGATAAACCGTTAGGGTTACAAATATACAATAAAAACATAAATAGATTTATAACTAATAATCTAGACTCCAAATAAATATTTGGATCACACCATTGTTTTAATGAGAGTATCCTTAAGCTATTAGAGCCTAAAATGAAAATTGACCTATTAAGTTTAAAAAACCGTAATCGGGTGAGATAAAACCTAAAAATAATTAATCGCGTAAATTTTAAACCTAAAGTTGAACTCAATAGCAATCTAGGAAATTTGTAGAACTCTATATAAATTTTTGAAAATAAAACTATTGAATAATTTTCATTTTTATACCCATTTAACTTAATAAACTATCATAAAATCCATATAATTATTAACTAACTAATATTATAATATATATGGATGTAAAAATCGGTGCAAATTGCACCAAAATGGATGGCTAGAGTTGCCTTGAAATGTGCTAGCTAAAATTTGATGCATTAAGGGTTGAAAAGGGAACAACAAAGTCAACAATTCAACACATACACCCAATCTAATTTAGACACCTAGATAGCACATTTAATGAAGTGAAGGATCAAGTGGGATCATGAAATTTCAGTGGATGATCTCCTTTTTCAACCAAAAAATGGCCTCCATTATTCTTCTACAAATAACACATTCATTAACAAGGAAACGAGCCATTTAAGAGTAACAAGACAATCACTTAAACTAGATCACAACAGCCACAAAAATAACATCAAATTCGTCCTATCTAAACCACCAAAACAAATTAACAACTCAAACCCAAAACCACTCTATCAAAGCTCAACAACAAGCTTGGGAAAGGAAGAATAAGGTGAGTAATTTCAGTTTTTAGATAGTAATATGTCAGAACATTAGCTTAAACATGGATTTGTTGATCCTATCTGTAAAAACAACTAAAAAACGAAGTTCAAATCATCCAAAACAAGGTAAGTTTCAATAAAATCCTAGTTGCACTCTTTACATTCAAAAACAAGGATTATGGACATGTTAATGTGTTATGAGATGATATATGTATATATATATATATAATCATATAGAAACACTTAGGAATAATTTACATACAAGTAGGGCGTGAAAAAATCACCGAAAATTGGATTAAAAGTCACAAGGAACATATTTCTAGATGAGCACGAGGTGAACATGGGGTAGTGAACTCCCCATGTAACTCTTGGCAATGAATTTGCGCGAGCATCGTATTTCCAGAAGAACACGGCTAATATACAGCCGTGTACCAAGCTGTATACCAAATCGTGTTCCTCTCGGCTCGAATTAAAAAAAAATTAAATTAAATTATAAAAATATTTTTTAGTTCCAAAATCATTATTATTATTATTGTTGTTGTTGTTGTTGTTGTTGTTGCTGTTGCTGTTGCTATTGTTGTTGTTGCTGCTGCTGTTGTTGTTGTTGTTGTTGTTGTTGTTGATGTTATTGTTATCACTATTAGTATCATTATTATTATCATCATCATCATCATCATCATCATCATATCATCATCATCATCATCATCATCATTTTTCCGATTATCATTAACGCCAATAATATCTTATTATTAATATTATTATTACTAATGTTGAGATTGTTAGTAATTTATTAATGGCATTATTATCATTATGATTATTATTAATATTAATATCATTAATAATATTATTATCATGTTTATTATTATTTCAATTATTATTATAATTAATAATTATTATTATCATTATTAGTGATGTTAATATTATGATTATTATTATCATTATTAAAGATATTATTACTATTATGACTATCACTATTATTATTATTGTTATTATTATTAAGATTACTATTATTTTTATTAATGTCATTATGAAAATTAACATTAATATTGTTAACATATTATTATTATTATTATTATTATTATTGTTGTTGTTGATGTTGTTGTTGCTGCTGCTAATGTTAGTATACTTTGCAATAAGAATAAAATTAAGATAACTATAAAATACTTGTTTTATATAGAAATACATAAGAATGGAAATTTAAATAAGTTAAAATTATGAATAATATGATTCCTAAATGACAAGATAATTTTATGAAGTAAACTAAGAAAAACACGATGAACATAAATAATAGTGAATAAATATTTGTTACTATAATAGATAGACTAAGGAATGATATAAAAGTTGGTAATGACAATAATGATAAAAATAAAAACCTACTAAAAATAAACTGTTCAACTACCTAATAAGAATATATAAATATCCAACAAGATCAAGAAAAGCAAAATGAAAATAAATATTAAATAATAATTGATTATCATAGAACCATTAAAGGACCAATATAGTAATAAAAAGAAAACCAAATACCAATATAGAACACTTAGACCCTCATAGGAGTTTAGTTCTATAATTCATGTTTTATTGATGAATATTTTATTCATCTCAATAAGTGATTTTGAATCTATAGAGGATTTCCCAGCTAACTATTACGACTAGCCAGTATGAGCAGGTGAGTAACTCAGTCTTATTATATTGTATGTATTTGTAGCTTAGCTGATCTTTAATAAAAGATAATAACCTGAATATGTTGTATAGGTTTATGGGAATTGTTTGCTGTATGAATTGTTGATTGCTAAGTTACTTTAATGATAGTAATAATAGAATTCTATATGACCATATTGCTAATATAGTACGTTGATTGTCTATGAGATGATTGATCACCTTATACCTAATTTAAAACTACTGGTACCATAAATGTAATGAACATCCATTGCATGATTTGCATAAGCAGCTTTTGAGAAAGTGGCAGCCTACTATGTTTTAGTGTTTCGGATCTCTTGTAATGCTTGATTTATCTAGGCAAGGAAGCTATTAGTTATTTGCAAGATTACCTTTGTTCTATTGATACCATAGGAACTAAATAGTAAATGAAGGACGCCGCTTATGGTATTGCTTGAAATGTCTAACACTTAGTGGAGATTCTAAGGTTAAAAGTAGGAAATGAGCATTAATATATGATAAACTTAAAGTGATAATTAAAGTAAGTATTGTTGTTTTCCTGTATGCTTAGCCTCTCTTAAGTAAGTAGGCCATAGTATTATGTTCCTTCAACCTCGATAAGAGGGCATAAATCTTCATCCTGCTTTGGGTTTCGGGTTATCCAGGCTTGTATTTGAGCATATGCTTGATTGATACATTTCATATGATTGTTAATAACTTGTTTAATATGTGGTAAGTTCTGGTTATTCAATGAGCCCTTGGTTTCGCTTATACTCCAACAGTCCTTTTAGGTTTACACTTAGACTATGGCTGATCACTTCTAAGAGTTTAGCTCTAGTAAGAACTTGAAGACTGAAAGTTCATGGAAGATTATAGGATAAGTTATCTGCTTTTATTTTTAGTCTAAGCTAGTTAGTATTTAAATTATTTGTTATGTGTTTAGAGATTTTTAGAAAGATAGTATGGTTTGTAATATTATATTCAAGCACTGAGATGATAGTTATTTACTAATTTATGACTTACATATATTTATCATTTCTTATCAAAGAAACTAAAAGATTCTATTGTTTGAGAACATGTCATTCTCTAAAGGTAATCTAGTGATGGTATTCAAGTGTAGCTTGTTTACTACTACTAGAGTACCCTCAAGGCATGACAACTCCCTTTGGAAATCTCATAGACCTATCCACCAATTGCAAACTCATGCGAGTGGCTTTTGGCTCCTCCAAGCTTAATCTTTTAAACATCTTGTAAGGCATGATATTTATACTTGCTCCCAAATCTATTAGTGCTCTCTCTACAGGTAAGTTACCAATTAGACATGAGAGAGTAAAATTACCCAGGTCCTTCATCTTAAGTGGTAACTTATTAAGTATGATAGCTGAGCACTCCCCACCAAGAGTAATAGTAGAAAGTTCTTCTAACTTTCTCTTGTTGGAGAGTAGTTCCTTAAGGAACTTTACATATTGAGGCATCTGAGATAGTGCCTTAACCAAGGGAAGGTTAATATGAAATTGCTTGAATAGTTTCAAGAACTTGCTATACTACTCATCATCCCTAATCTTCTTCAACCTTGATGGTTAAGGTAATGGAGGTTTGTATTCCTTTACAGGTGAATTCACATCTTTCTCAACTGACTGTTCTAGCAATTTCTTCTAATCTTCAACTATGATCTCTGAATCTTTCCTTTTCTCCTTCACCTTCTCAAGGGAAATTTTTTTATCATATAATTCCCTTCCACTCCTGAGTGACACAGCCTTCACTTGTTCTTTAGGATTGGGTTCTGTAAATCCTCAAATTTTTGGGATCGGTTTAGCATAAAACCCTAAACCGGAAGTCAAACGGAATCCTAGAAGGTCAACAAAACCCTAGTTCACAGTAACCAATTAAGTTCGGCATTGCCGTTTTCTTTGGCCCTAGAAAATGAAGTTGGGATAATTAGCTAGAATAGTTCGTAATAACCATATGTTTTATAAAAATATCAGTTTTGCGAATTTCGGGTGACCTTTGAATCCGATCGGACACAGTTCTCGAAAAACTTGTTTGGGAGCCCGGAATAGTAAAAACATTCTGAGTACACCGTTAGACTCGTAAAAAAATAAGGTTTTCAAAAATATCAATTTTGAAATTTTTTGGTAGCTAAAAATAGCAGATATAGCTATTATACGCATATTTTCTTACTACTGGTATTTTATTAATCATATCTATCTTACATTATACTATTCATTACTATTCTACACTATTCTTTTATCTCTACTTTTTTTTACACCTACTCTTACACACTACATAACCTATAATTCTTATTTTTTACCTTTTCCATAACTTTATTTCACATCTACCTTACATATTACATCTTTTATTTTACAAAAAGTCAAAAAAATAAATCACTCTCCCTCCCCCATCAAGATGGCTGGCGCCCCCCTCTCTCTATCACCCTTAATTTTGTTTCAATTTTTCTTTATTTTAATCACACAAAAATCACTCATCAATTTCCTATAAATACCTCCCTCCTCTTTCACTTTTTTCACACATTTACTACCCACAAATTTCTTACCAAAATTCTCTCAAATTCTCCTCTCCAAAAACCATCCCAAAACTCTCTCAAAATAAATCCACAACAACTTCTACCTACAACAAAAACCCATAACCACATCCTACTATCAAAGTCTTCTTTAGGTAACCACTTCATACTATTTTCTTCTTCTTCATGTCATGTAACTTTACATGACCATAATGTGAGTTTCCAAAGACTGCAAGCTATGGAAGCTACATTATGTTCATGTATTGTTCTTGTTCATGAAAAATCTATTTATGTTCATGTTATTATTTTTGTTCATATTATTGCTACTATATCTAAATATTATTATCTATATATATATATATATATGTATACATATCCTTTAGAGCATATAAGCTCACTTGCAATTTATTTACTTTTATGCAATGCAATTTATTTACTTTCCTTTGCAATTTATTTATTAATTCCTTACAATTTATTTATTCCTTATTATTTTAAGACTAGTCTCTAGTTTTAGACTTGTCCTCATCAAGTCAAAACAAGTTTTTCTTTCTTTCTTTCATTTTATTTTATTTTGGGACTAGTCTACTTCTTAGTCCCGGGAGCCTTAAAAAAGCTAAGACTCCAATACTTGACTTTATTATTTATGTTTTATGTTATTTTAGTTTACTTTTATAAATCATGTTCATTTAGATTGTTGTCCAAAAATTTTAATTTCTAAACATAATTAAACAAAGGAGGATTTTGTCACTTAGAAATAAATTTATGTAAAGAGGAAAATCTATGGTTAGGAAAAACAAAAATAGAGTTATCTCTTTTCAAAGTTACAAAAAGAACTTACTATAATTGTAGAAACTATTTTTACTTTGAAAAAGCTACCTAAAACCTTTATTATTCCACTTTGTTCAAAAGGAAAATACTTGTTGATACAATAATGATTTTTATAAGAAAAGATAGATGAGATGAAAAGCTAAGGAAATTCCAAATAAAGACCTTTACAAACAAATAAGCTAAGAAAATTGTATAGGAAAAATAAATAGGAAAAGTGGTACTAATATAAGAAAATAGAGAATGGTATTTTCAAAAAGTTACTTGGGAAACAAAATAAAACCAACATGAAGTATTTTGGAAGAACAAAAGGAAAACAAAATATTCATTTCAAGAAATTTACAAAATTAAATTTTGTAAACTATACTTTTCTAACAACTTCAAAACCAACATTCTTTTACTCAAGAAATATAATTGGACAACAAAACACTTGAGCATGCTTAAATATGAGTTATATAGTTATAAAAGAGAATTTTTCAACTATATAGATAACTAAATATTTATCAAGCAAGTTTTGGATGAATGAACCCAAGTTGTTTTACTTTGGAAAATCCATGGTGAATTTTGTCGCTACTATTTCAAGGCCTATATGGCTTTGTTTGATGAAAATAATTTTGGAAATGGGTAGATCTTTTCGAGTAGGTAGAAATTGCTATATTATATGCGCGATTCCGAGTTAAAATGACCAAGTTGTGGCCATTTTAAGTTGGAACATTCCTTTATACGAACTTTAACGTTCTTTTGACATTGTTTTGTCAAAATTCAAGAAAATCATCAAGAAATACTCATTGTGGGTATTATCTTTGGCTAGGTGACCCCAAGGAAGGATTCCTTTACCCCCGAAGATTATTACAACTAAGTGGAGTGTGTGAACGACTCATCCGCTTAGAGGAATAGTCGACATGGTATTGTGAGTTTATTTCCATTAAATTCTATACTTATTGTGTTTGTAAATTAGTTGCATTAGAATTAGGAAAAGATAAACCGATGTGTATGTAAAATAATTCTTTGAAAGAGCTTTAAGAATATCGGAGCCGGAATTGTTTTAAATGTTTGTTTCAGTATAACATTTGATTAGTATGAAATTCTTTGATCGCCTTAAATTCAAAAATAATTATGCTATGACTTTATAAATAAATGAATTCATGCATACCACGAAGTGAGTCACGTTGCATTTTGGGATATTATCCTTGGTGAGAAGGATAGTAAGCTCATGTCGAAAGCAACACTTGGTGGAAGAACCGAAAGCGATTACTTAGTGGCTTAAGGGAAATGCTTAGCGGATGATCCGAAAGCAAGGTCAAATCAAGTAGATTCGGAATGCTTGGCGATGAGTGCTCGTGAGCATAAAACTTTGTAATTAAAACTACTTGTTTTGAGGTTATGTATCACCAAACCCCGAATGGAGGGCGGAAATCCATTCAACATATAGTTCCCGGAAAACTATATGTCTCGTTTGCCCACGTGTATGTTGCATCCTATTTGTTTGCTTAACTAACTTGTTTGAAACTTTGATTACAAGAAGTTTTTTATGGAAATAATTCTCACTAAGCCTATTAGCTTATACCTCAATAGATATCTTTTGCAGTTTCCTTACTTATGGTTAAGGCCATGAGGAATCTCCGGGCAGGTAATTTCTTTTATATAAAGAAATTTTAGATGAAGTTTAGTATTAGAGAAAATGTGCAAATATCTTATAATAGAATAGTGATCTTGGAAAATGTCCCTAAGTTTGTAAAACCATTGATATGAATAAATGTTTATTGTGAATCCTCTTTTCTTAATATGTTTTTATATCTTCTTAAGCTTCATAATTCCATATATGGTCATCTAAAATTGTGAAAGTACGCCTTACACTTAATATAAAAGCTTTTGGGAATGGCTAAGGTTGTCATACTTAAGCTTTAATATTGAGTGTGGCGGACTGTCACGTTTAGGGTATCCTTTGGGGCGTGACAGGTTCAATGTTACCTGGCAATGACCTTAAAACTCTTTCAGAACGCATTTTAATCAATTGAGATAGACCCCTCTTGATTTCGATGATGTGTATCAGAACTCTGGATGTACTATGTCAAAAGGTCTTCAACATTTGGCGTTTTCTTAGATAGTGGTAAAGCAAGGCATTGCTACAGTGCTTGTAATTGTTGTTGTTGTGGCTTCTGGTACCTAGGTGGAAAGCTTAATCTTTGTGCATTTTGGTTGCTCCAAGAAAAGTTAGGATGATTCCTCTAATTGGGATTGTAGGTGTTACTATAGGGATTATAATTCCTAGTTCCTCTATCAAATCTATTCATAAGATTCACTTCTTCTGTGCTTCGACCGACTACAGGAACATAAGAATCTCCCATTGGACTCATAGGAAGATCACCTTGAGGCAAAACATTCATACTTGATTTCATCTTACTCATTTCAGCTGTAAGTGATGCTACTTATGCTTGAAGTTGGGAAACGTTTTTTTCCTCATACTTGGCAATTATTGGTCTTGGTTTGTTTCTTTCACTATGCCAACTAAATGTGTTTCATGCCATTTCTTCAATCAACTCATATGCCTCATGAGCACTTTTCTTCATCAATTTACCTCCCGCTATAGCATCAATCATGGTCTTCAATTGATCACCGAGAGACGTATAGAAAATTCTAACCAAATCATGCAAAGTGATCCCATGGTGAGGACACCTCCTAAGTAGTTCCTTAAACCTTTCCCATACCTCATAAAGTGATTCACCTTCATACTAGTGGAAAGAAAATATATCATTCCTTAGTTGGATTGTCTTGTTAGGTGGAAAGAATTTCTGCACCACTTGATCCCAATTGGTCAATGAATGAGGTGGTAGTGAATTTAACCAGCTCCTAGCTTTATCCCTAAGAGAGAAAGGGAACAATCTAAGGCGTGTCGCATTGTCTGATACCCCATTACTTTTGATTGCATCACAGATTTGCAGAAAGTTTGTCAAGTGAGTATGTGGATCTTCAAAAACTCCCTTACCAAATTCATTCACTTGCACCATTTGAATCAAAGTAGGCTTGAATTCAAAATTATTTGCCTAAATTGTGGGCCATATAATGGATGGTGCAACTCCATCAATTGTGGGCATAAAAATTCCCACATGGATCTTTTAACCTCATTTTCAACAACTCTTGGATTATTCTCATTCTCAACAACTCAACTCAACTCATTTCCAATTCTATTGCCATTTCCACTAGCTTGATTTTGATTGATTCCAAGATCCTCAACTTCACCAACCCCTCTTGGGTTCACATTCCCATTTTTGGTACTCATGCTTGATGATTCTGGTCTAGTTTCTCTCACTCTAGTGGGTGACTTCTCAAGAATCTCTCTAATCTTCCTTAAATTCTGATGCACTGTTCTTTCAAGTTCTGGATCGAAATCGGTGAGATCGGTTGGATGATTTCGAGTCATAAACCTGTAACCAAAAGAAAAATCAGAGTATAGTAAAATTAATATGAGGACAATAATTATAAATAAATAAATAAAAAGCTAGATTAACAACAATTAAGTTTTCTTAGTATTGCTAACCGTTCTCCGGCAATAGTGCCAAAAACTTGGTTATGCTATTTCTTAACCGAGTTTAATAAATTAATAACCTATAATTTTTTTCCTATAATATGGTCAATGCTAGGCAAGTGCACCTACCAATTGTATTATAGAAATGGATTACAGGATCGTATTCATCAGGGTCGTCAACAAGTACTATTACTTACCCTCTTCATTATTATCTAGCAAATCAAATTAATTCAGGATTTAAAATCAAATAACTAAATAATTCTCAACTAAAACTATGTTATAACATGAATTAACAATATAAAATTTAACTTAACAATTAACAATTCATACTCGCTTCACTAATTAGTCAAGATATACTACAATTTCATTAGTTGTTGAGTCATTCCTAACTTCGGGATTCGATTTATTAGTTCAATATCTCTCTTAAGCCTATTGAACTATAATATGAGCTATATCTATCGGAATCTCTTCCTAATTAATAGTCGACTAAAATTGCATACAAACATGATCCCAAGATAATTGTCCAATTACATGTAGAAGATTTTATAACCCTATCTCTAGGCATCATGGGCAACCTTTCTCTGTAGCTTAAATCTATTCCAAGGGTAGATTTCTCAATTGCATCCCATGCAAAAAAGGTTTAATCCTAAGTCGTGCACTACCTAGAAATAGAATATATTAATGCACTATAGAAATTAGAAAATCCTACAATATTAGGCATTCAGTTCATTGGAATATATGCTAACATATGGCTACACAAGCCCTATAAATTACTCACACATAATGTAGATAAAACAGTAGATATTGGAAAAAGTAAGAAGAAAGAATAAGAAAACAACCCATAATAATTGAAAAACACTTCAAGATCTTGTACAATACACTTGTTACACGAGTAAAGTGATACAAAAAATGATAAGATGTTACATAAGTGTTTACAAGAGAAAAAAAAAATATGAATGGTGTGTGAGAATGGTGAATGATCTATTACAATGGTTAGTTGATGTCTTGCAATGGTTAGGAGGACTATATATATATTTTCTCCATTTAATACATCAGATGAGTGAAGATATGCATCAGTTAGACTTCATTCCTCTTCAAAAAGGTGCTTGAATTCCGAAATGGTCCGAAAATGATTGACACGTAACTCTCATAATGGTCATTATCTTCACTAGATTGATCCGTCGAAGATGATCACGGCCATTATCCAGGTCATTACCTTCTCGGATGATAATCTCCACATGCAATTACGGCGATAATACACAGGTGATCAGTATTGCAATTTGTTACCCTATCAATCATGGCTATTATCTCGGTCGTGATCTCCTCTGTGGCTCCATTCGATCCTTCAATATCGGCCATAACCAACCTCCCAAAATTGGTCCAGAATAGATAATGTCCAATGACCGTGATACTCTCTATTGACTATTTCTTCTCATATTTCCTCTTCTCCCGATCGTAGTCACTTATAAACATCCTTCTCGAGAAGATCCCCTTCTAGACTATGGCCATGATGTTAGCCGTAATCTCCATGTCTGCTTCAATTCCCTATTTCCCGATCATTACAAGCTTCCTGAGTAGGTTAGAGGATATCACTAGTGTTATCACGGCTATGATAGTGCCTTTTTTACTTGTTTAACTTTGATCCTTGTTGATTTTGATCCAATAGTTGATGCTTGTCCTATTTGTACTTGAAATGAATATATTTACTATCTAAGTACCAATTATCTTTAGTTAAACAAGAATTAGAGTATAAATGATAATAAATTCACCTAAATGAGTAGTAATTTGCCCTTGTCAAATAAGGTGTTTTAAATGTTTAAATGATGTTTTTTAGCTCCTAGAATCAAAAGAAGAAGAATTAAAGTGTTTAGAGCAAAACAACAGCAGAACTCAAAGATAAATTTTTATTGAGCACTACAAAAGTATCTGTCAAGACCTAAACATCGAGGCAAAATAAAGCAAATTGGTTTGTCGTGGCCTACATTGAGCCCTTAACATGACCTTCGACATATGTTTTGAGGCGATCGAGCCTTAGACTTAAAGTACAGCTTTTGTCGTACTACACTGTTGAACCCTAGACTCGACTCGTAATGAATGCTGGATGAAGATCAGACCTTTCCTTAAAAGTACAACTTGAGTCGAGCTCAAGTGTTAATACCTCGATGTCATCAATATACCCCTCGATTGAAGAAAGGACAAAAACTCAAGTGTTTTAGCAGAATGCCGTAGCGTAGGTCGAGCCCTGACTTTAATGTAACATTTAAATACTTGGCCTACCATGCGAAAAGTGACTTTATGAGCTGGCATTTATGACGTGCGCATAGAAATAGAGAACGAATTCGATTATAAAGAATCTGCGACGTCAGCAAATAAAATCATCATGATTTCTATGCCTCTAGCATATAAATAAACGTACACAAGCATGTGAAAAATGTATGTAGTATATGTAACAAGTTCCTAACGTTGTATAGAGAAAGAATTCTTTGGCAAAAGAACTATTTGTTATTGCTAAGAAATCTCGAGCTTTTTGGGTAAAATCATTTTAACTCATTATTTGTATATTTCAAGACTCTGAACTTAATTTGTATTATTCTTTGTTAATTCCATATTATTTCTTAAGAATTCGTGCTTAATGCTTACATCCATAGAGAACTAATCTCCTACAACTTAGGTTTTATGAAACCAAATCTTGATTCATGCGATTTCAAATGTGCTTTCAAGTAATCATTGACTGGGTATTTATAATTAGTAGCTTGAACTTATTTTCATGAGTCTAACTGTATGGTGCACCATTTATATTAATATTTGATTTTAACTGAATAGATTGAGAGGTCATTCTTTTAAATAGAACCGAGGCTACTAATGGATATGCGTATAATAGCCTTAAGAGAGGGATGGTGAAGCTTTCTATCGCCTGTTTTTTCAAATTTATTAGGTTGGTTTTGAAACATAGGATTCTTAAGCTTTATGCGGATCTAGATCGCTTATAACTTTTGAAGAGATTTCAATGGGTTGATCTAGATCTAGAGTTAGTAACCTTAAGAGAGGCTTTAACTTACCTTAATGAATCCAACAGTGCAAATACACGAGCAAACAACACTCTCTCTGAGTTTCTCAAGAAATCACATGATAAGGAATTGGTGAAGCAAACCCTAGGCTTCCATCTTGCATTTTTACAAAATCATCCTTAATTTTACCCGCAAGCATATGCATATCAGCTAACCATAGCATAGCTTTTGTTTTTATCATGGTCTTCTAAATTTTTTTTGGCTACATAATAGATGAAATGTGAGTAAGGTACATGTCAATGATCCCCTAGCATATGACCTAATATTTTCTATGCTATTTCAATAAGTGCACTTTCCTGATATCGATAGTTGCTTCCAACGTTGAGCAGAACCTATTACTTTTATAAATTTTTGAAAACTTCTGCTTTTTGTTCTTTAAAATGGTTTTCAAATCTAAAGAACCACACTATCAAACAGTCAACAATGGATAGGATCTGTGTTAGAATTACGTAGAAAATTTCTCTCAAATAACCTTTCACAATAGAGTGTTTTTGTGATCATGATTTTGTAGTTTTTAATAAAAATTGAAAATAAAGGATATGAATGATTCTTTCCAAGGATATTATGTACTAAGAAAAGATTGAACTAGTTGTATTAATCAATCGATTCGATGCACAATTAATAAAAGATAGCAAAGGTTGAGAAAACTCTCAAATTCATTCAAGAACCAAGTTCAAGAATTATAAAGATATCAACTTGTCAAATGTGGCAAAAACTCAAAACTTCTATTAACATAACCCTAATGACCTTTATATACTCTCACAAGTCAGAAAAGGGAAAATCTATATTATAAAAAGTCAAACAAATAAAAGAAGAGAGAAAATAATTTAAAATAGCAAAAATAAGGATGAAATAACCCTATCAATCACGGCCGTAACATGGGTTGTGATCTCCTCGGCCTGAATTTCCTCTTCTTTCTCCTAGTAAATCACAAGCATGATTGGACACACCATGAGCAACATCACAGGTGTGATGTGGACCATGATCTCCATTGACTTGTAACTTTTCAATGATGATGTTTTCACGGTCTGAATCACAAGTGACATAGTGGGTGCTATCTCCATCACAGCCATAGTGTCAAGGGTGATCTCCTCTGGAACTCAAGCTTCATGATTAATATCTATCACGGTTGCTATCACAAGCATGATCATGGGGTTAACCTCCTCGTTCAATGAATTTCCAATACTGATAGGAATCATAGTTTGCATAGACCAATAACTCGGGCTAGAACTAGAAGCTTGTTAAACTTAGCTCATAGGTATTTCTATTTGTTATTTCATCTAAGAATCTAGAGCTGGGATTTATTTAAGGTCCCTTATAAGGTTACTTGATTAATTTTTAAATCTTAAATGATTGTATGCTTTCCAATGTAATCATTTTGAGAGCCTTATAGTCTCTAATAAAGATTCAAATGATGCTTATAACTTGATGACTTTTCTTTATGCTATATCAAAATTAAAATAAAATGAAAATGATCATGATCTTAGGATTGACATAGGCAAGTTCCTCAGAAGAGTGATTTCTTGACCCCTCTATCAATTTCAAATGAGCCATAAAGGAAAGAAAAACATGTTTAGTTAATATGAGTAGGACTTGGTACCTAAAAAGAGCATAGCTTGACTCCTCTATTAATTGAACCATGAAGAAAACCAAGGAAAAATAAAATAGTTGTTAGTATGAGTAGGTCTTGGTCCCTCAAAAGAGCAAGATTTGACTTTTTTGCTAATAACTCAACAAAATCAAATCAAAGTGAATGTGCTTAAAAAGGCTAGTTGATATGGGTATGTCTTGGTCCCTTAGAAGAGCAATGAATCATCCCCCCATCAGCCAAGCTATCTTAAAGAAATCAAAAGAAGTAGAGTAATGCTTGAAAGCATAAATAAGGAAAGAGATTCAAGGGATAAGCTAATGTGTATACCTTCACTTTCGAATGTGATGTATAGAGAAATGATTAAGGAACTACATACTTATAAATATGAGGGGATTAGGTTGATTGAATCTCTCTTATTTTGTTTGATATTTTGGATAATTTTTGCTTTAGATTATAATTTAAACAGCAAGGGTAAAGGCTAATATGCTTGGATAAGTTTTGTAATTCAAACAAAAGTAACCTTAGCACATGATTTAGTACGATTAGATGAAATGGTATATACAATAGAATGCTGAGGTGACCAAGTGATCGAGCTTAACTACATGAAATTTTTTAGCTTGATTTGATCAAACTCCATTTGTGATTTATTTTCCTATTCAAGAAGCTTTGTTTATTGGTTTTAACATGATGTTTTGCTTGAGAACAAGCAAAAACTTAAGTATGGAAGAATTTGATGCTAGTTAACATTTCGCGCATCTGCGCTCGATCCGTTCTCTACGCTTCTGCATGAGTAAGATTTCTATATAATGTGGATCGACTAATTCATTCGGGTCGATAGGAAAAATTCGAAGGAGCTTAGTTTGATGCAATACTGCACAACAGGGTCGAGGGGGTGTTTTCAGCATCTCAGTCGTCGATGTTTGGCATTCGACTTTTTGAAGGTATTCAAACCAAGGGAATTAATGCTCAATTTGATTAATTATTAGATGAAATTTCCATAAAATTCTACTATTGTAGTTCATTTATTGTTTTCTAGTTCCTAGGAACATAAAATGAAGAAACAAAGTCATTTTAGCAAGATTTGGAGCAAGATAGTAGAAAACAGATCAACCTGGCACCAAAGGTCCAATCAGTGCAAGAAAGCAAGGCAAAACTCCATCACGCCTTAAACCGCACACATGATCCTTGACCGTAATACAAAGCTGAGATAAAATGTGTCTTATGTTCAAAGGGACATAGAGTCTATCATGGCCATAAACTAAGCTCGCAATTCTTTCCGTGATTTGTTCCCTATTGTTGGGAATTTATGGATCAAATCGTAGCGAAAATATATTTTCTTTTAAAATAAAATGAACCCTAAATCCTCAATTTCGGATCCATGCGATTCAATCAAATTAGAGCGGACAAATTACCTTTTTTATGCTTTAAAGCTCCGAAAATTCAGATCTAAGATGTTACAAATGCAAACACCCTCTACTGTATCTGTCACGCCCTGAAGGGTACCATAAACGTGGTAGTCCACCGTACACAATATTAAAGCCTAAGAATGACCGCCTCAGTCATGCGAAGGCTTCCATACTATCTACAAGGCGTATAACACATAGAGGAGACACATTGGAGAGATACATTTTATGTTGATACACTTGAGTAACAATGTAAAGGAAATATAATTCACTATACTTCATATATGAATCACTATATTTCAAAACTTCAATTACATTCATCCAAAGACTTCCCTACATAAACTATTACAAGGAAAATCATAAAACCTAGCTGATAACTTCAAACATTCTTATTCTTTGCCGAAATCCCGAAGTCATTCTCGGCTCCAACCATTTCGGTCCCCACTTTGCATTCTTGAGATAACCTGTTCATTTAAACAACTATTGGGGTATAAGCTACACTAGCTTAGTGAGAATTCCCTTAATTTCGTACCATAACAAGCAAGTTATAATCAACCAGATGCTATGCATGAACAAACACATGAGCAAACAATTATGTATGAGTATGTGGAACCCACACACAGAACGGATTTACGCCCTTCGTATCTTGGGTTAGGAATGGTATTGAAGTCTACACGACCGCTGCTGGTCCCCAAGCCCTCGGCTTATAGCATTCGACTCGGCTAGGCTCACCCATGGAATGCATCCCTATGCGCCTTAGTTCCCATGAATGAGCTCTGGCACCGGTCTCATTATCCAAACAAGTCATCATCGAACCATACCGATCGACTTGCGTAGGAGTAGCACGCTACCAAATGCAATATTTTCGATGAGATGCATGACCAATTTAAATTTTTGCTTGGGTCAAAATATTCATATATTCTTTAGAATGACCAACCAATATCATACACATAACAATAATAAATTATGAACAGTGCAGTTATCCAATCGAATCGTGGTTTCGATATGCTTTAGTATTCTTTGGCATACATTCATCACAGTCTCATCATATATCCCATCCCCATTCATATTGATTTTTATATTGTTCCTATAATTCTAATATAACTAGCTACAAGCACAAACAAGGTAACAAAATAAGGAGAAAACTTACTCGGCCATTGGATCACCGGTCTTTTAGTAAAAGTAATCCGGTGGTAGGGAATCGTCGAATTGGGTCACCTAAAAAGGAAGAAATACTCTAATAAGTATTTCAACTCAAACTAATCCAAACGAGCTTATACAAACAATCAAATTCGTAATTCTCGTCCTAAGCGAAATTTCCAACTTAAAAAGGTCATAACTTGGTCATTTTAACTCGGAATTTCACAAATTATATATCAATTTCTATCTACTTAGAAAGATCTATCTATTTATAATATTATATTTAAGTTTTGAAACTTTGAAGCTTCGAAAAGGTCGGATCAGATTAGGATAGTAGCAAATTTCAATTCCGAAAAATAATTTTGTAAATGTTTGTAATGTTCCTACTATATAGATTAGCTATACATGCAATATTGATGATTTCCTAACATGAATGACATGAGATGAGTTTAATGTATGCATGATCTTGATGATTTTTGCTAAAAGAAAATTTTATAACTTTTTATTTTGCAAGACCATAATAACAAGTACTTATGAAAAATCTAGTTTTCTAACTTTGATAATTTCCATTTGTTTTAGATTTACTACTTAAGAAAATATAATTATTTTTGTTAAAATTGAGTCTTCATTATATCTATTGCTTATGACCTTCATTTCTACATAAAAATTTCCATTTTACACTTTGTAAACATGTTTTCAAGTAGAGTTGATTCCAAAATCCGAATTTTTGTAAAATTAGTTTTTGAGTGATTCCTTTAAGTAAAAATCATTTGACACTTAGAAAATTAAAGCCCAACCATGCCTAGCCACTAAGGACTTCATTTTTACATAAAGATTTGCATTTTACACTTTGCAAATATGTTTTCAAATAGGATTTACTCAAAAATCCGAATTTTAGAATATCCACTTTTTGAATGATTCCTTTGGGAAAAACTTGTTTAATGCATTAAAATTTAAGACTTTATGGTACCTATTACTTAAGGACTCCATTCATTACATAAAACTTTCATTTTGAGCTTGGATAATAGGTGTTCTTATGGCCTTCATTCAAAATTACGAATTTCACAAATTGACTACTAACTCAAAATTTCCCATCTTGATTCTATTTCTTGTTTTATACATTAATCTCATCAAAACTCATTTCAACTTATAAAAATCACTACTTAATGATATCTATGACCTAAACTCTTCATTTTTCATATAAAACACAAGTTTTGAAGTTGATAAATGGGTTTTCAAAATTGGTCTTGGTTGAGATCCGAATTTACCAAATTTATTTTTGGACATATCTTTTGATAAAATCTATCTAAACTTATGAAAATCCATTCCTTACATATCATATCTTAAGAGCCTTTCATATCTTGAATAAAAACTTCATTTTTGAGTTGGAAAACATGTTTTTAAACTAGGCCTTGGCCAAAATCCGAAAATAGAACTTTGTTTTGAAAATTAATCTTTGAAAATCACATTTGATTCTTGTAAAAAGAAGTCTTGATAATATACATACATTAAGCCTTCATTTTCTTAAGTAAAAACTTCATTTTGACATTTGGAAAGTGGTTTTTAAATAGGGGTCTTGCCAAAATACGAATTTCACAATTTTTGTTTGAGCTCAAAACCAAGATCTACACTTAATATGAACATACATCTAAATGAAACCCATGGTAGTGCACTATAAACTCATAGATCTAAACTTTACTCATCCAAATCTTTCATTTATGTTATCTATACCCTAAGTCCTTCATTTTAAATGAAAAATACACATTTTGAAGTTGAAAAATAACTTTTCTAAATATGGTTCATTTTCCATCCGAATTTTCAAAAATGATTTTTATTGAAAATAAAATAGATCTTGAGTTTTCTAAAACATTCCTACAATCATCATGCCACCACAAGTCGTTCATGAACATAAAACAATAGTCTAATGCAGTTTATGAACTCAAAACACTAGATCTAGTTTACTATACTAGTTTTAAATGCATAAACACTAAGATAGTTATGTGAATGATGAATATATGCATAAATCATAAGCAATAACAAAAATAATAACTTCAATAACAAGATCTAAGGCACAAACAAAAATCAAAGTTACAAAAAGTTAGATCTACAAAATATAACTACTTTAAACAAGAAAATAAGAATGATACAAGAGAAAAATCATAGAGAAATGGAGTGTTTCACTTTGGCATCATCATCCTTAGCTTTTAAGCTAATGGAATGTCATTTGTTGCATGAAACTCTCACTATACTTTACCTATATCACCTATGGAAGCTTTGGAAAAGAGTTTTGTTCAAAAATTTTGAAGAAATATGTATGGCAGCTCAAGAATGGAATGGGGACAGCTTGTGCTCTTGAAGGAACAAGAACAAAATGAAGAAGAAAAGAGAGGAAAAAGAGAGAAAAAGTTAAGGAATGAAAAAGGGGAAGAAGGAGTAAATGAAAGAGAGAGAGAAAATGAGTGTATTAATGAATAAAAGAAGAAAAAAAAATAAAACAAGGCAGATTTTGGTGTTTGGGGGGGGAAGGGGGGGGAGGGGAGGTTTAGTGTAGTGTAGCTTCTTTAAGAAGGAATAGAATATATTTATTTTAGTCAAAATAAGAGTAATTAAAGGACAATGGCAGCCATAAAGAAGGAAAAATCTGCCATGAAGTGTGGGACAAAGTATAAAAAGATTGAAGTAAAAAGGAAGTGATATGTGAAAGGTGTACTTGAAAGTATGGGTTGTAAGAGTACTTTATTAATAAAATAAAATAAAATAAAAATAGGAAATTCATCCCAAATATTTGTAGCAGATTTTTCATAATAAAAATAACATAATTAATTAATTTATTTTAGTGAATTATCAAATAAGTTACCGGTATGATCAAAAAACGCGAATATAGGCTATAAATGATATTTTTATAACCCGAAAACTTCTAAAAATTATTTTATGAAAATAAAAATATTTTTAAAATATTTTTTAATTATTAAATTAATTTATTTTATTTTTAGTATCGGATCTTAAACAGAACCTGATCCCTTAAAAACCCGAAACGAACTAAATTTTAGAAAAAAAATTTCTATAATATATAAAATATTTATCTAAAAATATAAGGCTTTATAAGAATAATAAAAATGTGTAATGAAATAAAAATGAATAGTGCAAAAAACTAATTAATTACCGGTATAATGAAAATAAGATAAAAAGGTTATAACTGTAACTTTTATAACTCGAAAAATTATATAACTGATATATTTAGAAATCTTATGAAATTACGAATCTAATGGTACTAATGGTATATTTTTTATATCTCGAGCCCCGGGACACGCTTTTCGAAGTCTGTATCCGAACGGATTCGAAATAGGTCAAAAATTTATCAATCTGATATTTTTAAACAAACTTATATTACTATGGGCTATTCTACATATTTAAACTACATCTCGGCCTCTAAGGTTAGAGGCGCTAGATTACCGAACTTAAACTATTATATTCCACTTAGGGTTTTTGGTGATTTTCCGGTTTAGATCTTTGCCAAATTGGAAACTGATATTTTATGTTTATACCACATATTTAATTTGAGAAATTATTTTAAATTTTATTTTCATAAGTATTTAATATCTCTTAATGTTTTCGGAATTCTTAAATTGAGTTATATTTTCGAAAGTTTCATTATTTACTTTGTAATAATTTGTTTTTGGGCTTTATACTACCCGATTTTATAAGTCGGAGTTACGTATGGAATTTCTCATATGTAGTGGTTTTGGAATTGAAGTATGTTGAGTTCTTACTTTGTTTTTAAGAATTCTTATTTTTCTCATGATTCGGAAATTTCTAGATTCGCTCGTGTTTTTGGACTAGTTGAAGTTCGGTTTTAATTTGGAGTGATTTTTGGGGTTTATTTTCGAAGTTCAACTTGGAATTATTTACTGAAATTTTCCGAGGCTTACAGTATCCACATGAATGAATTTCCAACCAGATGTATGTGTGTGCTAGCGCATAGGAACAATTCCTAATATTGGAAATCTCTCTCAAAAAAGGTTTTTCACTTTTGAGTTAAAGAGTTTCTCTATAATTCTAATGTGACAACAAGTGTTTGTAAACCTTAGAGATGACCATCACCTCCTATTTATAAGAAGATGTAATGTTGGTTACCTACCTAAATCTTATTAGGGTTTTCTCCATGTCACGTATCTAATAAAATAACAATTTTATTTAATAATTATTCTTAATCTAACTAAGAATAATTATATAATTCCTGATATGGTTATCTAAAATAACCTATGATCCAATCAATTCATTCTTTATGTGTGACCATGTAGGTTCACTTAATGTTGGCAGTAGCCCTAAAATAGCTTTAAGGCCTATAAGACATAATTGGTCTCTAAGCAGATATTATGCCTACCTAAATTAAGTGAAGATCCGTGATCCGAATTACCCTATTAACAATTAGTTATTTAATTCTTTTGTTACACGATATCTTATAATTAAACATAAGGTGTGGATCAAAACACTCTTATATTGTTTAATCACATATATCTTGATTCCAGAGTATAACCCCTTATCAATTTAATTGAGCATGGCCATGCATTTTTCAGTCTTACTCATCAAGAGGCCCAAAAGATATCTCTCTCAAATTAATGAGAGGAACAAATCCCATCTTAATCACTCAACTTTCTCTACATGATTTATATTATGCCCAATCTCAACCTTTATAATTATCTGGTTAAAGATAACGTTTGATTGAGTCAAAACACAATATTTCTCATGTTGGAATCCATAGTGATTTCAGGTGTAAGGATTAAAATAACACTGCAAATGAGAAATACTTATTGCATTGATCCATATAGCATTCTCATATTCGGTCATTCCAATACAATGTACTCTTACATGTATTCATGTGCTGAATTAATATCTCATATCCATGATTAATAAAACATGATCATCATCCAGCTAACATACTAGACTTAATTCATTATTATTCCATATAATGAACGACTAGGGATAATTCAGAATAAAATTATTTCTCACCTTATGGTTTTACTATTAAAGTCACATACTTTAATGACATAAGAAATAACTAATTTATTTAAGGAATAATACTTTATCAAAGCAAAAAGACCAATAACAACTTTGATAAAGAAAATTACTCATATTATAAAGATTATAAACATTCAAATGACATAGAATCCATATGGCCTAGGGCACATCACTAGCACCTATCAAGTGTGCATGAAATTCATACAAATTTATTACAACAAATATGCCACATCAACAATAAAATCTTCACTTTTTGCATGCCCGACCTCTATAAATAAGGATACTCAACAAAGTAAAAAGTGGGGAGCATATGTATTGTGTGTATTGTACTATTTTTCTATAGCTTTTGTAAATATCTTTTTTTTTTTTTGGTGTGAGAAATTCTTGTGATAGAGAGTCTCTACTCTTGATAGGGTTTTAAGTTTTCAAGGTGAATACAAGCTTAACCTGAGTTTATTTTGCAAGAATCAGTGCTTCATCGATGGTATCTATCTCTATTTCTGATTATTTCTCTTCGTTTTGTGCTTTAATGTATCAAAACCCATGGGGAAATGGTCATTTCAATTTAATGTTTGTGAAGCCAAGGCCTGATTTATGTGGTTTTAATGTGTTTTTAAATGAAATACTGTTGAAAACTTATATTTAATAGCTTGAACTTTAATGCTTAGATTTATATGTGTAGCACAACATATAAGTACATGTCAGGTTTCAATTGAATAGATTAAGAAATCATTCTTTTGAATAGATTTAAGCTATTAATGAAGTTGCTCATAGCTCCTTAGGGATAGGAGTGGTAAAAATTTCTATCACTTGACTAAAAATGCATTCAATAGGGATTTTAATCAAAAGGGTTCTTGAACTTATTGCAAATCTAGGTTGCTAATAGCTTGAGAATATATTTTGGTAGACTGACCTAGGTTTAGACGTTTTTTACACTTAAGAGAGTCACTAAGATATTTTTACGAACTCGACAATATAGGCATTTTTCAACAAAACTAACTCTTTAAGTTAGGGTTGTAAACCTCCAAGTTTTATGTTATCTTTAACCCGAAACTAGAAGTCAACCGGAAACCTTACGGTCAACAAAACCCTTGTAGAACCTAGCAGTTTAAGTCCGATAATCCCGCGCTCCTAACTTATATAGAGTAGATGTAAGCTAAGTATGTAGAATAGTTCGTAATTATATAAGGATGTTTAAAACTATCATATTGGTTAAAATTTGATCCGTCTCAAACCCGAATAGATACTGGTTTTGAATGTCCCAAGGTCCGGAATATTAAAATTATTTCGTTGACACTATTAGACTCGTAAAAAAATAAGGTTTTCAAAAATATTAATTTTATATTTTTTGGTAACTAAAAATATCAGATATCACATTTTTATACGTATTTTCCTTACTATCAGTATATTTATGTCTTGCACACCATTCATTATACAACTCTACACTATTCTACACTATTTATATTAGCTATACTTTTTCACTATTCACTCTTACACACTACCATACCTATACCACTATTTTTTTCATTTCCAATACACTCTTATCACATCTATCTTACGCATTATCACTTTTAATACACAAAATTACAAAAAATAAAAACTCTCCCCCTCTTCTCCTCTTGGCCGGTGGCCCCTACCCCCCTCTCTTTGTTTCTCTATTTTATCTTAATTTTTAATTTAATTAAATCACTCAAAATCCTCTTCTCATTTTCCTATAAATTCCCCCTCCCCCCCCCCCCTTACTTCATTCATACATTCATTACCCACAAATTTACTACCAAAAACTCTCTCAAATTTTCCTTCCAAATACTATTCCCATTACTCTACCAAAACACTCCCAAGCTCTCTTCTTCTTCATACACAAAACCCATTTATATATATTACTCTGATCTAATCTTTAGGTAAAATTCTTTTCATGTTTTTACTACCATGTCATGTAACTTAACATGACCATAAAGTATGTTTCCTAAACTATATGTTATGGAAGCAACTCTATATTCATGTTTTGTTCTTGTTCATGAATCCATATTTTTTTATGTTGTTATTTTGTTCATATTATTGTTGTTATTATGCCTCGATATTTATACCTAACTAAATATATCTATGTAGCTATATATATATATATATATATATATCTTTTAGAGCATATTAACTCACATCTTATTACAATTTATTTACTTTCATGTTTTAAGACTAATCTCTTTAGTCTTAACTTGTCCTCATCAAGTCAAAATAACTTTTTCTTTCTTTTCTTTTCTTTTCTTTTATATTGGGATAGAATTTATTATTTTTCCCGAAAGCCTTGATGAAGTTAAGACTCCCAATACTTGAACTTATATTATGTTGCTTATTATTTTGTTTAATTTCTATTTTTTGTCTTGTAAATATCATCATACTCATGCTCATATTCATGATTGTTGTCTAAAACACAAAGATAGAAACTAAACTTTTCCAAAATAAATTCATGCTATAAGAATTTCCAAAAGAAGCTTAGGATTTTGTTTCAATAAACTTTACTTTTCCAAAAATCAAAGAGAACTTACCATGATTTAGCAAAACTATTCTATTTTGAAAAAGTTTTTTCAAAAACCATAAGAAGGCTCATTTTTGCTAAATTTATTTTTAATGTTGATAATTCTTTGTTATACAAATTTTTCTTTAAAACTAAATTTTAAAGAAACTCCCTAGCAAAGAAATAAACAAGCTTTGAGTCAAGTTAGAAGATCAAAATAGTTATCAAAACAATACTTGAGAAATTTTAGTGCAAACGTAACAATACTAGTGAGAGATTTTTCTTAAGAAAAATTTAAAAGTTTATTTTTATGAAAACCACCCAAGAAAATACTAAATAAAACATAAAGATATTCATTTTAAATAAACTAAAAAGTTATGGTTTTATCTCAAGGATTTACAAAAGGAAAATTTTTAACTTTTGGTTTTTCACACTTTCAAAAGATACTGTTTTTTCATAAAGTCATAGTTTGGACAACAAAACTTGAATCATGCATGAGATATGAGTTTGTATATGTATAAAAATGGTTTTTCAATCTATATTGATAACTAAGTAATTATTAAAGGATTTTTGAATGAGTTGAGGTTTGAAATGATTGTTTTTGTGCTGGGATTTTCATTGTGAATCTGGTCACCCATGTTTTTCAACCTAAAAGACCTTTTTTTTTATAGAAATAACCATAGAAATGGATAGATATTTTCGAATATGTAGAAAATGGTATATTATATGCGCAATTCAGAGTTAAAATGAGCAAGTTATGGTCATTTTAAGTTGAAATTGTCTTCTGTACGAATTTTGACGAACTTAATGACATAGTTTTGTCAAATTTCAATAGAACTATCAAAAAATACTCATTGTGGGTATTTTCTTGTTTATGTGATTGTGAGGAAGATCTCCTGTATCCAGAAGACTACTTTGACTAAAGACCAGTGAATCCATGGCCAAGTGAGTTTTATTTCCATAACCTATCTTACTTAATTGTGCTTGTAGTCTAGCAGCACTAGAATTAAGGAAAAGATTGAATAGTGTGCATGTAATATTGTTTGAATGAATGATAAGAATATCAAGATGAGAATTGATTATAACCAATGCTTGATTTTAGTTTAAAACTTGATTTTTCTAAAATTCTATGGTCACCTTAAATTGTTAATAATTATGCTATGAGCCTTTAATTAATCTAAAATCATGCATACCACTTGTGAGTCACATTGCATGGGATCACTACCCTTGTGGGGGAAAGAGGTAGTGGTACGATTGTTGGATCTTAATTAAAGCTTCGGGACGTTTGTTTATAAGCACATTAACTAAAGCTTCGAGACATTTCGTTAAAAGCATATAAATTGCTGTCTCTAACCCCGAATGGAGGCCGTAAATCCATTCAATATATGATTACCAGAAAATCATATGTCTTGTATGCTCATGTAGTTGTTGCATTTCACTTGATTGATTAAATAACTTGTTTGATTGTTGCTATTCAAGTATACTTATCAGTGGAAATAATTCTCACTAAGCTAGTAACTTATACACTTATAGCTATTTACTGCAGTATTCCTACCTTTGGCTGAAGCTACGTGGGCCATGTACCCAGGTACCCCCTTTTTGGTTAAGAAGTTTTTGGATGAAGTCCAACACTAATGCAGATGTAGACTTCTAGGGAAAACTTCTTATATACGATATAGCTTTGTTATTGTACTTTTGGCAAGGGAATATCCCCAAGATCCTCATAAGACCTTATATCTATGAATTAATATTATGATTTCCATTTCTTAATTGTTACTGTATCTCTTAAGCTTTATATATCAAAGTATGGTCTACTAAAATTGTAAGAGCATGCCTTACATTTAATATATAAGCTTAGGAAATGACTAAGGTTGTCATACTTAAGCTTAAATATTTAATGTGGCGGACTGTTACATTTAGAGTACTCTTTGGAGCGTGACAAGGGTTTCATAAATCACATGGGTGAAGTAAAACCCCAAGTTCATTCTTACATTTTGAACTTATCCTCTATTTTTGCTCTAAAAACGTGCAAATGAGTAGTGTAAATTTTATTATAGTTTGTAAATACTCTATCTCCATGGTATCATGCCTCAAAAGGTACTCTAAATATGATGGCCTACCACACTCAATATTAGGACTTAAGTATGAAAACCTTAGTCATCCCCAAAGTCTCAATATTGGGTATAAGGCGTACCTTCACGATCGTAGCAGACCAAACTTTGGAACAAGTCGTTTAAGCAGTTATACATGATAGCAATTAATAAGGTAAATCATAATAATATAACCATGGTTCTAAAAATATCTAAAGAGTCTTATAAACCTTAAGGGGCATTCCTCTATAAAAACAACTAATTCTATCAAAGTCCATTTTCAAACAATTACATTTTTGAGTTTCTATTTGGAAATCTATATTTACTTCTAATTCTTGACTTCTAACCAAAAGCTCTTGGCTCCAAAAGGCACTACCTAGGTGAAGTATCCCCGGAACTCCAACCAAAGATAGGAGTGCTACAAGAGATATATAAGAGGGTATAAGCTATGCGCTTAGTGATAATAATTTCCACAGTTGAACACCCAACAAAAAATAATCAAATAAGTTTATTTAAACAACCATATGAGATGCTCAAGTACGTAAGTAAGCAATACATTTTTCGGGAATCATATGTTGAATAGATTTACCCCTCCATTCGGGGTTCGGGTTCCAGGCTTAATAGAATGATTTTTATAAATATAATTCCTTTATAGTTTTGTTCAGCCACTACCCAGCTGTAAAACATAATTTCTTTCAAGTGTTTATGCACTACAATTTAATTCGGGCAACTCTTCACCATTTTGGAGATCTTATAGCTCTACCAACCTCAAAACTATGCCTTTGTCCCATCAAGGGTATATTAATAAATGTAATGAACTCACCCAATGATATGTATGAATCAATTTAATTAAATACTCACATCATGATTAAATATTTTTCGGGTGATCATAGATTTCACAGACAATTATTCATATACTAAATCAAACATTCATTATGAACAATCCCTGCCTCGATATACTTAAACTTAATTTCAACCATATATGTAAAGAACATTCACTTTTCCATTTTATCTTTTCCTAATTCTAATACCACTAATCTATAAGCAAAAGTATAAGTACAAAACTATAATAAATAAACTCACTAGGCCATTTGCGTAGAAACTTCTAATCAAAGTAATCTTCAAGATATGGGAACTTGGTCTCCACATCACCTATACAAGAGAAATACCCCAAATGAGTATTCTTGGATGTTCTTCTTAATCTTGCTAATTCTATTTCACTAAATTCGTCAAAAAACGTACAGGGTGAAATTCCAACTTAAAATGACCATAACTTACTTATTTTAACTCGAAATTTTGCATATTATATACCGTTTTCTATCTATTCGAAAAGATATATCTATTCCTAAGGTTATTTTTGTCATAAAAATTCTTTTGGTTCGTGAAAAAGATCAATACAAATTTACCACGAAAATCTTAGCCCTTAAAACATAATTTTTCAAACTTTTCTTTATCCAAAAATCCTTTAGCAAAAATATAGATATTTATATGATTGAAAAAACCCTTGAATACATAGATATAGAATCATATTGTATGCATAATTTAATGGTGTTGTCTTAACGATTATTTTTCGTAAAATAATTTGTCTTACAGTGTTGAAACTTGAATTTTTAATAATTTTCTTTTCTAAGTATTTTGGAAGAACTTTATAAATTCTTGGGTTATCATATTTGAGTATATTCTTTTTTTTTTCTAATTTCTTTTCTAAAATAAATTAATTTTTCTTACATTTGGTTTTCTACAAATTTTACCTCTAATAATAAAACGAAGTTTCCGAAAGCTTGCATAAGATGTTGGTAGTTTCTAATAATTTGTGTTATATATATATATATATATATATTCGTTTTAATTGGTTTTGATAACTAAGTCTTTTTTCTCTTATATTTTTATTACTAAAATAATTTTACTTAGAAGGAAATCATTTTTTAACATCTTCTTAAGTTGTTGATAATATCTATTATTTTTGAACTTACAATGTTTATATTCTTTTATTCATTGGTAAATGGGTTTATCATTTAGAAACTTGGCAACTTTTATTTATTTAAGTGGGTTTATAAACTAGTAAGTTGATTTTATCTTAACATTGAAAACTAGTTTAGTTCTTAGTTTTTATTATGAGATTCGAAAGATCCTAATTTAAGCTTTGTAAGAAAAAATGCACATATCAAAGAATTATTAACAATAAGTTTTATTAAGCTTTATGTTACTTATCATGAAAAGAGAGTGTTGATTTTATTAGTTAATTTCTTTGGAAAATCATCCTTGTTGACATCTAAGAAAATTTATGGTGAGTTTGAAAAGGAGTTATAAAAATCATTTTTCTATGTTTTTTTATGACAAAAGTTTTATTTGGTGACAAAGTTACAAGATAAAAGAGCTCGGTTCTATTTTCCTTTGTTAAAGAAAATTTCCTCTTTATTTTTGTTGAGACAATATCATTATGATGATGCATGCATAAGATTAAGTAGTATAAAAAATGAAAATATAGGAAAGATATAAGAAGCGAAATAATAAGCAAGATAAGAAAATCAAGTATTGGAAACCTTAGCTTCATCAAGGTATCCCGATCAAGTATTGAGAGCCTTAGCTTCATCAAGGCAAGCCAGGACTAAGCATAGACTAGCCCCAAAAAGAAAAAGAAAAAGAAAGAAAAGAAGAGCAATTATAATAAGAATAGTAAGAGCAATAATAATAAGCATGTTAGAGAGTTAGTGAGCTTTCAGTCTCTAAGAAATATATGGATAAACATATATTTAATAATATATATAAGATTAGTTTAGGAGCATAATAACAACAATATCACATAGTAAGATAGCATAACAAAATAAAATATCAGAAATTCTTGCATGTGCAAGAACAAAACATGAACATATTGTTGCTTCTACAACTCATATGAGTTTTAAGAAATAACACCATAGCCATGCTAAGTTATATGACATGGGAAACAATGGTAGAAAGCTTTTACCTAAAATGTGTTTGTGTTGAAGGAAGAAGATGATAGTTGTAAAACTTCGTGGATAGTGATATGTGGTAGATAGTTTTTA
This sequence comes from Combretum micranthum, assembly GCA_024138025.1. Taxonomy (NCBI): domain Eukaryota; kingdom Viridiplantae; phylum Streptophyta; class Magnoliopsida; order Myrtales; family Combretaceae; genus Combretum; species Combretum micranthum. The sequence goes on along the minus strand of JAMXBD010000072.1, from coordinate 1,985,222 downwards.
TGTAGAGAAGGATTTCGGAAGAAATTGGTTGAAGAGGGTTTTGGTAAAGAGGAATTGTGGAGAAATTTTGAGAGAGTTTTGTTATGTAAAATGAGTGTGTGAAAAAAATTGAAGAGAGGGGTTTATATAGAATTTTGTGGAGAGAAATTAGATGTAATAAAAATAAATTGAAAAAAAATATTAGAGTAAGAGAGGGGAGTTGCCGGTTTGGTGTTGGGGGGGGGGGGGGGTGCGGCGCGGTGAGGGGGAAAAGAAATTATTTAATTTGTATTTTGTAAAAAAAAGTAATTAAAATGTGAAGTTGTATTGGAAAGGTAAAAAGTAAGAAAATAGGTATATAGGTAATAAGAAAAAGTGGAGATAGATGAATAGTAATGAATAGTAGAGAGTACAACGAATAGTAAACAAGACTAATAATTTACCGATAGTAAAGAAAATACGCGTATAAATGCGATATATGATATTTTCAGTTACCAAAAAATCATGAAACTGATATTTTTGGATTCCTTACATTATTACAAATCTAACGGTGCCAACAGAATATTTTTGTTGTCCGATATACCAGGGCATAGTTTTTAAAAACTGATCCCGTTCGGATTTGAAATACACTAAAAATTAGCGAATCTGATATTTTTAAGCTTCCATATATTATAACGAACTATTACCAACAATTATCTCGATTCCATTGTCTAGGGTTTAAGAGTGAGGGATTGCCGAATCTAAATTCTAGGGTTTGATATAGATTTTATTGACTTTAAGGTTTCCGACTGACTTTTGGTTCTAAGGTTTGAACTTAAGATTCAACAAAAAAAAATCTAGGAGGTTTACACATGCTCTATTAAATTTTTTCTAGCTAGATAATAAGTTAAGAAGGAGTAGGTGGTTGGTTCGTTGGGTTAATAAACACTAAAGAACATGAAGTTGAAGTTTTCAAAAATTTATGAAAGGCAAATAAATTTTGTTGAACTTCAAAAGCAACTACCAACATCAAGCAAGTGCACATAGCAAAGTAGCATAGAAAATATTAGGTAGTATTCCAAGGAATCATTGACATCTACCATTCTCACTTTTCATCTATTATCTAGCTAGAGAAAATTCATCATAACATAATAAAAAAAGAAGTTATACTAGGGTTAATGCATATATACATGTTTTCAAGGAAAATTGTAAAGTAAGCTTGTTAATGCAAGAAAAAACCTTAGGAATTGCTTCATCAAGTCCTTATCATATGATTTCTCAATGGACTCTTAGAGTTGTTCACTGGTATATTTGAACTATCAAATTCACTAAGGTAAGCTAAAGACTATCTCAAGATCAATAGCTCTAGATCTAGACTAGACCATCAGAATCTCTTCATAAGTTATTAGCAATCTAGATTTGCATAAAGTTTAAGAATCTTTTGTTTTAAAACTAACCTAATGAATTTTAAAAAGCGATAGAAAGTTTCACCATCCCCTCTTAAGGTGATTATAAGCAACTAGATTAATAGCCTAGATTTATTCAAAAGAATGATTTCCCAATCTATTCAATTGAAATTAGACATGAATCTAAAAGGTACACCACTCATTTAGATCCACGAAATTAAGTTTTAGCAACTAGTTTCAAATACCAATTGATATTCATTAAAATACTTTGAAATCACATGAATCGGGTCTTTGATTTATAAACCTTAAGTTAAAATAATTATTTCTCCATGGATGCAGACATTAAGCATAAATTCTAAAGAAATAATATGGAATTAAAGATGAAATTACAAAAGAAGCATAGTCTTGCAAAAACAAAGCCGAGTTTACAATGAATTTACTTAGAAAAATTTGAGATCTCTTAACAAGAAGAAACAGTTCTTTTGCCCAAGAATTCTCTCTCTATTTCATGTTAGAAAATTTGTTACATATGGTACTAATACTATTCTACATATTTAGTGGGTGCCTATGCACATTTATTTATACAGGATTAGGCAGAAATCATGACGATTTTATTTGCTGATGTAGTAAATTATGTATAATAGTATTCGTCCTTATTCAAACATGTGCATCTTGGATGCCAGCTCATAGGGTCACTTTTCTCAGGGTAGGATCGAGTGCTCGAATGTTGATTAATAGTTAGGGCTTGATCTAATCTATGGTCTTCTACTAAAAAGCTCGAATCCTTATCCAGATTCAATCGAGGGTGTAAACCCCCAAAGTTTTTGGAATCGGTTTAGTTTAAACCCTAATCTAGAAGTCAACTAGAAACCCTAAAAAGTCAACAAAACCCTAGCTAGACTTAATAGCTTAAGTCCAGCCATCCCGAATAAGTAACGCCGAGAAAGTAAGTAAGAGTTTAGTATGTAGAATAGTTCGTAATTACCTAAGGAAGCCTATAAAGATCATATTAGAAAAATCACGAATCGTTTTGAACCCGAACTAATACAGTTCTTGAAAAACTTGTCCTGAGAATCAGCATAATAAAAATATTCTGAATATGCTGTTAGACTCGTAAAAATATAAGGTTTTCAAAAATATCAATTTTATAATTTTTCTGTAAGTAAAAATAACAGATATCGCAATTATACGCATATTTTCTTACTATTGGTACTTTATTAGTTATATCTACTTTACATTACACTATTTATTTCTATTATACACTATTCTTTTCTCTCTACTTTTTTTTACAACCTACTCTTACAACACATAACCTATAACATTTACTTTTTACCTTTCCCATAACTTTATTTCACATCTACCTTACTTATTACTTCATTAAAACAACAAAAATACAAAACAAATCTCTCCCCTCTCTCCCCCCCCCCCCCCCCCCCCCCCCCCCCCCCCCCCCCCCCCCCCCCCCCCCCCCCCCCCCCAATCTCTCTCAATTTTGTTTTATTTTTCTTTTATTTAAATCACTCAATAATCACTCCACATTTTCCTATAAATACCCCCCTCCTCTTTCACTTCTTTCACACAATTACTACTCTCAAATTTTTCTCTCAAAACTCTCTCCAAATATCCTCTCAAAACTCTCTCAAAATGATCTCAAACCACTTTCTATCTACACAAGACCTATAACCACATAACACTTCAAAAAAAAAAAAAACTTCTTTAGGTAAACTTTTCTTTATATTTTCTTCTTCTCATGTCATGTAACTTTACATGACCATGGTGTGAGTTTCCAAAAACTAAATATAGAAGCTATACTATATTCATGTATTGTTCTTTTCATGAAAATCCATTAATGTTTATATTGCTTTACTTTGTTCATATTATTATTATTATATCTAAGTATTATTATGTATCTATATATATACATATCCTTTAGAGCATATAAGCACACTTGCAATTTATTTATTTCCATGCAAAGTAATTTATTTATTTCTTCCATTACAATTTATTTATTTCTTATTGTTTTAAGACTAGTATCTAGTCTTATACTTGTTCTCATCAAGTCAAAACAAACTTTTCTTTCTTTTATTTTATTTGGGACTAGTCTACTTCTTAGTCCTGGGAGCCTTGAAGAAGCTAAGATTCCCAATACTTGACTTTATTTATTATTTATGCTATGTTTGCTTGCTATTATTTCTTATAAATCATGCCATTAAGATTGTTGTCCAAATTTTTCAAGCTCTAAAAATATTTGATAAAAATGAGATTTTATCACTTAGGAATAAGTTTATATGAAATATAAAATCCATGGTTTAACAAAAATAAATTCATTTCTTTCCAAGTTATAAGAAAAACTCACTACAATTTTAGAAGCCACTTTTATTTTGAAAAGCTTTTTAAAATCATTTCTATATCACTTTGTTTTTCAAAAGAGAAAAAGATTTTTGATACAAAAATGATTTCTATGAAAATATAAAGGAAACCTTATGAAAAAGGAATGAGAATTTTCAAATTAAGATCTTTTGAAACAAATGGTCAAAGAAAAATTGTATAGAAAATAAATAGGGAAAAGTAACACTCATATAGAGAAATTAGAAAAAAGAAAATTTCTATTCCAAAAGTTATCTAGGAAAAATAATAAGGCAAACATAATGTCACGCCCCAAACTTGGTTCAAGGCGTGCCAGCCGCCACGTATAACACTTACGCATTATACGTTAAGGCTAACCTAATCTACAGTTTATCGTGATTGTTGCTATACAAATTTTAGATTCTAAAATTGTTGAATTGGATTTTGAAAACAACTAGAGTTGTAGTGGAAAATAAATACATTTCTTTAAAACGATTTTTGAATAGGCTACTTTCATGAGTGGACCATTACTTATAATAAAGTAAATTTCTCAAAATGATTTTCAAACAGACTACTTTTGTGAGTAGACAAACGTTTATAAATGAATATCATACCATCAGGTATCTCAAAGTACACAATGTATGGTATCTCAAGATACAACCATGGGCTCATAGATATGCCTTCATCAATTTACAAGTTTAAAACAATGATCAATAACTTTTGTTATAAAAAGTTCAACGTTCCTAGGCACTTAACTCGTTAACAAGCTCCTTTAGAGTCATCCTATACCCGATAATCACAAGCATCCGGATCATCACCTGAAAAAGAAGAAATGAGCCAAAGCTCAGTAGGACAGCAACACAAGCACACATGAGATGGGCACACATGCCTATTCTATATGCAATACAACAACCAATAGTTTATATCTTTAAATTACAGTGTAACAAACAACAGTGGAGCACTCACACTCCGGCAGCACGCTGGGAACCTGGGGGTCCTAAGTAGCAGCAACTGCTCAGGGGGTTGATATAGGCAGCCCGAATTGTAAGCCTTGGAAGAATTCAGTAAATAATTCTAAAGATGAACTTTGAAAATAAAACCCGGAAAGTCACTCCGAATTAAAACTGAACTTCAATAAGTCCCAAATTCCGAACGAATCCGGAAATTTCTGAATCGTGAGAAAAATAAGAACCTCAAAAATAAAATAGGAACTCAATATACTTTCATTTTAAAACCTCTACGTATGACAAATTTTATATCTAACTCCAACTTATAAATTCGGGTAAAATAGAACCCTAAAACAAATTGTTAAGAAGTAAATAGTGACTAACCTTCGAGAATAAAACTCAATCCAAAGAATTTCGAGAACGTTGTGAGATATTAAATACTGATGAAAATCGACCTTAAAATAAATCTCACCAATTAGATATGTCATATAAGTATAAAATATCAGTTTCCAGATCGGCAAAGGTGTAAACAAGAAACTTGAAAAGAAAAATATTTGGTTAGGAATGTTTAGTTGAAAATTCGGATGATTTTGGAACCCTACTTTAAAGACCACCAAAACCACTTTAAAACTCATATTTTTCATTAAAAAAAATGGAAGGTATATGTAATAGATTCCCTTAAGGAATGATTTTCATAAGTTTAGATGAGTTTAGGCATGAGAAAAATGTAAAACAAGTAGTGAAGATTAGAATGAAAAATATTGATATAGTGGTTAATAGTCAAATTCGTATTTTTGGATGATGCCTACATGAACACTTAGTATCCAAGCTTAGATGGCATTTTTATGAGTCAAATGTAGTCCTTAGACAATAGATATAATGAAGCTTCAATTTTGATGCATTAAACAAGTTTTCCCATAAAGAAAATGCGAGAAAAGGTAATTTACGAAATTCGGATTTTTGTGAGTAGCTTGTTTAAAAACATATTTACCCAATGAAAAATGTGGATTCTTATGCATAAATGAAGGTTATGATTAGTATAGATATTGAGAACTCATTTTTATTTAGATGGTAAGTAAATTTCAAGAATAAAATCATAAAACCCTAGGGAATGTAAAGTTGGAAAGAATAGCTTTTCATAGGTGATCATTATGGAGTTCTTAATAATTAGTAATTCATAAGAGTCCATCATCAAAGATCCTAAAAACCATGCATATATTGAGCTCATTACATGATATTCATATTAGGAATTCATTCATATACCATCTATACATGAATCATCAACTAGGAACATTTTTATCAAATGCGAAACAATTTTTCGGAATTGGAAAAGTTACAGAAAAGAACTGATCTCACTGTTCCGTGACCTTAATGTTTTCAAAACTTAAAAATAATATTAGGAATAGATATATATTTCGAAGTAGATAGAGATCGATATAAAATTTGCGAAATTCCGAGTTAAAATGACCAAGTTATGGCTGTTTTAAGTCGGAGCTTCCGCAAATAGCGAGAATTCCGAATTTGTGTAGTTTAGATGTATAGCTTAAATTAGTTTAGTGATGGGATTATTATTAGGTTATTCTTATTTGGTAGGTGATCCCAAGCAAGACGATACATTACCACCCGATTACTGTTACTAAAAGACCGGCGAACCATGGCCGAGTGAGTACTACTTCCACTCTAAATTATTGCTTGTGATTGTAATGATAGTGGCATTAGTTGTTCAGGCAAAGATAAAAAGATGATTATGCATGATGGGGTATATGGGAATTATATACTTTTCTGTTGTTGATATGTGAAGTTGAACTTAAGGAATATCGAAACCGAGTGTTAAGCTGCTGCTTGTTTAGTTGGAAGTTATATTGATTATCTGCGAATAATTATTGGACACCTAAAAGAATTGGAATAATCCATATTTGACCTCAATTATAATTGGACTCATGCATATCACGATGGGATGGAGCATTAGCATTTGTTGGTTTTTCGTGACCTATAAACGAATATGTTGGTTAATCGTGATCCATAAAACGATATTATTAGTTAATCGTGATCCATAAAACGAATTATTATTCAGTTGACCGTGAGCTTAAACGGCATCGTACTGCAGGATTCGTTAATCTACTAACCCGAGATAGAGGGCGCAAGTCCATCCACTTATGATTTCCGGCTGGTCATATGTTTGTTGAACTCATTTGTCTGATGCATACTATTTGCTTGAATAATCACTTGTTTGAATGAATTGTCTTAATTGTGATTCGGAAGTTTTCACTCACTAAGCTAGTGTAGCTTATACCCCAATAGTTTCCCGTTGCAGTATAAATACCTTTGGCTATCTCCAAGGACCCAGGGACATCAGGTACAACTCTTAGAGGTTGAGGAGCTTTTGTTAAGGCCGGGATCTAAAAGTAGAAATGGACTTCTAATCCTGTTTCCCGTAATCGGTGTCTGAAGGACAATACAAGGAATTTGCAAGCTTGAGAATTCTTAGCATTGTTATCAGGGTTATGTCCCCTAGTTCATGTAATAGAATAATTCTCTGCAAGACGGTCATGATTTACGTTCTTACTGCTATGTATGTCTCCTTAAGCTACTACGAAGCAAAGTATGGTCTATAAATGTTGAGAGTGAGCCTTACACCCGATGTTCAAACTCATGGAAAGACTAAGGTTGCCTTACTTGAGTTTAAATGTTGAGTGTGGCGGACTGTCATGTATAGGGCACACTTTGGGGCGTGACACGAATACCTATATCTCCTACTTCTATAAGTAATAGCCTCGTCTGGGGGTCACAGCTGTTACGCATCTCTACCCATCACAGTCCATAATATAGTATAGCTCAACCGGTCCTATAAACGTGAACCACACTACATTACTTCTCTCCGATACAGGTAGACATTATCCCGCTACCGTTCCCCCCATCAACTACTCACCGTACCACCATACCCATGGTGGCCTAAGCACCTAACTACCGTGCTAGCACCGCCTAGCAAGGTTGTCGCCCCTCGGGCCAAGTCTCAAAAATGGCCACACACAAGCAACAAGCAATTATTAAAGTCGTCTTTAAGTATTAGTTTATTTAGCATGCCTACCTTAGCACGCAACACACAAGTCACTGCGTACCTGGTATAAAATCTGTGCTCTAAACAATCAAAAGATAGAGCAGAAGATAAAGCAGAATGTAGATTCTTAACAAATATCTGCTTCAAAGATTAATTCATATAAGCATTTAAATCAATTATCAACTTATATCAAACTCGTACTAACTACTTAGTTTTCTAGCAAATATACATTTGAAACAACATACTCCTCTTATTATTCGTGGTCTATCATATTTTAAAAATTGCATACTCCTTGTTATTTAAGGTTTAACCTAACATATTAATCGAAGCCAATTTCAAGTTAATATGATCATATAGGTATTTATCAAATTAATAGCTAAGCATATTTTTTTGGTTTCTGAAGAATTTACTAAGCTAATATTAGTTAATAAATCTATATTAATTTTATCTAATCAAGTTGAATATAATTAACTAGTCAAGTTTACTAGATGGTAATTAGGTCATTTAAAATGATAATTTCTATAGTATGTCCTATAATCAATCTATTAAACTTTTATTAAGTAAAAACAACTTATTAAAATATAATTATTCTATTTATGTCATTTATAATGTATTTTTACATCTAAATGGACAAAGGAATCTAAACTAGTTTCCTATTATGTTTGTACTATCTTGTGATGTTATATTTATACTTACTTTATTAAATAAATTCATAAAATAAAAATAATTAATTATTTATCTTAAAATTCATAATTTAACATGAAAACACATTATTTACATTTATTTCATATTCATTTGATTAGAATTAATTTACCTTAAATTCCCTCATTTCATTTCCTATAGAAAACAAGTGTACACCCTAACTTTAATAAATCGGTTAGTTATCTTAAACATGGGTTCTTAAGCTCAAATTTTTATGTAAACTTCATAACACATATTTTTATATGTTTGTAAGGTCATCTAGCCTAAATTAATTAGTTAATTATGCTTTTAATTTTAATTGATTCAAAACTGTCCAAAGTAGGCCATAGGCAGCGACGACCGATCGGTTCGATCGAATTTGACCATAAACCCGACCGATTCTTGTTCGGTTCTTTGCACCATGTTAAATTAGACATCTTGAGATTTCAAAACATTATAGTTTCACCGAAAAAGGAGGAGAAAAAGTCACCAGTTTGGCCATATGAATTCACGCCACCACTGTTGGCCGAAATACTGTTTTGCCATGTTTTGCTATTTTGTAATTTAATTTTTAAAAATAGTAAATGTATTTAAAAATCACGAAAATTTACAGTTTGTATATAGACATGTTAAGCTATCATTTTTATAAATTTCATCCAAAAATAATTTCATTTGATATTTTAATTAAATTTCACAAAGGCATATGCAATAATTAATTCCAGCAACTTATATTATCATAAATCAATTCATCAACATGTTTAACTTATCAAACGCACATTCCATAAGATGATATATCATGTTCACATGCTTATATGCATATAAATTGATCTTTAAGCATATTGAATTCATCTAGAACATGTTTATTCTATGTTTTATCTAGTATATACTTTGATTTATATTTTACAATTTGAATCATATGTCATAACTCAAATCATCATCAATAACACAAAGTTTCCCAAAATTCCAACATATCTACATAAACATACATACTTATGCATCTCAATAGAAATTATATTTAGTATATTCATATATTTATTTGATAATTTCATTTCAATAAAAATATGTCAATTCAACATTATAACACATATATATTCATATATAATAACTTCAAATACTCAATTTTCTAACATACATGTGCATGTTTCGGTTTTCATACTTGTAAACCCTAGTATTCTTAGTAGTCAAGTAAATTCCGGGAACCAAAAAGCAAAACCCTAAATCAATCTATTTCAAGCTTAGTGAGAGGAGCTTAAAAACCCTATATCCGGCTTTCCTTCGATTTCATAACAAAAGAAGTTTTATAAAATAAATTAATGTGAATTATTTTTTTAAAGTATAATTCAAACCTTAGAAAGTTTTAATTTCGAAAAATTTTCTATTCTGGGCCTTCCCGAGCTCAATTACGGAAAAACGAGCCTCGGGACTAGAAACTCAGAAAAATATTCTAAAATATCCATTAGAACCGAAATTTATAAGGATTTCAAAAATATAAATTTTATAATTTTTCGGGCTATAAAAATTACAATTATACCCTTTTCTTGTATTTTCTTTACTACCGATAAAGTAGATGTCTTGTCTACTATTTACCACTATTCACAAGTACAACCTACACTACACACTATCCATACCCTATCTTACATCCTTACAACTACTCATTATATTTTCTTTTCCAAGAAAATTTTGTTTCCTATTTAATTATTACATTTATTACATTTTATTACTTAAATTACAAATTATATCAAATTCAAATCTCTCCTCTCTCTCTCCCTTGTTGGCCGCGCACCCCTCCCCCTTTTCCCCTCCATTTGTTTTATTTTTACTTCTTTTATTGCAATTAAACCCTAATTCACTTAATATAAACTCATTTTCCCTCTCTCTCTTCATTTTCACTCTTTCAAAAATTTCTAAAGAAAAAAACTCTCTCTATTTTCCTCCTTGTTGCCGTGACCAAGCTCCACACACACACACTCACTCACAAGTCCATTTCATCTTCATTTCTTCTTCAAATATTCTTTTAGGTGATGATTTCTAGCCTTACTACTACATAATCTTGTAATGGTAAGACTATTCTTATGTGTTTTCCACTTTAAATCCCAATGAGCAAATGCTAGGGATAAGAAAACACTAATACAAGAATATCAAGCCATCACAAGAAGTAGATCTTGTGTTTAATGAGTTTTTGTTGAAGTATTGTTATGTTCATGCATATAAATAGAGATCTAGTATGAAAAATATGTGTTCATGTCTTTAAATTCATTTTCATGCACTGTAAGTTGTAGATCTAGTGTTTAGACACTCATGTTTTTCTTGACATTCATGTTCATATGAGTATCTTATTTTTTCATGCATTAATGATCATAAAAGCTTAGTCTTGCATATATAAATGTGTTAGTTGGTAGATCTTTATGAATATAAGACAAGGAACTTGAAAAGAAAAGATTTTTGTTAGAAATGTTTAAGGGAAAATTCGGATGAACTTCAAGACCTATTTTAAAAACCCTTGAAACCACTTTGAAACTCATATTTTACATGAAAAATGAAAGGTATAATAGGTATCTCTAAGTAATGATTTTTACAAGTTGAAATGAGTTTAGACATGAGCAATGTGTAAAACAAGTAGTGGAATTAAGATGGAAAATTTTGAGTTAGTGTTCAATTTGTTAAATTCATAATTTGAGATGATGCCTATATAAACACCTAGTATTCAAACTCAAATTGCATGTTTTATGTGTTAAATGAAGTTATTAGGTGATAGATATAGTAAAGCTTTAAATTTTGATGCATTAAACAAGTTTTCTCAAAGGAAACATGCAAGAAATGAATTTTTTCTAAAATTCGGATTTTTGTGAAAAGCTTATTTAAAAACACACTTGCAAAGTGAAAAATATAAATTTTTATGTAGAAATGGAAGTCTTAGATAATATAGGTGATGAAGACTCATTTTTATTTAGATAACAAGGAATTTCTACGAATGAAATCCTAAAATACTAATGAGATGCCAAATTGAAAGAATTGGATTTTAAGAAGTAACTATTGTTGGAGTCTTGTAAGAATTAGGAGTTCTTAAAAGTTTCATTATAAAAAATCATCAAGAACATGCATATATTGAACTCATCACATGTCGTTCATATTAGGAACTCATTCATATTTTATATACACATGAATCATCAACTAGATACATTTCAATCAAGTGCAAAACAATTTTTCGGAAATGGAAAAATTATAGAACAGATCTGATCCCTTTGTTCCATGACCTAAATGTTTTCAAAACTTGGAATTAATATTATAAATAGATATATCTTTTGAAGTAGACAGAAATAGATATAAAATTTATGAAATTCCGAGTTAAAACGACCAAGTTATGGTCGTTTTAAGTTGGAACTTCCGCAAATAGCGAGAATCACGATTTTGTTTAGTTTGGATGCATAGTTTGAATTAGTTAAGTGATGAAATTCTCATTAGGTTATTCTTATTTGGTAGGTGATCCCGAGAACGACGATACGCTACCATCCGACTACTATTACTAAGAGACCGGTGTACTATAGCCGAGTGAGTATTACTTCCAATTTCAATTATTGCTTATGATTGTAATGATAGTTGCGCTAGTTGCTAAGTAAAGACAAAAATGAATATGTATGATCGGGTTATTTGGGAATTATATTTGTCTGCTGTTGATATGTGAAGTTGAACTTAAAGAATATCGAAGCCGGGTGATAATTCATTGCTTATATAGGGAGGAGCTAGAATTGATTGTCTACAAGTATTGCTTGGTCACCTAAAAGAATTGGACTAATCGATTATTAGACCTCAATTATAAACTTGAAATCATTCATATCACGATGGGGATGGAGCATTAGCATCTGTTGGTTTTTCGTGATCCATAAAACGAATATGTTGGTTAATCATGATCTATAAAACGAACATGTTAGTTAATCGTGATCCATAAAATGAATTATTATTCAGTTGACCGTGAGCTTAAACGACGTCGTACCACAGGATTCATTAATCTTCTAACCCGTGATGGAGGACGCAAGTCCATCCACATATGATTTCCGGCTGGTCATATGTTTGTTGAATTCACGTGCTTGATGCATTTCACTTGATTGATTAATCACTTGCTTGAATGTTTTTGTTGAAATTATGATATGGAAGTTTTCACTCACTAAGCTAGTTAGCTTACTCCCATAAAGTTTTTACTTGTTGCAGCACGAGTTCATATGGCTTAAGCCAAGGCAGGCTACAGCTCAGGTACCGGAGCTAGGCGTTTCCCTTAGAAGTTTATTTCGTTTTTGTTTAGACTTCCACAGGAAACCAAAAGACTCTGGATGATTGTAATGGACCTTAATATTCTTTTGTGGGGGAATGCCCCTTAGACTTTGTAATTTTATGTATGTGTTTTGATTTATCATCTAAGGCTATCGAATGCCACATTAAACTTCTTAACTCCATTGAATAGAGTATTCTATTGTCGTAAAGGGATGTTTTACATCTATACAAGACTCCCAAAGGGCTCGGATAGTAATTCGAGAGTCTTATATAGCATATGGCAGACTGTTACGTATAGGATACCCCTATGGGGCGTGACAATACTTGCATATACATGTTTTATTTAATATTTGAATCTAAGTTCATTTTTAGTGATTGACATGAATCTAAATATAATTAACATAATTAAACAAAATAATTATAAAAACTTACTTGAATTTAGCAATATCAACCAAATAGTTGCCTCCACTACTACTTCTACACTCAAGGATTAATGGAAATTCTTCAAGCTTATTTTTCCTAATTTCAACCTTGTTTGTAGTCTTTAGTTTCTTCTCTTGTGTGCTTGGTTGATGGAAGAGTTTTTAAGTATTTTTGAGGAGATTTTTGAGAGTGTTTTGAGAGAGAATATGAGAGAGATGGGATGCTAAAATGAGGCATGAATTAGGGTTTTCTAAGCCCTATATTTATATTGTTTGATGGTTTGTAATTATCTTCTAGAATTAAGGACATTTTGGTACTTTGGCTTGATTAAGTGAGGGCATTCTAGTCTTTTTATATGCATTAAAATTCTCTAGAGTTCGGAGATATTTTCTTATGTTTAAATTGTAGATATTTAAGAGGCAATTTGGTCATTTCATAGATGTAGAAACTTCAAGAGTTGGTTAAGGTCAATTTGGTCTTTTCACACACTTGATATTTTCTTGAATTTAGGTTTTATAATGCGTATGATGGTGCATGGTAATGTATAGTCTTATAGGCTTAAATTGATGGGCTTATGGGCTTGATCTTTGAATAATTGGGCTTAGGGTTTTAGAAGAAGAATTAGGCCTTTAGGTTATAAGCTTTAGGGAATTAGAAATGGATTTTAAGAAGTAAGAAGGAGAATTAACTAATTGGCATTAAAAATTAATTCTAGGAAATCTAATTAAAGGAAATTTAATATTTTACTTAAATTTAGGGTTTTATGGGCTTAGGTATTGATATTTGAAAACAAATATTTAGATTTAAACTTCTAGGATTTAAGGAGTTGGAATTTAGGATAAAATGTCTAAATTGGATATTTAGGATTTTAGATGATTAAATTTGATGGATAAAGTTCATTTGATAATGGGAAAGTTTTGATTAATTTGAATTTGTTGAAATAGGTAACCGATGTTGCTTAATAGGTTAGATTAGGTATTTATAGCATTAGAGTGTCTATTTTCAATTAAATTCCTTTATTATTCCTAATTATGTTAAATTATCAAAATTTTCACTTACTCGATTAAGGTTTCTAATCCCAATAGGTTAAATTAGGGTATTGCACTCAAAAGACTCAGAAAATTCTAAATTTCATGATTACGCGTTCAGAATTTTTATTTGAACTCTAGTTTGGTAGATATTAATCAGATTCTATCTTTATTGTGTATATTTCAATCCTAGTGATTCATCTTTAATTTATCGTTTACTATCTAATAGACCCTAAAAATTAATCGAGTCATACTACACTTGATATTTATAACCTTAGGTGTATAATTAGTGAGTTATTGACTCGAGTCTAATCTAAATTCAGATTAGGGTTTTATTTAAGTGATTTAGGAATTTAGATACTTGAGAAATTGGTTTCAAGTCGATAATTGAAAGGAATTGAATAGCTTGGTATGTTGGAGAAAGGAAATTGAAGTAATTTGATAAGTTGAAGTGGGTATTTGTGGTATTGGAATTCCTAATTTCAATTAAGTCCATTTACAAATTAAATTATCTAATCATATTCTATGGTTTATGAAAATCAATTGACTAAACTATCTAAATTCAATTAATAAGTTAAATTTAAAATAAGATTCAAAATTACCTACATTTTTATAGTATTTAATTATCACATTTCTAATTTAGGTTGGTAAAAATCGGGCTATTTCACATAAAGTATCCTTTGAAAACAAAAGAAACAAAACATTCATTTTAAAAGATTTACAAAATGGATCTCTTGTAAACTATAGTTTTCTAAACTCCTAATTGACATTGTTTTACTCAAGAAAATGAATGGACAACAAACACTTGAGCATGAATAAAATATGAGCTAAGTAGCTATAAAAAGAAAAATTTTCAATTATATAGATAACTAAGTATTTATCAAACAAATTTTGAATGATTTAAGGTTTGAAGCAATTTGTTTTTGGGTTAGGAAAATTCGTGGCGAATCTAATCATCACTGTTTCGGAGCCTATATCATCTATTTTGATAAAAATAGTTTTAGAAATGGGTAGATCTTTTCGAGTAGGTAGAAATTGGTATATTATATGCGCAATTCTGAGTTAAAATGACCAAGTTATGACCATTTTAAATTGGAATTCTCCTTTATACGAACTTTGACGTTCCCATGACATTGTTTTGTCAAAATTCAAGAAAATCATCAAAAAATACTCATTTTGGGTATTTTCTTTGACTAGGTGATTCCGAGGAAGGATACCTATACCCCAAAGACTATTTCGACTAGTGGATTGTGTGAACGACTCATCCATTTAGAGAATTATCGACATGGAATCGTGAGTTTATTTCCTTAAAATGCTTTACCTGATTGTGCTTATAATCTAGTCACATTAGAATTAAGACAAGACAAATGGATATGTATGTAAAATAACTTTTCGAAAGGATCCTAAGAATATAGAGGTCGGAATTAATTTAATGCTTGTTTTAGTATAACATTTGATTTGTCTGAGATTCTATGATCACCTTAAATTTAATAATAACAATGCTATGATATCATAAATAAACTGGTTCATGCATACCACGAAGTGAGTCACATTGCATTGGGTTATTATCCTTAGGTGAGAAGGATGGTAGCTCAGGTCGAAAACAACACTTAGCGGAGTGACCAAAAGTGATTGCTTGGCGACATGGAGGAAATGCTTGGCGGATGGTCCGGAAGCAAGGCTCAATTCAAGTATACTTAATGTGCTTGGCGATATTGATCGAGAGCACAAATCTTTTTAACTAGAACTTCTTGTTTGGAGGTTACGTATCACCAAACCCCAAATGGAGGGCGTAATTCCATTCAACATATAGTTCCTAGAAAACTCTATGCCTTGTTTACCCACGTATATGTTGCATTTCATTTGTTTGCTTAAATAACTTGTTTGAGTTTCATTACAAGAAGTCATTTACAGAAATAGTTCTCATTAAGCCTATTAGCTTATACCCTTATAGATTTTTTTGCAGTTCACCTATTTGTGGTTGAGGCCACGTGGACCCTGCATCCAGGTATTTTTCCCTTTTGGCTAAGGAATCTCTAGATGTAGCTTAGTGATGGATAAGATGAAGAAGTATTCTTGTAATAGATTTGTGACTGGAGAATGCCCCTAAGTTTTGTAAGATTATTGATATGAACAAATGAATATTATGAATCCTCTTTTCTTAATTTGTTATTATATCTTCTTAAGTTTCATAATTCCATGTACGGTCCTCTAAATTTGTGAAAGCACGTCTTACACTTAATGTCAAAGCTTCTAGGAATGACTAAGGGTGTCATACTTAAGCTTTAATATTGAGTGTGGCGGACTGTTACGTTTAGGTTACCCTTTGGGGCGTGACAAAGGGATTCATCAAGTTCATCGAAAGCTCAACACTGTCATGTAATAGAAGCTATATCATAAAGTCCAGGGCTTGATCATCTCAATACAAAAATTGAGCGCTCAATCTAGGACGGGACTAGCCATTTTGTCTTGTTTTCCATTGTTGTTTTGCCCTCGATGAGTCCTTTGCAAGCCTCCGCTAAGTTCTATTTTGCACATTTTCTATTGTTTTTCTGTAAATCCAATCCAAAACACTTTGTTTCTTCTTCTTTTGATTTTAGGAGCTCAAAAACAACATTTAAATAATAAAAGCACAAGATTCATATGAATCTACCTAAAAATGTATCGGATTAAGACTAAATTTTTATGAATGATATAGAGTAAAATAAACTTATTAGTAGGTTAGATGCTAACAATCTCCAAAAAATACAACCTAATATTTTATATGCTACTTCGGTAAGTGTGCTTGCCTAACTAGTACTTGTGACTGAAGTTAAACAGAAGATATTAGCACTTCATTTTATAAAAATCATTTTTGAAAACGTTCGTGTCTTAAGGATCTTCACTAAATGATCTAGAAAACACACACTCATGGTAAATTCAATGGATAGGAGAATTAGATCTTACTAATTTATCACATGGCGAACCAAATTCCTGATACAAAGATGATATAGATAAGATTTATGTTAGAATTATGCGATAAAATTATTAAGATCTAATATATGTTTTTCAATTTTTTGATTTGTATAAAATAGAAAAGTAAAGGATATGAATGATCTATCCTAGAATATGACGCACCAAGAAAAAAAATCAAACTAGTTGTTTTACCCAATCGATATAAGGCTCAATCAAAAGAAACAACAAAAAATAATTGTAATGCCTTAACAAAAAGGCATTATCAACCCGCTACATGTTCTTATCATGATAGACACGCTAAGGCTATAAATTTCTAAAACCAAAAATATGTATTTCGAATATCACCAAATACTCACAATAGGGAAAATTTCAAACTTTTTCATATTAAAATAAACGTCCTCAACTCATGAATCATCTAAACATCAAATCTAAAAATAATAAAATCCTTACATATAAAAGTCTTCAAATGCAAACTAACTAAAATCAGAAATATGTTTTTTTTTTTTTTTATCTCAAATCACTAATAGCTAACTCTCAATTGTCAGCAGGATAGTCATAACCGTTATCGCACACCCCATCGTCAACAATTACGTCATAGCTCATCAAGTCATAAATCATAGAATCTTCACCTGTACCTATGGGAAAAATAAGGATTGAGAGAAAACGTCCAGTACGCCAAATCAAAAGCACATGCACATGAACATGCAAATCACAATATCACATGCAAATCACAAACAAGCACAAATTAATTATCTTTTCATTAGCTTGCAACCAACACAGTTTAGGACTATTGATCACTAATCCTAAATCCGGAGTAACTCAAGACCCTGATGAAAAACCATATTATATTAATAAATACATATATAGATACGTTTTGCAATTAAGCTGGTAATGACTCCTAATCTACCGAAATCATCTCCAGGTGCAACTCCACTCGGGACACCGCCACACAAAGATCATCACGTTGCCAGCATTAGTATCACACTATTGTTGTGATCTTTACTAATCGCAGCCAAGCATAAGCAACACTAGTTCAATTAAAGGTCAACAATTATTAAGTTAATTTAACAACTAATCCTACAAGCACATACAGTCAAACATGGTAAGGTCGTACATAGATTTGCTTTCAATCCAAATCTATCGAACAATAACTATTAATAGAGTAGGAACCCTAATCTCATAATATTCCTGTTGAACAATACATATATTGCAGTCAATTCCAATTGTAATAACAATATTAAACCCTAACCCTAATTCCATAAACTAATAGAAATCAACACATATGTTATCCCATTTGCACTTCACAATAACCCTTTTCTCAACGTTCTCCAAAGTTCTTAACAGTTTCCATAGATTCCTTTCATAAAACTTATATATGCAATCCTCTATGAGCAAAACAACTATGAAAGTTCATAACTTTAAATCCACAGACGAAGAACAGATTCATACTTACTTAGATTACGCAAATCATGTTTTCAATGGAAACCCTAATTCGTTCAATAAATTCTCCTGTCACCAAATAATATACTATCGCTATAATTACGTTCTTATAATCTATAAATCTTAAATATCATAAGACTAGGATAAAAATCTTACCTTTACTTTGATCAGAAACTAAAATCCTCCAAATTTGATTTAGGGTTTCGCTCCTAGATCTCTTTCAAACGTATACAAAACTAAGATTAGATTTATCTATCTAACGAAAGGAATTGAAAAAGACTAAGATTAGACCCACATATCTTAAGTTTGCTTGAGGGAGAATTGTGAAAAATTTGTGGGGTCTAGGGTCTATTTATAGAGGGGGTTGGCTTTAGAAAAACGTAATCCTAGCTTAGGAAAAATGCCACTATACTGGCCGACCTACATACGCCGGCGGCCTTCCCTAATACACCGGTGCCATCTTGCCAACGTAAGATCAATTTCCCTTGTAAAATTTCAAAACTTCAACGCCAAAGCTTAGGCCGTTGTCCATTATATTTAGGCGGGCAGCTTAGGATTCAGAGCTAGCAGCTTAGATGCTGGCTTAAGTCAAATTCGTCCAATCATTC
Organism: Combretum micranthum; assembly: GCA_024138025.1. Taxonomy (NCBI): domain Eukaryota; kingdom Viridiplantae; phylum Streptophyta; class Magnoliopsida; order Myrtales; family Combretaceae; genus Combretum; species Combretum micranthum. Next base: position 1,966,106 of record JAMXBD010000072.1, on the reverse strand, counting down.
GCTCATGACTTCCTCGTGAACAAATTTATCTGTTCAAGGACAATAATATCCTTTTTATATATCACTATATTGCAATTCTACCCTTTATTATGAATTATTTATTTTTACTTTACAATAATCTTGAGAAAAAACTTAATATTATTCTATAGGTTTTGGAAACTATTCAAAGAAAGCCAACAAGGCAATCAATCTCAATCAATGATAAAGAAAGGTTAAAGGTCTGCTAACATAATCCTAAGGACCCTTGTATACTCCCACAAGTAGGGCAAGGATAAATATGAAAAGGTAAAAGTTAAACAAATGAAGTAGGAAACAAAAAAATTTAAAATCAGCAAAACGGGGAGAGGAACACACTGTACATCATTGGCATGACACAAGTTGTGATCTCCTTGGCCTCAATTTCCTCTTCTTTCTTTATCTTGATCACGATCATTATTAGGTAGGATACAGCCAGCATCACGAGTGTGGTTAGGCTTGTGAACTTCACTAGGCTTCGAATTCTCCAATGATGTCATGCTTACAGTCTTCATTACAGGTGGCATAGGGGGGTGTAATCTCCTTCGGTACTAGCATCACGGTCATAGTGTTAGGGTAATCTATTCTAAACCTTGATCCTCAAGACTCATCTCATCAATAATGATCCATGAAGCTAAGTTCTTCAATCCTCTCACTCTATATCGAGTTATCAATCTAAGCTAGCGATGATTCCTATCACACCCCCATCAGGCCCTTGATGTCAGTAGTGATAATGAAGACACGTGAAATTCAACCGTGATAGAGCCTATGAGAGCATCATCATTGGATGAAATTGGATGCTAAGAGGATCACCATCCCCATCATGGTCATGATCCTACCAGTTATCCATGTTACCATGCCCGTGATTAGTTTTAATTGAAGATTTGTTTGTGATCAAGAGGACTACAGCCTGAGTCACACTGTGATCTATAGCTGTAACCCCTAAGTTTTTCCATTAATAGAAGTAGAGAATTGAATTTAAATCAATTAAGTTTAATATAATTAGAATGAATGGTACATTTAATAAATTTCATTTACAATAGCTTTTGTAAAATAATCCAATTAAGAATAGAAGCTTAAATTTTGATAATGTTATTTTAAGTTGTTTGCCAATTAATTTATGCTTTTAAATTCTTTACAAATTTATATTTCAAAAAATTAATTCTTAATTTATCAAGAATATCAATATAGATTCTTATAAGAAATTATATAATTACATAGAATTTATAAACTAAATTTTGCTAAACTTTATATTGATTTCAACTAATTGATGATTTTAATGCATTAGATGTGTAGAGGACAATTCATGCTATAAATCAAGCTCAAGTTAATACCTAAACTAAGCTTAATTTTTGCAAATTTAATTATTTAACCTTACCATACCTATCATACAACCACACACACACAATAACTTTCAAATGCCTTGAAAGTCAAAGTTTTACTTTGTATATATGTATAATTATCCTCTATTTTGACAAAAATCACTTGTCCTCTTCTTCTCTTATATCCAAAATATTTCACACACACACACACTACAATTTTCTTCCAATTTCTCTTCTCAAATCAATAAGAAAAATCAAGTTAAAATTCTACTATCAAGCCAAGACTCATATAAGTAAGTTACATCTAGTCTTTTGCCTTGTTAATTTGATAAGATATGCAAGTGTAGGCTAGAGTTCTTGTCAATTGCTGGTATGTCTAAGGTTGTTATGAGTTTTGATGTTAGATTTGTGATGTGAAGTTCGCTAGTTATGGTTTAAAGTCCTAAAGTATGGATGTTATGGACTATGTTGGTGTGTTGGGTGATGTTGAGAACAATCGAATTTTGAATGGTATGAAAGTGAAGGAGATCGACATTAGTTTTATATGTTGATGTTACAGTGTATTTGATGGGAATAAGCCCTTTGAAGATGGTTGAAATTTGTAAAAATTGTGAAGTTTGGAAGTGTGTTCACTAGCATCTTCATATGGGGTGTGGCACATTTTGTGTGCCATTCTGGGTGGATACACCCCTCTCTACGGGGTGCAACAATGGGTATGGTAGTCCATGTATCCACGTTTAGTTGGATACTCCCCTCCATTCGAGGCGTAGCAAGGGGCATGGTTGCTTCTATGCCTAACCTGGTCAGATACGCCCTTTGATATGGGGCCTGGTGGGGAATGTATGAACCTATGATCTTTTAATACGCCCCATATGGATCTTAAACCTTATTTCCTTATTTTTTTTGTCATGCTAGATCTTTACTAATGCGAGCCTCCTTATCTTATCGAAGCTCTATATCAAAACCCAAATTTCATAAGTGATTATTACAACAATTGTGGTGATATGTAAGGGTGAGTAACTTGAATCTTCTCACCTTGCTTGTGATTGTAAAGTAGTAGAACATAGTATAAAAATAATTAAATTGTAACAAATGCATAAGGTTAGGAAATCTTGAATGCTATGTGATTTATGAATGAATCACAAATTTTAATATTAAAAGTGATAATTACTTGCTTGATAATGACTATGTAGTTTGAACTAATGATTGTTTGAAATTATAGTGACAACTAAATAAAATGAAATAAAGCTTATCAAACCCTTAAACTTAAATTGATATGCATTTCATGACATCATAATTGCATTACCATAATGTTCACGTCGTGTATTAATATTCAAATTATGTAGTAGTGCTTTTTAGAGTCCAGTGAATCTAGTTAAGGCTATTATAGGGTTTTTGGCTTCACGAGAACTAAGCAAGCACCAGAGGACATCACCAGTGTTGGAGTTGGCATTAGGAATTAATATTTAAGGAGTCTCTAAGGTTATAAGGTGAACTGAAGGTTATGTTGATGATATATATAGTATATATAGATAATAAATGAATTTCAAAAGGAATCCTCCTTCCTCAATTATTTCTACGAAGAAATTTGAGGTTATGTTAGTAATAAACATATGTATATGGCAATGAGTTGAGAAAATTTTCCTTTCCTTAGTTCTCAATTTCTCTAGGGCATGAATGACTTGAGTTAGTCCTTCAACCCCTAAGAGAGGGCAAAAATTTCCATAGATGTGGATTTCGGTCATTGAAGTCATGATTGTTACATATGTTTTATTGATACATTGCATATGATTGCTAAACAAATATTATTAATGCTAATGATCTGTGTTACGATTATATTATTCACTAAGCTTGTCATGCTCATGCTTATGCTCCTTTAGAATGTTGTTTTACAAGAATATAAGCAAGAAGATTGACACCAAGACCAAGTATGGGAATAGGATAAGAAGTGAATTTTTGTATTCATGTTTTGATGGAAGACCTTGTTTATGTAATAGAGACTTAGAGATATTGATGTAATAGTATGAATTTTGAGAGTTTTATCTTTTGTTTTTCCTTGTTAGTTATGTTTGAGAAAAAGCCCTTGAAGGTAAAGTTGTAATCCTTTATATTAAGTTTTAAGACTTTTGTAAAGTTATTTCCTTATATGGCTTATATAAATGCAATATCTTTCTCCTTATAAACAAACTTCGATCCCATTTTATCTATCCATGCCACAGGGTTATGTGATTTGTATAGTAATTATGTAACTTTCTGGAGGCCTCAATTGGTTATATGGTATATTTTTACAACTATGGTACCCTGTGGAGTTATGACAATAGCATGATTCCATGCCCTATTTCCTATATTTATTTTTTTACTTTCTTAATTTATTTACTTGACTTTTTATGTTCCATTTTGCCCTTACCTAACTTGTGGGAGTATTGATAAGTCTATTTTACTCTATTCCAAAGGGCAATCCAATCACCCCTCTCCTACTGCACTACCACCAGTTGCCAACTACTTACTTGACCCAAGTCAACTTCGGCGTACCTAACCTGTCTATCCCTCCTTGCTACGAATGAAGCTCTAACGTAATCTCCTATTGCTTTGCATCCTTATCTCCAAGTAAGTTTGCTTCTATTTTCTTTTTTAATAATAATATCATTAATAATAATAATTGCAATATATATTTGGTAATAATAAAATGAATAAAAAAAATTGGTCTTGATAATTATAAAAATTTTTATGTTTATCCTACAAATTTAAAAGGCATGTATAATTAATGAATAAAGTAATTAACCTATACAAATATTTATATGTCATAAAACATAATTTTTATAAAAATTATCCTTAGGAATCAATATGTAATTTTATCTACTCTGATGTGTATAGGAACATTTGATTTCGTAATATGTTGACGTATTATTTTGCCATGATATATGTGTTGTATTGATATCTTACTTAATGCTTTTGATTCCAATTTGTTATCAATTTCTAATATACCATATAATGCTATGATTTTTTAATGTGGTAAATACATCAGCCTTCATGTGTTCATGATAGTGTAATTTCTTTTGGTATTATTAAAATAATGTGGATCTAATGATGAGCATCAAATTACAATTGATCAAGAAAAAGAATAAAATGTGGAAAAGTTATCAGTCATACCTGTTATCTAGGCCGTGACAACATTTGGAGAAATCTAAGGAGATCATGTTGCATATCACGCTCGTGATAAAGGATGCAATCACAAGATAACGCCCCTAATGCTACCTGTGATTTATACTGATGTGTTATCCAGAGACAATCACGCCTAAGGAGATACCCATGATGAACTTGAATATTGAAGTCCGGCGGAGATAACGGCCTACATATAGGCCGTGATGTGGAACATTATGACGCTGAAGATTTGATTTGTTTTAAATATTTTCTTTATCTTATTAGATATTTTTTAAATAAATTTGAATGGATTTGATTAGATATTACTATGTTATTGTCATTCCCCAAGGGATACCCTAAACATGAAAGTTCGCCATACACAATATTAAAGCCTAAGAATGACTTCTTTAGTCATGCAAAGGCTTCCATTTTATACACAAGGCGTGCTTCACACAAAGGAAACACATTAGAGTAGCGTAATTTATGATGGTGACAATAAAATGGCAATGCAAGAGAACTTTCCATAATCTGCTTGAACAAGGTAGGTTACATCTCTTAGGGGTATACCCTGCTAATATCCATAAATAATCCAGCTAGCATAATTATTCATAATAATTCTATAAATTGCATAAAGGTTTCCAGGAGAAGTTTCATCCCAAGCTCCCGGATCTTTCATTATAACTCCAAAATCCACTAGTGTTTTTCTTGTTGTCTTACTCCTTACATAAAGTCTCAGGTATATTTTCTTCAAACAGAATCTATGGAGGTGTAAGCTTACAACATGCTTAATGAGATACTTCTCATTATTCACACCCATAATCATAAACAAACAAGTTCATTAGTTAAGCATATGCTATGCAACAACCATATGAAACACGCAAATATGTATTGTCAATCAAAAACCATACATAGAATGGATTTATCCCTCCGTGACAAGGGTTAGGGAATTCAAATTAAGCTTCCGTATCCTCTACTGCTAGTCCCCAAGCCTTGCTCATAGCAATCGTTCAGCATGGCTCCTACCCAAGGATGCATTCCCCAAACATCTATAATTTTCTCAAGAAGGAACAGATCCATGCCTGCAGCAAAATTCATAAGTCTTCTGGCTCTTTACATAGGAGTAGCAACATTTAATGATATGATTCTTCAAAGTGCTATGCATGCTCAATTTATTATTTAATTCCAATCAAGTTTCTTTTTTTTTTTCTATTTAAGGGTGATCAATAAAATATCCACATACACAATAGCATGATAATTGAACACATAACATTAATCAATCATCTTAAGGCCTCGATATACTTATCCTCCATTGAGCAAGCATTCATGAATCACAAAAATATCCCCATGATAACCCACATATAATTCTATTTTTATCTTTTCCCTATGTTCTAGTGCTTTATTTTACAAGCATATACTAGGTAACGAAATTGAGAGAAGAATTCACTCGTTCATCATAGCAATTCCTGGTCGAAATACTCTTCCGAAATGGTACATCAAGTCTTTCATCACCTAAACAAAAAAATACCAACAATGAGTATTTCATCAAGATTCTACTTAAATTTCTAACTTTATTAATTTTATTTGTGTCTTTTTTCTAATTATGATAATAAATCATATTTATTTTCAAAGTTATTTTTAACATATAAGGTCATTCAAGGGTCAGAATGGGATGGCACGGATTGTATCCTAAATGTTCCAGTTTTTGTCATTTTCAAATTTGAAGTTTCTACTTCATTTGGACTTCTCTAATCAAGTATAAAAAATATCCCTTTCTTTAGAAATCATATGGTTATGATAATAAATCATATTTCATGCATGATCTGAGTAATGTTGTTCAAAATAAATATTTGAAAACTATCTTTTAAGGAAAGTAGTAATGTTGAGTTTTATGAAAAATTACCTTTGAACTTGTAATAAAATTCTTTACCTTAAATTTTGTAAACATGAAATTTAATAAAACTCATGGTTCTATATATACTTTGGAATCTTAAAAGGTCTTATATTTATTTCAAAACTTTATTTAATAATATATTTTATAAGAAACGGAATTTACTCCTTGTGACATAATACACTAAGTTGTATTTCTCTTGAGTTTCTCTTAAGTTGATTTTTAAATAAAATTTAAACTCTTAAATTTTGTAAATGTGAAGCTCAACTAAAGAAAATCATGGTTTTATATTTGTTTTGAATCCATGAATTCTTTATTTTCATATTAAACTTCTTTAACAAATTACCTTCCAAAACATGAATTACGAGGTGTTTGTGGATGAAAATTTTTCTAAGTTGTATCATCATTAAAATATTTTAAGTTTCAACATATAAGAAAAATTAGGTAAATAGCTTGTTCTAAATTTTTATTTTTGATAAAACGGTTTGTACATGTATTGTAAATAAGATTTCTAGAAAATTTTACATAACAAAGAATTATCAACATTTATGTTATTGGGAAAAACTACCTTATCAACCTAACAACATTTTTTTATATATTTTGAAAAATTTTATTTTGGGCATAGTAACAACATCACTATGAATAAACATGAGTCTAGGAAATATTGATGTGCTAAATTAGTATTGAATTTTCAAAGCATCTTATCCAGCAAGCGTACTAGGCCTTATCTTGTAATATAGCATGAGTCAAGTGTCGATCCCACAGAGATCTATTAACTACTAGACAGTTATCAACTAATACTAATATCTAGGCAATTGATCTTTTAGAATGATTAGATTAAGATTAAACTAAATTATCTAATTAAGTATCTATTATGAATGCAGTGAGCTTTTGGAGAGAGTGATATGTTAGAAAAATGTGGGAAGAAGCAGAATCCACTTTAAACTATTGCCAATCAACTTGAATTCATGTTATAATGATAATTAGATTCATGAATATTCATAAGAAATTGTAAAGATTTAAAAACAGAGTTAAAAACCTTTTAAACCACAAAAATAATCCAATAGCTTCCGCTAAATAAATTATTCGTGGAATCAAAATTACAATTATAAACCTTCCGATTCTATAATTGACTAATACTTTATATTAACATCCTCTAATTCCTTTGTGAGAAGTCAATATAAAACATTGCATTAATATTCATGGACAATTTCTCGATTAGATTAAACTCCGCCGCTTCTACAATTGTAATTTAATCTCTATTTATGAATTCATATGAACCCTAATTTCCCTTCTGAGTTATCAGAATTCTTATACACCAAAGATATGATGAATAATCAGAACTCAATATGAATATTCCATGATTCTAACTATCTTATAACATGGTTTCAAAGATCATTTTAGCATGTTTAAAGCTTCATCAACTTCCCACAAAAAAGATTTAGCTACTCATGGATGATGATTCAAAAATCATATAAGAAATTGCAAATGATTTCATTATGATCAGAATATTCAGATATATGAATTGCATAAAAGGAAAAGATCAGATATCACCAATTCAAAATATTAAAGCTTCCTTGCAATTTCTTGAAAAACTTCAATATCTCTTCAAAATCTCTATGAAATGCTAATTCTAATCTATCTATTGTAGTGTATTTCAGAGCTGCTTAGATGATTCTCAAAGTGAGAAGAAGACCCCCTATTTATAGGAAAAATTTCGTAACAACTCATTAAAGAAAAATGGCAATTTCATTCAAAGCCGGCAGTTATGGATCCTACGCCGGCAGCTTACAGGCAGCGTATCTTCAATTTCTCCTTTGCTCAGGCAGTGCACAGGCAACTTTCAACGTCAGTTACACATGTATGCCACTTCTACGCCAGCAGCTTAGATGTAGATCTAGCCGGCGTATGTGATCAGAAATGAAGCGTTGGGCCGATTTATAATGAAAGCCGCCCAAAAGCCAGCGGCTTTGTCATCGGCGTAGACACTCCAACAGATTTGTCTCTTCAATTTCTTCCAAGCATTTGTTATCTTCATGTCTCTTCATATCTGTGACCTACATTGCCCCAACGCCGGTGGCTTAGGAAACGGCGTATAATGTAACTCCTTCAAAGCTGGTGATGTTTCAATTCTGGGCGGCCGGCCTTCCATATACACTGGCCTGTTGAACTTCTACGCTGGCGCTTTGAGGCGGCGTAAAGTTGATTGAGTTAAAGGCTGGCAAAGCTGGCAGTGTTGGCAACGGCCTTAAGAGTAAGCCGTTTGAATGCCGACGGCTTTAAAGTATGAATTGCCGGCGTATCCTTCAATTTTTCCAATTTTCTCTTCAAAGTTTCTTGTTTTGATTTCTTAGTCCAAATTAGTCCTGAAACATGAATTTTAATCAAAACAAATATCCATTCTAGCTCTTATGAATATCAACAAGTTGTATAAAATATGATCTTATCAATTACCCCACACTTGAACTTTTGCTTGTCCTCAAGCAAAATGAAGAATAAAATGAAATCTCTTATAGATAGTACAATTTTCCCAATTTAATCACAATTTCTTTAACTTGTTTTTCTTGTATCTATTGCTCTAACCATACCAATTTCTTGTAATTAGAGTACTATAATCAAAATTTAGGAGTTAATCCAAACAAAACAAGTTTTAATCTCAATTTTTAAAAAAGAACATTCTATTTAAAAGCAAATACTCAATCCACTAAGGAAAAATACTCATTTAAACTTCATTGGATTTCTAGTTTTTGTATATATATTCTAAGTAACACTAAATGAAAGCATATGGTATCTACTTTTTCCTTAGAATTTCTCCTTCTTTATTATAAGTCTCCTTTATTTGCATAATTGCATTCATTTTTCTTTTTCTTTTTCAAGCATTTATTTTCTTTTTTGGGAGGTTTTTGCCTCCATCTTTTTGCTTTTCAAAGCTCATGAATTGAACTTTTGCCATTCTTCCCTTCTCGTTACAGTGAGTTCATTGAGTCGGCACATCCCAGGCTCATCACCTAAGTGACCAGGTTTCAAAATACCCCTAAGAACTCTTCCTCACTTTAACATTCAAGTTCAGATACTCATAACTCAAAATTTTAAGTCAGAGGAGTAGTGGCTATGCTTGTTTCTTTCTTTTTGAATGCAATAACAATATCAAAGACTTATTTTTATGAAGGATCACTAAGTTTAAAAGTTTCTTCTACCTCTTTCACTAAGTGTTAAAATTCAAAGAATATATACAAACTAAAATTTCCTAGAAGTAAACCGGTTTATTTTACATAAAAGGACTCGATCAGCTCTTAAATTTCCAATTCCAAAGTTAAAAATAAAGTAAACTTGTTTCTTAAGGATTTTACAACTTAATTTTAACTTAGTAAACCAATCACAACAACAGGTGAGTAAGATACTTTTACAAGTCAATTTCATTGCTTTCTGTCTTTACTTTTGTACTATCTCTAATTTCAAGAGATTTTTGAAAAAATTTTGACAGAATTTCCTTATAATTTGCTTTCAAACCAAAAATACAAGGTGGGTATTTTCAAATATAAATAACAGCAGACAATAGATCATATTTATCACTTCAATTCAACACTTCATTCAATTTTATCCCTTCCCCCACACTTCAACCAAACAGTGTCCTCACTGTTTTACAACAAATTAAATCATAGGAAAGGAATAGAAAAAGAATTTGATACTTGTAAGCCCTGGAAAATTTCAATAAATAATTTCAAGATGAACTTCGAAAATAAACCCTAAAAATCACTCCAAATTAAAACTGAATTTCAACTAGTCTTAAATCGCGAACGAATTCGAAAAATTTTCGAATCTTGGGAAAAAAATAAGAATTCTCAAAAACAAAGTAAGAACTCAACATATTACAATTCTAAACCCACTACGTACGACAAATTCCATACGTGACTCCGATTTATAAAATCGGGTAATATAGATCCCAAAAACGAATTATTAAAAAGTAAATAAAGATTAACTTTCGGCAATGAAACCCAATTCAAAAATTCCGAAAACGTTAAAAGATATTAAATACTTACAAAATAAAATTTAAAATAAATTTCTCAAATTAAATATGTTGTATAAACATAAATATCAGTTTCCAAATTGGTAAAGGCCTAAACCGAAAAATCACCCGGAAACCCTAACCGGAATACAATAGTGTAAGTCCGGTAATCTAGCGCCCCTAGCCCTAGAGGCCGAGATGTAGTTTAAATATGTAGAATAGCTCATAGTAATATGAGTTTGTTTAAAAATATCAGATTGGTAAATTTTTGACCTATTTCGAACCCGTTCGGATACAGACTTCGAAAAGCGTGTCCCGAGGCTCGAGATATCAAAAATATACCAATAGTACTGTTAGACTAGTAATTTCATAAGATTTCTAAATATATCAGTTATATAGTTTTTCGGGTTATAAAAGTTACAGTTATAACCTTTTTGTCGTAATTTCATTATTACCGGTAATTGATTAGTCATTTGCACTATTCATTTTTATTTCATTACAAAGTTTTATTATTCTTATAAAGCATATTTAGATAAATATTTTATATGTTATAGAAAATTTTGTTTTTCTAAAATTTAATTCGTTTCGGGTCTTTACGGGATCAGATTCTGTTTAAGACCCGATACTAAAAATAAAATAAATTAATTTAATAATTGGAAAATAATTTTATTCTCATAAAATATTTTTCTAGAATTTTTCGGGTTATAAAAATATTATTTATAGCCCATATTCGCATATTTTGACCGTACCGGTAACATATTTGTTAAAATACTAAAATAATTCAAATAATTATTTAATTTTAAATATGAAAAATCTGCTACAAATATTTGGAATAAATTTTATAATTTTATTTTATTTTAATTTATTTTATTAATAAAGTACTTTTACAACCCATACCTTCAAGTACACCTTACACATATCACTTCATTTTTACTTCAATCTTTCTACACATTATCCCACAATTGATGGCAGATTTTTGACCCTATTTATGGCTGCCATTGTCCTTTATCCACTCATATTTTGACTAAATTAATTATTTTCTACTCCTTCTTAAGAAAGTTACATTACACATTTATTCCACAATTCAAATTCAAGTCAAAATTCAACAAAACACCCTCTCTCTCTCTTCCCCATTTCACGTGGACAGCCCCTCCCCAAAATCTGCCTTGTTTTATGTTTTTTTCTTCATTCATTCATTTAATACACTCATTTTTCTCTCTCTTTCATTTACTCCATTTACCCTCTTTCATTCTTTAACTTTTCTCTCTCATTTTTCCTCTCTTTCTTCTTCATTTCCTCTTACTCTTCTATGAAAAACAAGCTGCCCCCACACCTTCCATTAGCTTCCACCCATATTTCTTGAAGATTTCTAAGCAAATCTTCATCTCAAAGCCTCCATAGGTGATATAGGTAAAGTGTAATGAAGGTTTCATGCATCAAATGACCTTCCATAAGCTTAAAAGCTTAGGATGATGATGCCAAAAATGAAACACTCTCTACTCCACTTTTGTTATCTTGTATTTCAATTATTTTCTTGTTTAAAGTTGATATATATTGTAGATATAAATTTTTGTAGCCTTGATTTTTGTTTATGCCATAGATCTTGTTATTTAAATTGTTATTTTTGTTATTTCTTATGATTCATGCATAGATCTATCATCTACATAGTGATTCATGCATTTAAACTAGTTTAGAAAACTAGATCTAGAGTTTTGAGTTCATAAAATGCATTAGATCTTTGTTTTATGTTCATGAGCAACTTGTGATAGCATGATGATGGTAGGAAGGTTGTAGGAAACTCAAGATCTATCTTATTTTCAACAAAAATCAATTTTGAAAATTCGGATGAAAGTGGAACCATATTTAGAAAAGTGGTTTTTCAACTTCAAAATGTGTATTTTTCATTTAAAATGAAGGGCTTAGGGTATAGATACCATAAATGAAAGATTTTGATAAGTAAATTTTATATCCATGATGTTTATACCTTGATACCATGCATTTGTTTTATGTTTATGTTCATATTAAATATAGATCTTAGTTATGAACTCAAACAAAATTGTGAAATTCGTATTTTGGCAAGACCAATATTTGAAAACCACCTTTCAAGTGTCAAAATGTAATTTTTACTTAAGAAAATGAAGGCTTAATATATGTATATCATCAAGATTTCTTTTTACAAGAATCTAATGTGATTTTCAAAAGTTATTTTCAAAATAAAAATGTCATTTTCGGATTTTGGCCAAGGCCTATTTTAAAAACATGTTTACCAACTCAAAAATAAAGTTTTTATTTAAGAAATGAAAGGCCCTTAGGATAGGATATGTAAGGAATGGATTTTCATGAGCTTAGATAGATTTTATCAAAAGATATAATCAAAAATGAATTTTGTAAATTCGGATCCCAACCAAGACCAATTTTTAGAACCCATGTATCAACTCCAAAACTCATGTTTTATGTGAAAAATGAAGTATATAGGTAATAGATATCATTAAGCAATGATTTTTACAAGTTAAAATAAGTTTAGGCATGAGTAAGGTGTTAAACAAGTAATGGAATTAAAATGAAACATTTTGAGTTAATGATCAATTGTCAAATTCGTAATTTGAGATGATGCATATGTAATCACTTAGTATTTGAGCTCAAATTGCAAGTTTTATGCGCTAAATGAAGTCCTTAGATAATTGATATAGTGAAGCCTTAAATTTTAATGCATTAAACAAGTTTTTCCCAAAGTAATCATTCAAAAAGTGGATTTTCTAAAAATTCGGATTTTTTGAGTAAATCATGTTGGAAAACATATTTACAAAGTGTAAAATACAAATTTTTGTGTAAAAATGAAGTCCTTAGTGGTTATGTATGATTGAGCTCTAATTTTCTAACTATCAAATGATTTTTACTTAAAGAAATCACTCAAAAACATTACTTACAAAAATTCAGATTTTGGAATGGACCAATTTTAAAAATATGTTTACAAAATGTAAAATGGAAATTTTTATGTAGAAATGAAGGTCATAAGCAATATATATAATGAAGACTCAATTTTAACAAAAATAATTATATTTTCTTAAGTAATAAATCCAAAAAAAATGGAAATAATCAAAGTTAGAAAACTAGACTTTTCATAAGTAATTGTTATTATGGTCATGCAAAATAAAAAGTTATAAAATTTCCTTTTAGCAAAAATCATTAAGATCATGCCTACATTAAGCTCATCTCATGTCATTCATGTTATGAAATCACTCACATTGCATGTATAGCTAATTTATATAGTAGGAATATTACAAACATTTACAAAACTACCTTTCGAAAGTTGAAGTTGTTGCTGCCCTAATCTGATCCGAACTTTTCAAAGCTTTAGAGTTTTCAAAAATTGAAAATAATATTAGAAATGGGTAGATCTTTCGAAGTAGATAGAAATCGATATATAATTTGCGAGATTCCGAGTTAAAATGATCAAGTTATGGCCGTTTTAAGTTGGAATTCCCGCTTAGGACGAGAATTGCGAATTTGATAGTTCGTATAAAATCGTTTGGATTAGTTTAAGTTGAAATACTTATTAGAGTATTTCTTCCTTTTTAGGAGATCCCGAAATCGACAATTCCCTGCCACCAAATTATTATTACTAGAAACCGGTGATCCAATGGCCGGGTGAGTTTTCTCCTTGTTTTGTTACCTTGATTGTGCTTGTAATTAGTTGCATTAGATTATAGGAACAAGATAAAAATCGATACGAATGGGGATAGGATATATGATGAGACTGTGATGAATGTATGCCAAAGAATACTAAAGCATATCGAAACCACGATTTGATTGGATAACTGCACCATTCATATTATTTCTGTTATGTGTATGATATTGGCTGGTCACTCTAAAGAATGTATAAATATTTTGACCCAAGCAAAAAGTAAATTGATCATGCATCGCATCGGACATATTGCATTTGGTAGCGTGCTACTCCTACGCAGGTCGATCGGTATGGTCTGAGGACTCGTTTGGATAATGAGACCCAGGATCAGAGCTCATTCATAGGAAACTAAGGTGCATTGGGGATGCATTCCATGTGTGAGCCTAGCCGAGGCGAGTGCTATGAGCCGAGGGCTTGGGGACTAGCAGCAGTCGTGTAGACTTCAATACCATCCCTAACTCAAGATACGGAGGGTGTAAATCCGTTCTGTGTGTGGGTTCCTGATACCCATACATAATTGTTTGCTCACGTGTTTGCTCATGCATAGCATATGACTAATTTTAACTTGTTTGTTATCGTACGGAACTAAGGAAATTCTCACTAAGCTAGTGTAGCTTATACCCTAATAGTTGTTTAAATGAGCAGGTTATTTCAAGAATGCAAAGTGGGGACCGAATTGGTTGGAGCCGGAATGACTCCGGGATTTCGGCGAAGAATACGAATGTTTGAAGTTATCAGCTGGTTTTATGATTTGTCTTGTAATAGTTTATGTAGTGAAGTCTTGGGAAGAATGTAATTGAAGTTGATGAATTGTATTTTGAAGTATAGTGTTTTGTATTTGGAGTTTAGTGGATTGTATTTCCTTTAGATTGTTACTCAATTGTATCAACATAAAATGTATCATTCCGATGTGTCTCCTTTATGTGTTAGACGCCTTGTACATAGTATGGAAGCCTTCGCATGACTGAAGTGATCATTCTCAGGCTTTAATATTGTGTACGGTGGACTGCCACGTTTAGGATACCCTTCGGGGCGTGACAATACTTCCCTAAAGTCATCAGTTGTTTCGTAATCATCAAAATTTGCATTGCAAGAGAATTTGCTTTGCTGCTTTCCTGTAATCACTACAAAAGAAAAACAAAACAAAAATAAAAGCAAAAAATAAAAGCAGAAAAATAAAGGAGTCCACCCACAGGAACTTGGGTACTCAATAAATATACAGGCCAAGATAAAAATATAAACAATAAAGAACAAATGAAAGCTAGCAGGGTCTCTAGCTTTCTGGCCCTGGACTGGGTCTACTGCTATCCTCAGAGTATGTCTCTGTGTGCCTCCTAGGCTGGCTGTCCGTGTGTGCTCCGAATTGAGCCTATCTGAGTGATGTGAGTTGTACCTAGACTCAGATGAAGTCTCATATGTCATGCCAGCCCCTGTCTCTGGGCTGATGCAGCAGATGGCCGTCCTCAATGCCTCAAAGATAGACTTTCGAAACTTCTTGTTTTTCTTTCTTTCCTTCTCTTGTCTATCCTTGAGCTCCCGGTTTTGGCTCTTCAGCTCCTCAATATCCAGCCTAAGCTGGTCCATACCATATGCTACTGAAGTGCCTGTAGGAGGAGGAAGAGCAGATGTGGATGGAATCTCAAATGGAGCATCTCCAGGAAAGATATCCTGGAGCTCGACCTCCTCCAAAACCAGTGGCTGTGCTCCTCTGGGATTTTTCAGCAATCCCCAGCCTCGGAATGGTGCAGATGATATCTTCTTACACTCAAAAATCTCATCATCTTGTGGAGGCTCAAAAATGTCCATCCGCTTCAGTAATTTGGTGATGTAGCCACCACAACACAGGACTCGAGTCCTGGTATCATCTGCCTGCCGGTAGATAAAATTTGCTATCTCCACTTCTAAATCAATCTGTAGCCTCTAATAAGGCTAAACAAGTAGAACATGTCGAAACTAGTCACTTTTCTGTGACTAGTCTTCTTGCAACGAGTGTGTGCAAGAATGTGGTGGAGCAGCTTGTGCTCAACAGCACGAAAAGATGTGGCCAAAGACTTGGAGGGGACGAAGGGCTCATTTGCTCTCTCAGGAGCAACCAGCTGAAACCAATGTACCTCCTGGGTCATGTGATCTGGCTAACTGTTTGGTAGATTCCTATTTTCTTCCTCGTTATCATACAGTCCCAGTAAGTGGCCTTGATATGCTGTAATTGTATTGAATTTTAAAGCATATTTCTAGCAAGTGTACTAGGCCTTCTATTGTAATATAGCATGAATAAAGTGTCGATCCCACGGAGATTTACTAACTACTAGACAATTATCAACTAATACTAATATCTAGGCAATTGATCTTTTTAAGATGATTAGATTAAACTAAATTATCTAATTAATTATCTATATGAATGCAATAAGCTTTTTAAAGAGAGGGATATGATGGAAAAATGTGGGAAGGAGCAGAATCCACTTTAAACTATTGCCAATCAACTTGAACTCATGTTGTATTGATAATTAAATTCATGAACATTCATAAGAAATTGTCAAGATTTAAAAACAGAGTTTAAAAAATCTTTTAAACCACAAAACAATTCAATAACTTCCGCTAAATAAATTATTAGTGGAATCAAAATTACAATTATAAATCTTCCGATTCTATAATTGACTAATACTTTATATTAACATCTCCTAATTCCTTAGTGAGAAATCAACATAAAACATTGTATTAATATTCATGGACAATTTCTAAATTAGATTAAACTCCGTCGCTTCCGCAATTGCAATTTAATCTAAATTTATGAATTCATATGAACCCTAATTTCCCTTCAGAGTTACTAGAATTCTTATACACCAAAAGTATGATGAATAATCAGAATTCAATATGAATATTTCATGATTCTAACTATCTTATAACATGGATTCAAAGATCATTTTAGCATGTTTAAAGTTTCATCAACTTCCCACAAAAAGAATTTAGCTACTCATGGATGATGATTCAAAAATCAGATAAGAAATTGCAAATGATTTCATTATGATCAAACTATTCAGATATATGAATTGCATAAAAGAAATAAGATTAGATATCACAATTCAAAATACCAAAGCTTCACTTGCAATTTCTTAAATAACTTCAAATATCTCTTCAAAAATCTCTATGAAATACCTAGTTCTAAGTATTCTAGAGCTACTTGGATTGTGGAATGGATGATTAGATTATTGGATGCTTGGATGATTCTGAAAGTGAGGGGAAGATCCCCTATTTATAGGAAAAATTTCGTGCAAAACATTAAATGAACTTTGCTGTTTCACATTGTACGCCGGCCGTTATGGATCCTATGCCGGCGGCTTACAGGCGGCGTATCTTCAATTTCTCCTTTGCGCAGGCAGTGCACTTGCAGCCTTCAATATCAGTTACAATGTAGGCCGCCTCTACGCCGACGACTTAGATGTAGATCTAGCCGGCGTATATGGTCAGAAATGAAGCATTGGGCTGATTTATAACGAACGCCGTCCCAAAGCCGGCGGCTTTCATGCCGGCGTAGACACTCCAACAGATTTGTCTCTTCAATTTCCTTCAAGCATTGGATATCTTCATGTCGCTTCAAATCTATGATGTACGCTGCCTCAAAGCCAGCAGCTTAAGTGCCGGCTTATAATGTAACTACTTCAAAGCTGGTGATGTTTCATTTCTGGGCTGCCGGCCTTCATGTACGCTGGCTGCTTCATCTTCTATGCCGGCAGCTTTGAGGCGGCTTTGAGTGTTGTTTGAACTTATGCTGGGCAAAGCTAGCAGTGCTGCAACGGCCTTGAATGTAAGCCGTCTGAATGCCGGCGGCTTTGAATGGTGAATTGCCGGCCTTGACTTCAATTTTTCCTCTTTTCAATTCAAATTCTCTTATTTTGATTTCTTTATCCAAATTAGTCCTGAAACATAAAAATAATCAAAACAAATATCCATTCTAGTTCTTTTGATCATCAAGATTTGTATAAAATATGATCTTATCAGGCCTATCTGCTTTAATTTGACCTCCCTGATCTGCCCAAATGCTTGAAATTGAAAAGTGGACTCCTCTCGGTCTGCGAAGTTCTTTAAAGTAGACAAGAACTCAATCGTCAAGTTCTTGTATGCTGGCTCTCAAAAATCAAATAACCGGATCCAAGCTGGATCTTGGACAATCTCTCTGATCTTATCAATGATCTCAAACTCATCCAGTAGGCATCAGTCTAAATACTGTGTATTTAAGAAGTCCATTTTCACGAGCCTCTTTTTTCTATCCTTGGCGTACTACTGACTGGATAGCAGATCTCTGGTCTGTGAACCAGATGTAGAGGCGTCAGTCGTCCTTGGTCGTTTTTGCCTTAGAGCCATTCCTGTTAAAAGCAATCTGCAGATCGTACGCCGGCATTTCTATCGTGTAAGCCGGCGGCTTACAGCCAATGTAACCAAAAAAAATTCATACCGAGAGCATCAGGCTAGCAGCTTACCCATTTACGCTACCGGCTTACATAGATACGCGGCTAAAAGCTGGCGGCTTATATCCCCAAGTGCCGGCTTTGATCGGGATTTTTCAAAACCCAAGAAATCTTGAACATACGCTGGCACTAAGCCGGCAGCCTTCATTTTTCCATTGCCGGTGCAAATGTTGTTCTCAAACGCTGGCATGTAAGCCGGCGGCCTTTACTTTCCCATTGCCGGCTTCTTCTGCGGTGCTCACCTACTCCTATACTGATATTTACGCCGGCCTAAAGCTGGCAGCATTGAACCGGCTTTCCTTGTTTTTTCAAAGCTTGCTCAAGGCTGGCAGCCTTGAGCCGGCCTTCAGCTTTTTCAATTTTTTTTTTTATATCACCTAACCTGTCCACACTAAAAACAAAGTTAGTAAAAACAAAACAAAAAAAAACTATTCTAAAATTAGACATGGGTTGCCTCCCAAGAAGCGCTTAGTTTAAAGTCGCTTAGCCCGACTTTCCTGATCTGATTATGGTTCTTTGAGATTCATGACAGTAGTAGTACTGTCAAGATTTTCCCCCTCAAAATAATGTTTGAGCAGTTGCCCATTCACTTTAAAAGTCCGATCATCCTCAGTTTTTAATTCCACCGTGCCATATGGAAAAACTCTTGCAATCTCAAACGGTCCCGACCATCTTGACCGTAATTTTCCAGGAAACAACTTCAAACGAGAATTGTAAAGTAAAACTTTTTGTCCAGGCAAAAATTCTCGTTTGATGATGTTTCTATCATGCCATTTCTTTGCTCGTTCCTTATAGATACGAGCACTTTCAAATGCCTCATTCTCCATTCTTCCAGCTGATTCAATTGAGCAATCTGTTTTTACCTGTAGCTTTTTCATCAAAGTTAAGAAATTTTATGGCCCAATATGCCTTGTGCTCAAGTTCTATAGGAAGATGACATGATTTACCAAAAACAAGTATATATGGGGACATTCCAATAAGGGTTTTAAAAGCAGTCCTGTAAGCTCATAATGCATCATCTAATTTTAAAGACTAATCTTTTCTTGATGCATTAACGGTTTTTTCCAAAATCCTTTTGATTTCCCTATTGGAAACTTCAACTTGCCCACTCGTTGATAGGGGGTAGCCACTTTATGTGTAACACCATATTTTGCTAAAAGTTTTTCAAATTGCTTGTTATAAAAATGAGACCCCCCATCACTAATTATAGCTCTGGGCACCCTAAATCTGGTAAAAATATTCTTTTTCAAAAATTTTAAAACTACTCGGGCATCATTTGTTTGAAAAGCAACAGCTTCAACCCATTTTGAAACGTAATCAACTGCCACAAGTATATATTTATTTGAAAAAGATGAGGGAAAATGACCCATAAAGTCAATCCCCCAAACATCAAAAGGCTCAATTACCAGAATATTGTTTTGTGGTAATTCATGCCGTTTAGAAATGTTACCTGTCTTTTGACATTGAGCACATGACATAATGAAGTTCCTGCAGTCACGAAAAGTTAGGCCAATAAAACCAGATGATAACACTTTAGCTGCAGTCCTTTGAACACCAAAGTGTCCCCCTGCTTCTCTTGAATGACAGTGTTCTAAATGCTCAGCTGATCAGATTCAGGTACACATCTTCTAATTATTTGGTCAGCACATTTTGAACAGATATGGTTCATCCCAAAAATATTGTTTTACATCATGCAAAAACTTTTTCTTTTGAGGATAAGACAAACCATATGGGATAATCTTACTCCAAATAATTCACATATCAGCATACCATGGCAAATCTAGGATTTCTACTGCATGCAATTGTTCATCAGGGAACTTTTCATTAATGGGAATGTCTAAACTATCAGATTCAAGTCTAGACAAATGATCAGCAATTACATTCTCAGTTCCCTTTTTATCTTTAATTTCAAGATCAAATTCTTGCAGTAGTAATACCCATCTAATCAACCTAGGTTTTGCATCAGCTTTAGCAAACAAGTACTTGAGAGCTGCATGGTCAGTATATACTACCACTTTAGAACCTATCAGATAAGGCCTAAATTTATCACATGCAAAGATAACAGCTAAAAGCTCTTTCTCAGTAGTGGCATAATTTCTTTGGGCCTCATTTAGTGTTCTACTTGCATAGTATATAACATGAAATATCTTACCTCGTCTCTGACCAAGTACCGCTCCACCGCAAAGTCGCTGGCATCACACATGAGTTCAAAAGGAAGCTCCCAGTCTGGCGCAATGATTACTGGTGTAGAGATGAGCTTTTCCTTTAATGAATTGAATGCCTGCAAACATTTGTCATCAAAATTGAACACCGCATCTTTTTCCAGAAGGTTGCAAAGAGGTTTGGAAATCTTGGAGAAGTCCTTGATAAATCGTCTATAGAAGCCAGCATGTCCAAGAAAACTTCTGACTCCTTTAAGTCGTGGGTGGTGGTAACTTCTCAATGATCTCCACTTTGGCTTTATCCACTTCAATTCCTCTCGCAGAGATTTTGTGACCTAATACTATCCCTTCTCTTACCATGAAGTGGCATTTTTCCCAATTCAAGATCAGATTGGTATCTTTGCATCTTTGTAAAACCGAGGCTAAATTCTCAGACAAAGATCAAATGACTTTCCAAAGACTGAAAAATCATCCATAAAGATTTCAATGAAATTCTCAAGCATATCAGAGAATATAGCCATCATACACCTCTGAAATGTAGCAGGTGCATTGCAAAGTCCAAAGGGCATCCTCCTAAAGGCAAAAGTGCCATAGGGACAAGTGAATGTTGTTTTCTCTTGATCATCGGGTGCAATGAAATTTGATTGTATCCAGAATATCCATCAAGAAAACATAATAATAGTCATGCCCTGCAAGTTTCTCCAACATTTGATCAATGAAGGGAAGGGAAAGTGATCCTTTCGGGTGGCATCATTCAATTTCCTGTAATCAATACAAACTCTCCACCCAGTCACAGTACGAGTAGGAATCAATTCATTTGCTCATTTTTACTACAGTCATACCACCTTTCTTTGGCACTACTGAACTGGACTAACCCATTTACTATCAGAGATAGGATAGATAATACCTGCGTCAAGTAGCTTCAAACTTCTTTCTTGACAACTCTTTAAGTGTTGGGTTAAGTCTCCTTTGTGGTTGAACTGTAGGTTTACACTCAGCTTCCATAAGAATTTTGTGAGTGCAAATCATAGGGCTAATACCCTTAATGTCTGCAATGGTCCATCCGATTGCTTCTTTGTGCTTTTTCAACACTTCAATCAACTGTTGTTCTTGTTCATTTGTCAATGCAGATGAAATGATGATTGGCAAAGTATCGCCAATTCCGAGAAAAGCATACTTCAGATGGTCAGGAAGGGTTTAAGTTCCAAGGTCGGTGGTTGCATCAAAGATGGAACTTGCTTCTGCTCATTTGTACCCAAGATTCATAATATCTGGTTTTGATCATTGGTACATCTTCCAGTATTTCTTCATCCTCTTCATCACTCCAATTGTCCAAGTCTCTCAAGACGGATTCCATAGTCTCCACACCAGTTTGTTCCTCAAGCGACTCAGAAACCAGCTCATCAATGGTATTGATGGTGTAACAGCATCAGTATCATCAAATTTCTTCATTGCCTCATAGACATTGAAAGTAACTGTTCATCCATCACCCGTAATGTAAGCTGCCCTTGTTCCACATCAATTAGTGCTTTACCTGTTGCAAGGAACGGTCTGCCCAAGATCATGGGAACTTCCCTATCTTCATCCATGTCTAAGACTACAAAATCCACAGGGAAAAAGAATTTGTCAACTTTAACTAGGACATTTTCCACAATACCCCTAGGGTATTTTACACTTCTATCAGCAAGTTGCAAGGTTACATGTGTATCCTTGCAATCTCCAAGTCCTAGTTTTTGAAATACCGATAAAGGCATTAAGTTGATACTTGCACCAGAATCAATTAAAACTTTATCAAAATGACAATCACCAATGGTGCAAGGAACAGTAAAACTTCCCTGATCTCGAGTTTAGTGGGCAGATGGGGTATGTTTCTGTAGGATCATGGAACATTCTCCAGTGAGTATCACATTTCCATCAATCTTCCTCTTGTTGGATAGCAATCTTTGATGAATTTGCATAGGAAGGCATTCCTTGAATCACTTCTAAGAATGGAATGTTGATGTGCAGCTTCTTGAAAACATCCAGGAATTTTGAAAATTGCTCATCAAGTCTTTGTTGCTTTAATCTTCCTGGAAAAGGGACGGGAGGAACATATGATTTCACCTCTGGTTTTTGAATAGTGCCTCCACCTTTCGTTTCCCTTTGTTGTTTTGTGGTGGAATTTCCTCTTGATCCTTGATAGTTTCCTCAACTGGAGCAATCTCCTTACCACTTCTCAGGGTGATTGCATTTACAGACTTGGGATTCTCCTCCGTGTTGCTTGGTAAAGACCCAGATGGTCTATACTCACTTGCTGTGCAAGTTGATGGAGTTTCCCTTGCAAATCTTGAATGATTGCATTCTGATTATGAGTGAGTTTGTTGTAGTGACAATGAAATCCCTTAGTAATGCTCAGTGGAGATTGAATTTGCTGTTGAGGTGGGGCATTTCTTGCATATCCTTGTCCTTGGAAACCAGGTGGTGGCTTTAGAACATTGGCATCATTCCGATATGACAATTGGGATGATTCGCATATTCGGATGATATGTGTTTCCAAAATTACCCTTTTGGAAATTTCCCACATAATTGAGCTGCTCATCATTTGAATGATCCATGCGGACACTCGAAAGAAGAGTGTGGACCTGAGCAAATCTCACAACAAAACACTTGTTTTTTATTGGAAGAATTTGTAGTTGTGAGTTTACTTACTTGAGTGATGAGGGTTGCCATTTGAGCCTTGAGTTGTGATATATCTTCTTTGTCTTCCAAGATGCTACTTTAGATCTTGTTCTTTCACAACTCCAATTATGAGCGCGGAAGCTAATTCTTCAATAATCTCACTAGCTTCCTCATATGTTTTTCCCATCAGTGATCCTCCCGATGTAGCATCTACTAAGGACCTCAAAGCTTCATCAAGACTGAGGTAGAAATTTTCGATCAGTAGATTATCGGGTAAACCTGTGTGTGGACATTTTCTGACCGCCTCTTTGAATCTTTCCCAAGCATCATATAATGATTCACCAGGGAATTTGGTGAAGTTGGAATCTCATTTCTTAATCTGGCGGTCCTTGCTGGAGGGAAATCTCTTCAGAAACTTCTTTGTCAGATCATTCCATGTAGTGATCGAATCTGGAGGTTGGGAATTGTACCATGCCAAGGCTTTATCCCTAAGAGAAAAAGGGAAAAGCTGTAGTCGGATGACTTCGTTTCTTACACCATTAAGTTTGACAGTGTTGGTGTACTGGAGAAATTTGGCAAGGTGTTCATCTGGCGTCTCATTCGGATATCCTCCAAATTGATGTGACTCAACCATTTGAATCAGGGACGGTTTAAGCTCAAAGTTGTTAGCCTCCACAGTGGGCATTCTTATGGCGGGATCTGAACAGTAGGTACTGTATAGTCTCGAATTGCCCTTGGAGCGGAGCAGCTGCAACTGGTTGTTGTTATCATTGTTTCCTTGTCCTTGATTTTGTGCCATTGCTCCTCTTCTTTGGTTCTCTCTTCTCTGTTGATGCAAGGTTCTTTCAATCTCAGGGTCTAAAGGTAGAATTTCAGAACTTCTACTTCTTCGCATAAAACCTGCAAAGAGAAAAGGAAAAATTTCAAACTAAACTTAAACCTAAACTACTAGCAAAGCTGAAGGTAGTCTAATATTAATAAGATCCCCGGCAACGGCGCCAGAAAACTTGATGTGCTAAATTAGTATTGAATTTTAAAGCATCTTATCCAGCAAGCGTACTGGCCTTATCTTGTAATATAGCATGAGTCAAGTGTCGATCCCACGAGATCTATTAACTACTAGACAATTATCAACTAATACTAATATCTAGGCAATTGATCTTTTAAATGATTAGATTAGATTAAACTAATTATCTAATTAAGTATCTATATGAATGCAATGAGCTTTTGAAGAGAGTGATATGTTAGAAAAATGTGGGAAGGAGCAGAATCCACTTTAAACTATTGCCAATCAACTTGAAGTCATGTTATAATGATAATTAGATTCATGGATATTCATAAGAAATTGTCAAGATTTAAAAACAGAGTTAAAAACCTTTTAAACCACAAAAATAATCAATAGCTTCCGCTAAATAAATTATTAGTGGAATCAAAATTACAATTATAAACCTTCCGATTCTATAATTGACTAATACTTTATATTAACATCCCTAATTCCTTAGTGAGAAATCAATATAAAACATTGCATTAATATTCATGGACAATTTCTAAATTAGATTAAACTCCGCCGCTTCCGCAATTGTAATTTAATCTCAATTTATGAATTCATATGAACCCTAATTTCCCTTCCGAGTTATCAGAATTCTTATACACCAAAGATATGATGAATAATCAGAACTCAATATGAATATTCATGATTCTAACTATCTTATAACATGGTTTCAAAGATCATTTTAGCATGTTTAAAGCTTCATCAACTTCCCACAAAAAGATTTAGCTACTCATGGATGATGATTCAAAAATCAGATAAGAAATTGCAAATGATTTCATTATGATCAAATATTCAGATATATGAATTGCATAAAAGGAAAAGATCAGATATCACCAATTCAAAATATCAAAGCTTCACTTCCAATTTCTTGAAAAACTTCAATATCTCTTCAAAATCTCTATGAAATGCTAATTCTAATCTATGTATTGTAGTGTATTTCAGAGCTTCTTGGATGATTCTCAAAATGAGAAGAAGACCCCCTATTTATAGGAAAAATTTCGTAACAACTCATTAAAGAAAAATGGCAGTTTCATTCAAAGCCAACAGTTATGGATCCTATGCTGGCGGCTTACAGGCGGCGTATCTTTAATTTCTCCTTTGCGCAGGTAGTGCACAGGCAGCTTTCAACGTCAGTTACACATGTATGCCGCTTCTACGCTGGCGGCTTAGATGTAGATCTAGCCGACGTATGTGATCATAAATGAAGCGTTGGGCCGATTTATAATGAAAGCCGTCCAAAAGCTGGCGGCTTTTTCACCGGCGTAGACACTCCAACAGATTTGTCTCTTCAATTTCTTCCAAGCATTTGTTATCTTCATGTCTCTTCATATCTGTGACCTACACTGCTTCAACGCCGGCAGCTTAGGAACTGGCGTATAATGTAACTCCTTCAAAGCTGGTGATGTTTCAATTCTGGGCAGCCGGCCTTCCATGTACGCTGGCCTGTTGAACTTCTACGCTGGCGGCTTTGAGGCGGCGTAAAGTTGATTGAGTTAAAGGCTGGCAAGCTGGCAGTATTGGCATGGCCTTGAGAGTAAGCCATCTGAACGCCGGCGGCTTTAAAGTATGAATTGCCGGCGTATCCTTCAATTTTTCCAAATTTCTCTTCAAAGTTTCTTGTTTTGATTTCTTAGTCCAAATTAATCCTGAAACATGAATTTTAATCAAAAAAAAATATCCATTCTAGCTCTTATGAATATCAACAAGTTGTATAAAATATGATCTTATCAAATATTATGTAGTAAAGCAAAATTTTAAGAACATAAAATCATATGAAGAATAAAGAAAATAAGTAAGAAAATAATTAAAAATATGGAAGTCTTAGCTCGTTATCAAGATTTTCTTGGGACTCGAATTTATTTCCATTCACAATCATATATAAAACAATGTAAGCATAAAAAAAATAAAAAATGAATGTCTTAGATTTTATCAAAGCTTCCTAAGACTGGAAATAATTTCCGGTCTCATGAACAAATCAAAAATATCAAATAAATAAATAAGAGAATCTTATATTTTATCAAGGCTCCCCAAGACTTGAATATTATCCAGTCTCATGTAAATAAAAGCAAAATAATCAAGAGCAAAACATATAAAATGGAAGCCCTAGAATTTTTAAACAAGGCATCCCTAAGACTTAAATTATGGACAAGTCTCCATTTTATTTTTTAACTTGATTAAGGACAAGTCTCAAAATATATAATAAGAGCATGAAATATGTAATGCCCTAAATTAAGGCATTACAACCCGCTATGTGTCCCTCTCTTAAAAGAGGCACGCAAAGGCTCTAAATCTAAATTCCATAAAATATAAACATATAAAAATCTCCATAAACTCACAATTAAGGGTACTCTAGAATGTACAAAACCTGTAAAACTTGTAATTTATTACTTTCAAGTATCTCCTGTAATATAAACTAAATCCGAGTTGGCAAAACCAAAGCCAACAATAATCTAGAAAAGATCTAACTACCAACTAAAATCATATAATCCTGTTTAATAAACTATTACATAAAAACCAATACTTCAAATCCTCAAAAAGATAAATAATCAAAATATTGTTTTAAAAATCTTCAAAAACTCTAGAAATCCTTTTTCATATGTCCTGTATAACATCCTATTCCTTTGTAGGGTAGTCTGGTCCATCATCGCCATCCCCATGATCAAAATACAAGTCATAACCAGATGAGTCATAAACAATATCTCCATCACCTGTACCTGAAAAAGAAAGGAATGAACGAAAACACTCAGTACGCTAATCCACAAAACAAATGCATAAGCACACGCAACATATATATCCAATGCAACTTAATTTAATGCAAACAACCAGATTATTATCTTTATTAAGCCAGCAAATCAACACAGCTCAGAACTACTGTACATTAGTCCCAAACCTAAAGTAACTCAGATCCCATGAGAAAATCGACCAACTCTTTGAAAATAGGTAATTATATACATATATTGGTGAATGGGTACTCCCCAAACACCCGCGGCCATACTGCCAAATCACCTAAATCTACCAATATCATCTCCAAGTGTAACTCCACTAGGGACAACGACAGACAAGGATCATCAGGATGCCTCACCAGTATCACTATCTACCAGGTCTTTACTGGTCAAAGCTAAAGACATCCAGAAAAAAAAATTAAGCCAAATAGAATTAAGTTCATTTATATATCTATTCCTACAAACAACAATAAAAAAATTAAACCTACAAGCAAATACAGTAAACAAGGAAAGGTCGCACCTTTTTAAGTTCAGGAAAATTCTCCAAATCCAAAATCCCTTATGAACAACAATAGAAAATCTCCAAATCTCCTTTTATGGAAACTACAACAGCAACTTCTTCTTCTATCCAACTCCTCAAAGTCCTAAAAGAATAGATCTGCCTCCAAAATCCTAATATGGAAATCAACAAGAACAAACAAATTTCTCCATAAAATTGAACTTTTATAGAATCTTTGATTTATAGGATAAGAACCTACCTTTAATTCTTTCTAAAGTCCAAACCCTAGGTTTTCTTCAATTATCATTGGACAAAAACTCTAAAAAGAACAACTTCCTCCAAAACCCTAGATTTGAGAAATTAATAAGAACAAACATGATTATTCAAAAATAATCTTTTCATTTCAAATCTACGATAAAGAAGATATAACTTACTTGATTCAAATCTTACTCCTTAATCTATTACCCGAAGAACAGATCCTAATTGAAAACTAGGGTTTCTCTAAAGAACTCCTTCAAAAACACAAAATCTATGAGAAATATGTTATTTGCATATAAATCTGCATGAATCTTGATTAGATCGACTTACCCGGATCAAAGATCTTGTTTTCCTTCAGATTTCTCTCTCAAGCGCTCTCAAAACCCTAACAGACACTCTCTAGTCGAAAAGAAAGGAAGAACTTATGAGAAATACGAACCCTAAAATTCTATTTATAATAAACATTTCGGGTAGGAAAGCTGGCACCTACACCGGTGACCTTTCCTTCATCGTCGGTAACCTTTGTACTTACGCCAGCGGCCTTTATGTCGGCTTTCACCAATCTCCACAAAAAATCCAAGAGCTTTATGCCGGCGGCTTTCACATATAGGCCGGCAGCCTAGAGACCAATAAGCTATTCTTCAAACTTCTCTAGGTCATAGAAAAACCATCAACTTAATACTAAGGTGGACCATAAAACACTCCTATTTTTCAACATATGACAACTTTCGCCCTTTATCATAATTTATTGAAGATTTACTATTTTTAAGGATTTGTTGACTATCATCAATGTGGGGGATGATTATTATATATCTCATTTATTAGGAATGACCAAAATTTTCATCTCCTTAATTAACAAATGACATTTCTTTGCCCTTCTTTATAAAATATCTTTCTGTATATTACAAAATAAATGTTAAGTTAGTGAGTCATATGCTCATATTGATATAAATATGTACATACAATAATTATACATATAGATAATTAGATTAGATATCACAAATATAACAACATAAACACAATATCATCATGATCATAATATAGATGAGATATGAGTTTCATTTTTTGCATTATCATCCCTAGCTTTTATGCATCATGGGGAGATTTTATCCATGAGTAACACATAAAACAACACCTACACTAACTATAGATGTATAGGGGATGTGTTTACTTTAAAAAGGAAATAAAAGAAGTGTGTTTGTGATGAAATAATAGAGGGGCAGCAAGGGGAAGGGAGTTTCATGCCAGTTAGAGAGGAAAAAGAGAGGAGAGAATATGACGAAAAGAAAGAAATTTCATAAAATTTGTAAAGTGTTTAATGGAGGGAGTGTAGGAGGTATTTAATATTTCTAGAGATGATTTGATGATTTAAAGTAGCAAAATAAATTGAAAAAAAAAAAAGAAAAGGAATGATACAACAAGTAGGGGCAATAAGCTTCCAAGAGAGAGAAAGAAGAAAAAGAAAAAGAAAAAATGAAAAATAAGATGCGATATGTTGACTTTGTAATGTGATAACTTATAAATATAGTAAATAGGTTATTGTGTATAAAAAGTAGGCTTAATATTATAGGTACAAAATGGCAGCAAAGAAAATAGCAAATAGTAATGAATAGTAACAATAAAATATCATATAAGCTATCGGTAGAGATAAAATACATGTATATAAGCTATATCTGATGTTTTTATAGCCTGAAAAATTTTTATCCGACAATTTATGAATATCTAAATATTTTTTAGTAAGAACTGATTGTTGGAAAATTTTAACTTGCTTTGTGTATCGGCGGTCTGATATGGAAAATGATCTTGTTCGGGTCTAAAATAGTTTTGTTTTTGAAAAATCTGATCTGTTTAAGGTATATGACATATTTTTGAATCATAAACTAGGGTTATTTCATTTTTATTGTTTTAGGATTTTAGGGGTGGTCTTGCCAGACCTAAGATCTCTAGAACTTATTGTTGACCAAGATTAACTTTAAAACTTGCTATTTGAATTATGGCTTTAAGATTTACTTGAAAGATGATAAAAGTTAGAGGTTTATACTTATACTATATATTCGATTCATAATTTGAGTTTATGCTATTTTTCTAATCTATTTGTTATTTTAGAATTCTCATAATTGTATAATCAAGCCTAGGGCTTCCAAGGTTAAATGTTGACTCGGTTTGACTATTGGATTTTAATTTTAATTCTGACTCTAAGGTTCACTCATAAGGCTACCGAAAAATCTAGGGGTTTACAATTTTATCATTAATTCTTATGTAGTGATCTCGTCTCAGTTTGCATGCCAACGACAAGGTATGGAAACTATTTTGGTTTAACTGGTGAAATTTTGTCTCGATAAATTATTTCTATATTGTGGAAAATTATTTTGTTTCACTTTGTTATCAAATATTACTTGGATATACTGCCTCGATTTATGTGTTAGAGGTCGGATAGACAAATTGTTTAGTGTAGGGATTTCAAGTCGAAGAATTATTGGATTTTCATTTTTTTCGAAAGTACTTTTTTTCTCGGGTTACAAAATTCCATATTTGACCTCGATTAATGTTTCTATAGTTTGATTTTAACTTGGATCAATTTTGGGGTTTAGGTCTTGGTTTTGGTATTAGCTGTAGGATTATTTTTTAAGAGTATTGAAAAATCCAAAAGCTTAAAGTTATCCTTTAACCTAATTTATGGGTATAAAAGGAGACTTCTTTATGTAAAAACATTATTATTGAAATTGAATCATTAATGAATAAAATTTCCTTCTCTTTGAGAAAATCTCACTCTTATCAATCAATTCTTGATTGTGGCGAGATCATCTTATTCTTATCAATTGGTTATCAATTGTGGCGAATAAACCATTTTAATTAATTTGTAAGTCCTATCAAATTAGTGAGAGTGTAGTTCAGATTGCTTTTGGTGTGTCATATCCTAGAATAATGCCACACATGTCCTTTCTTTCTTTTATTTTTTCTCCTAAAAAAATCCTAATGCTTGTGTTAAGTCTTAGGATTTCTTTAGGATTAATTATTGTTAATCTATATTTATCTTAGAGATTATCTTCCTAGATGCTTATATTTGTTTTCTTATTGATATCCTAGTGATTGTCCTCCTAGGCACATCATAATTTTGGTATCAAAGCGAAGGTTCAACATTTCTTGCATATATGTGTTTGAAGATTCACATTGACATAATACAGTTATGATAGCACGATGTTGGTAAGTGCGAGATATAATCTTTTATGTTATTAGGATTTATAAGACATTGAAGATTGTGATCTTGAAAATTGTTAAAGTGTAATATACAAGTAAATATTACATAAAGAAGGATAAAAGTACCCATTGATATAAATTATAAGGTTAAATTTGTCAACAAAATCTAATTTTAATACAATTTTGGTCACATGACAAACACTTTACGGAAGATGAAAAGTCACAAATCCCTATATATTCTTTCTTTGTCTTTTCTCCAACAAAACCCTAAACCTAGATTCTTATCTTTTGAGAGTTTATAGTGGCCAAATGATTCAGAAGTCTAGATCAGGTAACTAAATCACTATTTTTTGTTTTAAGATCTTATGGATTATTAGATTTCTTAGGGTTTGATTATTGAATTTGTGATAGAATTGGAAAACATACATATCAGGTTTAGAGATTTGATTCTACTGGTCAAAGGAGATCTTGGAAGTTCGGATTCAGGTAATCAAAATCATAGCTTTCCTTTAAAGTCTTTCAATCTATGAATTACCTTAGAATTTTCTTTTGTTTTGAAGAAGAATTGGAGAAACGGTTCTAATTCTCTTGGAGATCTAAAGAGTGGGTGTTTAAGGAATATTGAAGATCAAATCTGAATCTTGAGGAGAATGATTAGGAATTTGAGATCCATTCAAGGTAATTAAATCCTTTAATTACAAATGTAGATTTCATCGAAATGATTTCTAATTTAAGGTTTTGTTCATTTATGATTAGTGATGTTCTAGGGTTACGGTTTCTTTGCAGTCTTTGGCGATTTTCTGAATTTAGAGTCAAATCAAAGTAAGTTTTCATCCTCTAAATCATAGATTCATTAATAGATCGAATTAGACTGATGGATTTGTTTGTATTTGTTAATTTATGCAATTAGGGTTTTTTGGAGATTTAGGTTTTCTAGGGAATTGATCGAAGAGATTTTACAGTTGTGATTTCTTGAGAGGTTAGGGTTTTGGATGATTTTGGAGAATTGGATAATTAGCGTTTTGATGTGATGATTTATGTATTGTTCTTGTTATAGGTCATATTCAGGAGATTGGGAGATTTCTTGTTGTTTTTCAGAATTTGTGGATTTTGAGAGATTGTTCCTGGAATTAGAAAAGGTACGACCTTTCCTTGTTTGCTGTATTTACTTGAAAGTTTAGTTTTATGATTGTTGCCTGTAGGAACAGATATATAAATGAACTTAATTCTATTTGGCTTAATTTGTTTTTTTCTGGATGTCATTGGCTTTGACCAGTAAAGGCCTGCCAGACAGTGATACTGATAAGGCACCCTGATGATCCTTGTGTGTCGTTGTCCCTAGTGGAGTTGCACTTGGAGATGATTCCGGTAGATATAGGTTTATTGGCAACATGGCCATGGGTGTTTGGGGAGTACCCATTCACCAATATATGTATACAATTATTTATTTTTTATATCTGGTTATTTTTCAGGAGTCTGAGTAACTCCAGGTTTGAAATCAGAGATCTACGATTCTGAACTATATTGTTTTGCAGGCTAAGTGAAGATAATAATCCTGTTGTTTGCATTTAGTTAGTTGCATGTATGTATACATGTTGTTTGTGCATTTGCATTTTGTTTGTAGATTGGCGTACTAGGCGTTTTCGCTCATTCCTTTCTTTTTTCAGGCACAGGTGATGGAGATATTGTTTATGACTTGTCTGGTTATGACTTATATTTTGATCATGGGGATGGTGATAGTGGACCCGACAACCCTGCTAAGAAATAGGATGTTATACAGGACATATAAAAAAGGATTTCTTGAGTTTTTGAAGATTTAAAAAAAAAATATTTTGATTATTTATCTTTTTGAGGATTTGAAGTATTGGTTTTTATGTAATAGTTTATTAAACATGATTATATGATTTTAAGTTGGAAGTTGGATCTTTTATGGATTATTGTTGGCTTTGGTTTTGCCAACTCAATTTAGTTTATATTACAAGAGATATTTGAAAGTTATAAATTACAGGTTTCACAGGTTTTGTTCCTTCTAGAGTACCCTTAAATGTGGGTTCATGGAGATTGATATATGTTTATATTTTGTGGTATTGAGATTTAGAGCCTTTGCGTGTCTCTTTTAAGAGAGGGACGTGGCGGGTTATAATATTTTAGTTTAGGGCGTTACAGCTTATTTAGTATCAGAGCAATGGGTTTTGAATCATTAGAATTAAGAAATTGAATCTTTAGGACGGTGAGCACTAATGAGTGGGGTAGTATATGTTTAATGTTTTCTTTTCTAGTTAAGATGTTGCTGTCTCTTAGATTTTAAGTTTTGATCTTCAAGTTAGATACCCTTTTTGCTGATCTTGTTATGTTTTGTTGGTATCAGAATGCCTCCTAGAAGAAGAACAGTTGATGTGGGTTCCTACAGAGTGAGAAAGGAGGAAGTGGATAATAGGCAAGAGGAGCAACAGGCTCAGAATCAGGATTTACCACCACCACCTCCACCTGTAGGACAACAGTGGCCTAATTTGCTGTAGGAGGACAAGTGCCAATTGATGCCACACAGTTGATGTAGGCAGTGAATGCTTTGTTGGGGGCAGTTACCCAACAGCAGCAGATTATGAGGCAAGATATGCTAATGGTGCAAGCTAATGCTGAAGCCTAGAGATTAGAAACCCAGAGATCGAATGGAAATAGGGGTCAAAGGGCCAGACCTGTAGATGTTCACAATTTGAATAAGTTTGTAGATTTGGTGCACAAGTTCGAACCAATGCTAGCTAAGCCTCTAGATGCACAACTATGGATGGAGGAAGTTGAAAAGACTTTTGTTGCCCTTGATATTCCAAAAAACAAGAAATTTGAGTATGCCTCCTATTTGCTGATTGGGAGACCTAATAATTGGTGGTTGAGCACGAAAAGAGACATGACTGGAGTCATCACATGGCAGGTGTTCCCGCAAGCTTTCTTCAAAGAATTCTTTCCCGATAGTTTAAAGCAAGGGATGCTTCAAGAGTACTACACCCTGCAATAGGGAAAGATGACAGTAGAAGTATATGAGTCGGAGCTGCATAAGCTGATGAAATTCCTTCCTGATGCTTTGAAAAGAGTAAAGAGGCTAAGGTTAGCAAATTTATTACTGGACTAGAGCTTGAGAATCAGTACCAGGTGAATTTGATGGACTTGAATAATTACTCAACTGTTGTAAACAAAGCAAAGACAGTAGAGCAGGGATTGAACAGAATGAAGAGCAGGGAGCCCTAGAGAGGTCAAATTTACTTGGGCAAGAGACCTGCTTCCAGTATGATGACACATAATAGAGGGAAGAGACCTGCTATACATTTCTTTAAGCCACCAGTGCAGAGTACAGATAAGAGATGCCACAGATGCCTTGGACATATGAATTAAAAGACTGCAAGTGGGTTGAAAATGCTTGTTTTTCTTGTGGTAGAGTTGGGCACATTAGTAAGTCCTACACAGAAAACACTCTTCCTCAGGTATTTTGTTTTTAGTGCAAGCAGAGAGGACATAGGGCTATAGATTGTAAACAGGTTAGAGGATAGATTGTTTTAGTTGGCAGATCTTTTTCTTCTAGTCAAGGACAGCCAGCACCAGCAAAAGTGTACGCCCTTCAGCGTAGTGAGACTTCTAGTGTCGACACTATTGCGGGTATGTTTCCTATACTCCTGCATAGTGCATATGTTTTGTTTGATACTGGTGCCAACTTTTCTTGTGTATCTGAATCTTTCGTATCTGTTTGTGGTGTATCGATTGAGTTTATGCCTGTATGTATGTCTATGACTACACCATTAGGAAGTGGATCTGTGTAGCATAGAATCTGTAGAGATGTAGCCATTGAGATAGAAGGTAGGAATTTGCCTACAGATCTTGTAGTGTTGGATATGCTAAACTTTGATGCGATTCTAGGAGTAGACTGGTTAACAAAATATAAGGCTGTGATTGATTGTCACAATCTTGTGATAGAATTTAGTTTGCTTGATGGGGACCAGTTTGTATATAAGCTAGTAGTGCAAAGACCTCCAATTCTTCCTACTTATGAGTTGTGGGGAGGATCTATGTTGACAGCTATGGTAAAAGAGGACAAGAAAAAGTTAGATATTTCTAAAATACCAGTTGTAAGTGAGTACCCAGAAGTTTTTCCAAAAGATTTACCAGGGTTTCCACTAGAAAGAGAAGTGGAGTTTAGTATAGATTTGGTACCAGGTACTACACCAATTTCGAAGACTCCATATCACATGGCTCCTACAGAACTCGCAGAACTTAAAGTTCAGTTGGATGAGTTACTTAAGAAGAAGTTCATTAAGCCAAGTGTGTCGCCTTGGGGAGCTCCTATGTTATTTGTAAAGAAGAAAGATGGGAGTATGAGGTTGTGTATTGACTATAGAAATTGAACCAGAGGACAACCAAGAATAAGTATCAATTGCCAAGGATAGACGATTTGTTTGACCAGCTAGCAGGAGCACAAATATTTTCCAAAATTGATTTGAGACAGGATATCATCAGCTGAGGGTCAAGGCAGAAGATATTCAAAAGACTGCTTTTAGGACCAAGTATGGACACTACGAGTTTGTAGTCATGCCTTTTGGTCTCACAAATGTGCCAGCAATGTTTATGGATCTAATGAATAGAGTTTTTAGAGATTATTTGGATATGTTTGTCGTGGTTTTCATTGATGATGTGTTGGTGTACTCTAAGTCCAAAGAAGAACATGATGAGCATTTGAGATTGGTTCTGACCAGATTGAAGGAAGAGGAGCTATATGCTAACTTATCCAAATGAGAGTTTTGGTTGGAAGAAGTTTCTTTCTTAGGACATATAGTTGGTGGAAATGGAATATCAGTAGATCCTGAGAAAGTAAAAGCAGTAGTTTAATGGCTAAGACCCAAGACTATATCAGAAATCAGAAGTTTTCTGGGAATGGCAGGATATTACAGAAGGTTTGTAGAAGACTTTTCAAAGATTGCTAGCCCATTGACGAGATTGACATAGAAAGGAGTTAAATATGTATGGAGTGAAGAGTGTGAAGCCAGTTTTCAGTTGCTGAAGGATAAGTTAGTGTCTGCTCCAATGCTAGCGTTACCAGTGAGTGGTGAGGAGTATGCTATATACAGCATTGCCTCTATTCAAGGTTTAGGATG
The DNA here is from genome assembly GCA_024138025.1 of Combretum micranthum. Classification (NCBI taxonomy): domain Eukaryota; kingdom Viridiplantae; phylum Streptophyta; class Magnoliopsida; order Myrtales; family Combretaceae; genus Combretum; species Combretum micranthum. The sequence goes on along the minus strand of JAMXBD010000072.1, from coordinate 1,929,899 downwards.
TGTACTGATGCAAGAGGGCAGGGTTATAACTTATGCTTCCATACAATTGAAGCCATATGAGAAGAACTATCCTACACATGATTTGGAACTAGCAACGGTAACACATGCGATGAAGCTATGGAGACACTACCTGTATGGGGAAAGGTGTAAGGTATATATGGATCATAAGAGTTTAAAGTACTTCTTTACCTAAAAAGAGCTGAATATGAGACAGAGAAGGTGGTTGGAGCTTATCAAGGATTATGACATTGATATTCAGTATCATCCAGGAAAGGCGAATGTTGTAGCTGATGCTTTAAGCAAAAAGAGAGTGGAAAATCTTGCAGCTATGATTACAACAGAACACCATTTGATTGATGATATGAGGAAACTTGAGCTGGAAATAGTTACAAGACAAGTGGGTGAAAGATTGGCAAATTTGAGGATATAACCTACCCTTGTAGATAGAATCAAGACAACTCAGACGGATGATCAGAGTATACTGGAGATTAAGCAGAGAATGGAGAATGATAAGGCACCAAAGTTCTACATAGATGATGAAGGTATTATGCGGTATAAAGGAAGATTATGTGTGCCAATGAAAGGAGATCTTAAGAGAGTTGTTAAAAGAAGCACATTATTCGAGTTATTCCATCCATCCAGGAGGAAATAAGATGTACCAAGACTTGAAGAAGCTGTACTGGTGGAATAATATGAAAAAGGAGATAGTAGAATATGTTTCCAAGTGCCACATATGTCAGATGATAAATATAGAGCATAGAAGACTGGCAGATGAGTTGAAACCTTTGCAGATACTACAATGGAAGTGGGAACACATCACCATGGATTTTGTTATGGCTTTACCTAAGACAAGAGATAAGTATGAATCAGTGTGGGTGATTATAGACAGACTCAGTAAGGTAGCTCATTTTATACCTATCAAGATTGGGTATCGAATAGATCAACTGGCAAGGCTATACATCAAAGAGATAGTAAGATTGCATGGGATACCTATAACCATTGTGTCTGATAGGGACACTAGATTTGTTAAGAGATTCTAGAAAAGTCTATATCAAGCATTGGTACCAATGTCTTTTTCAGCACAACTTATCATCCCCAAACAAATGGGCAATCTGAAAGAACTATTCAGATCTTAGAGGACATGTTGAGAGCATGCGCTTTAGATTTCAAAGGAAGTTGGGATGAGCATTTACCATTAGTGGAATTTTCTTATAATAACAGTTACCAAGCGTCGATTGGCATGCCTCCATATGAAGCTCTTTAAAGAAAAAAAGTGCAGATCACCTATTCACTGGGATGAAGTAGGTGAGACACAGATGTTGGGACCCGAGTTAGTACAGGAGGCAATGGATAAAGTCAAGTTAGGCAGAGGTTGCAAGCTGCTCAGAGTAAACAAAAGAGTTGCACTGACAAACGAAGACGACCTTTGGAATTTCAAGTGGGAGAGCATGTTTTGCTGAAAATTTCACCAACAAAGGGAGTTGTTAGATTTGGGTTAAGAGGGAAGTTGAATCCTAGATATGTGGGACCATATGAGATATTGAAAAAGATAGGTGATGTTGCTTACAAATTGGCCTTACCGCCTAATCTGGAAGGAGTACATACCGTGTTCCACATATCCATACTCTGAAAATATGTCAGAAATTTAGATGAAGTGGTAGCTTTGAACCGTTGGAAGTGCAGCCCAATCTCTCGACAATTGAGAAGCCGATAAAGATTTTAGATACAAAAGAGAAATTTCTAAGAAGAAAAGTGATTAAATGCGTGAAAGTGCATGGACTAATCAAACAGAGAGAGAAGCGACATGGGAATTAGAAGAAGACATGAAGTCAAGATACCCCAAGTGTTTCAATAATCCAGATAAATTTCGAGAACGAAAGTTCTTTTTAGGAGGGGAGAGATGTAATATACAATAAAATATCACATAAAGAAGGATAAAAGTGTCCATTGATATAAATTATAAGATTAAATTTGTCAACAAAATCTAATTTTAATACAATTTTGGTCACATGACAAACACACAACGGAAGATGAAAAGTCACAAATCTCTATATATTCTTTCTTTATCTTTTCTCTAACAAAACCTTAAACCTAGATTCTTATCCTTTGAGAGTTTATAGCCGCCAAAGGATTCAAAAGTCTAGATCAGGTAACTAAATCACTATTTTTTTTTTTTAAGATCTTATGGATTATTAGATTTCTTAGGGTTTGATTATTGAATTTGTGATATTGGTCAAAGGAGATCTTGGAAGATCCAATTCAAGTAATCAAAATCATAACTTTCCATTAAAGTCTTTCAATCTATGAATTACTGTAAGATTTTCTTTTGTTTTGAAGAAGAATTGGAGAAACGGTTCTAATTTTCTTGGAGATCTTAAGAGTGGGTGTTTAAGGAAGATTGAAGATCAAATCTAAATCTTGAGGAGAACGATTAGGAATTTGAGATCCATTCAAGGTAATAATTACATATGTAGATTTTATATAATGATTTCTGATTTAGAGTTTTGTTTGTTCATGATTGGTGATGTTCTGGGGTTACGGTTTCTTTGCGGTCTTTGGCAATTTTTTGGATTTAGAGTCAAATCAAAGTAAGTTTTCATCCTCTAAATCATAGATTCATTAAAAGATCGAATTAGAATGATGGATTTGTTTGTATTTGTTGATTTATGCAATTAGGGTTTTGTGGAGATTTAGGTTTTCTGGGGAATTAATCGAAGAGATTTTGCAATTGTGATTTCTTGAGAGAATAGGGTTAGAAATCCCCAAAGTTTTGGATCGGTTTAGCTTAAACCCTAATTTGGAAGTCAACCGAAAACCCTAAAAGTCAACAAAACCCTAGTTAGACGTAATGGTTTAGGTCCGGTAATCTCGAATAAGCAACTCTGAGAAAGTATGTAAGAGTCTAGTATGTAGAATAGTTCGTAATTATCTAAGGAAGCTTAAAAAGATCAGGTTAGTAAAACCGCAAATTGTTTTGAACCCGAATGGATACAGTTCTTGAAAAACTTGTCCCGAGGCTCGAAACAGTAAAAATATTTTGAATATACTGTTAGACTCATAAAAATATAAGGTTTTCAAAAATATCAGTTTTATAATTTTTCGGTAAGTAAAAATAATAGATATCGTAATTATACACGTATTTTCTTACTACCGGTACTTTATTAGTCAAATCTACTTTACATTTCACTATTCACTACTAGTCTACACTATTCTTTTATCTCTACTTTTTCTAACACCTACTCTTACAACATTATAACCTATAACCTTTACTTTTTATATTTCCCATAACTTTATTTCACATCTATCTTACTTATTACTTCATTCAATCAACAAAAATACTAAAATAAAACACTCTCTCTCTCCTCTCTACCATGGCCGGTGCACCCCTACCCCCTCCCCCCCATCTCCCTCTCAATTTTGTTTCATTTTATCTTTATTTAAATCACACAAAAATTCACTCCTCATTTCCTATAAATACGCCCCTCCTCTTTCACTTCTTTCACACAATTACTACTCATAATTTTCTCTACAAAAACTCTCTCAAATTTTCCTCTCAATACTCTCTCCAAATACTCTCTCAAAACTCTCTCAAAATAATCTCAAACCACCTTCTACTTGCACAAAAACCCATAACCACATAATACTTCAAAAACCTTCTTTAGGTAAATTTTTCTTTATATTTTCTTCTTCTTATGTCATGTAACTTTACATGACCTTGCTGTGAGTTCCCAAAAACTAAATGTTATGGAAGTTACACTATGTTCATATATTGTTCTTGTTCATGAAAATCCATTTATGTTTATATTGTTTTACTTTGTTCATATTATTGTTATTATATCTAAGTATTATTATGTATTTATATATATATATATATATATATTCTTAGAGCATATAAGCTCACTTGCAATTTATTTATTTCTTCCATTGCAATTTATTTATTTCTTGTTGTTTTAAGACTAGTCTCTAGTCTTAAACTTGTCCTCATCAAGTCAAAACAAACTTTTCTTTCTTTCATTTTATTTGGGACTAGTTTACTTCTTAGTCTCGGGAGCCTTGAAGAAGCTAAGACTCCCAATACTTGACTTTATTTATTATTTATGTTATTTTTGCTTGCTATTATTTCTCATAAATCATGTTATTAAGATTGTTGTCCGAATTTTTCCAAGCTCTAAAAATATTTGATAAAAAGGAGATTTTATCACTTAGGAATAGGTTTATATGAAATATAAAATCTATGGTTTAACAAAAATAAAGTCATTCCTTTCCAAGATATAAGAAGAACTCACTACAATTTTAGAAGCTACTTTTGTTTTGAAAAGCTTTTAAATCATTTCTATATCACTTTGTTTTTCAAAAAGAAAATAATTTTTTATACAAAAATGATTTCTATGAAAACATAATATAATGGAAACCTTATGAGAAAGGAATGAGAATTTTCAAATTAAGATCTTTTCAAACAAATGGTCAAAGAAAAATTGTATAGAAAATAAATAAGAAAAGAAGCATTAACATAGAGAATTTAGAAAAAAAGAAAATTACTTTTTGAAAAAGGTCATCTAGGAAAAATAATAAGTCAAACATGAAGTAATTCTTTGAAAACAAAAAGAATCAAAATATTCATTTTGAAATATTTACAAAATGGATTTCTTGTAAACTATAGTTTTCTAAACTCCTAATTGATATTGTTTTACTCAAAAAACATGATTGGACAACAAACACTTAAGCATGAATAAAATATGAGCTAAGTAGCTATAAAAAGAGAATTTTTCAACTATATAGATAACTAAGTATCTATCAAACAAATTTTGAATGATTGAAACAAATTGTTTTTGGTGAGAAAAATTTGTGGTGAATTTGATCACCACTGTTTCAGAGCCTTATGATCTAGTTTGATAAAATAGTTTCAAAAATTTGGGTGATTTTTTTCGAGTAGGTAGAAATCGATATATTATATGCGCGATTCCGAGTTAAAATGACCAAGTTATGGCTATTTTAAATTGGAATTCTCCTTTATACGAACTTTAACATTCTTATGATATTATTTTGTCAAAATTCAAGAAAATCATCAAGAAATACTCATTTTGGGTATTGTCTTTAACTAGATGATTCTGAGGAAGGATGTCTATACCCCATGGACTATTTCGACTAAGTGGATTGGGTGAACGACTCATCCGTTTAGAGAATTGTCAGCATGGCATCGTGAGTTTATTTCCTTAAAATGCTTTACTTGATTGTGATTGTAATCTAGTCGCATTAGAATTAAGAAAAGGCAAATGGACATGTATGTAAGATAATTTGTTGAAAGGATCCTAAGAATATCGAGGCCGAAATTGATTTAATGTTTGTTTTAATATAACACTTGATTTGTATGAGATTTTATGATCACCTTAAATTTGATAATAATGATGCTATGATATCATAAATAAACTAATTCATGCATACCATGAAGTGAGTCACATTGCATTGGGTTATTATCCTTGAGTGAGAAGGATTGTAGCTCAGGTCGAAAGCAATACTTGGCGGAGTGACCGAAAGCGATTGCTTGGCGACATGAAGGAAATGCTTGGCGGAAAGTCTGGAAGCAAGACTCAATTTAAATAGACTTAATATGCTTGGCGATATTGATCGAAAGCATAAATCTTTTTTTTTACTAAAACTACTTGTTTTGAGGTTACGTATCACCAAACCCCGAATGGAGGGCATAAATCCATTCAACATGTAGTTCCTGGAAAACTATATGCCTTGTTTGCTCACGTGTATGTTGCATCTCATTTGTTTGCTTAAATAACTTGTTTGAATTTCGTTTCAAGAAGTCATTTATGAAAATAGTTCTTACTAAGCCTATTAGCTTATACCTCTATAGATATCTTTTGCAGTTCACTTATTTATGGTTAAGGCCACGTGGACCCTGTAGCCAAGTATTTTCCTTTTGGTTAAGGAATCTCTAGATGTAGCTTAGTGATGGATAAGATGAAGAAGTATTCTTGTAATAGATTTGTGAGTGGGGAATGCCCCTAAGTTTTGTAAGATTATTGATATGAATAAATGAATATTATGAATCCTCTTTTCTTAATTTGTTATTATATCTTCTTAAGCTTCATAATTCCATGTATGGTCCTCTAAATTTGTGAGAGCATGCCTTACACTGAATGTTAAAGCTTCTGGGAATGACTAAGGGTGTCATACTTAAGCTTTAATATTGAGTGTGGCGGACTATTATGTTTCGGGAACCCATTGGGGCGTGACAAGGGTTTTGGATGATTTTGGAGAATTGGATAATTAGGGTTTTGATGTGATGATTTATGTATTGTTCTTGTTATATGTTATATTCAGGAGATTGGGAGATTTCTTGTTGTTTTTAAGAATTTGTGGATTTTGAGATATTGTTCCTGGAATTGGAAAATGTATGACCTTTCCTTGTTTGTTGTATTTGCTTGCAGGTTTGGTTTTATGATTGTTGCCTATAGGAACAGATATATAAACGAACTTAATTCTATTTGGCTTAATTTGTTTTTTTTTTTTTTCCTGGATGTCATTGGCTTTTACTAGTAAAGACCTGGCAGACAGTGATATTGGTGAGGCACCCTGATGATCCTTGTGTGTCGTTGTCCCTAGTGGAGTTGCACTTAGAGATGATTTTAGTAGATATAGGTTTATTGGCAGCATGGCCACAGGTGTTTAGGGAGTAACTATTCACCAATATATGTATACAATTATTTATTTTTTATATATGGTCATTTTTCTGGAGTCTGAGTAACTCCAAGTTTGGGATCAAAGATCTATGATTATGAACTGTGTTGTTTTGTAAGCTAAATGAAGATAATAATCCTGTTGTTTGCATTTAGTTAGTTGCACGTACATATACATGTTGTTCGTGCATTTGCATTTTGTTTGTGGACCGGCATACTGGGCGTTTTTGCTCATTTCTTTCTTTTTCAGGTACAGGTGATGGAGATATTGTTTATGACTTGTTTGGTTATGACTTGTATTTTGATCACGAGGATGGCGATAGTAAACCCGACAACCTTGTAAAGGAATAGGATGTTATACAGGACATATGAAAAAGGATTTCTTGAGTTTTTGAAGATTTAAAAAAAAAATATTTTGATTATTTATCTTTTTGAGGATTTGAAGTATTGGTTTATATGTAATAGTTTATTAAATAGGATTATATGATTTTAAGTTGGAAGTTAGATCTTTTCTGGATTATTATTGGCTTTGGTTTTGCCAACTCATATTTAGTTTATATTATAGGAGATATTTGAAAGTTACAAATTACAGGTTTCACAGGTTTTATTCCTTCTAGAGTACCCTTAAATGTGAGTTCATGAAGATTTCTATATGTTTATATTTTGTGGCATTGAGATTTAGAGCCTTTGCGTGTCTTTTTTAAGAGAGGGATACGTGGCGGGTTGTAATGCCTTAATTTAGGACATTACATAGAGTGTGATTTAAATCCTAAGGTTTATGTGGTAATCAAAAGCTAAGATTTACCATTCTTATGCATCCCTTGTATGATTAGGGTTTGGATGGAGTGATTGAAAACTACGGTTTTGTATTAATAATGGGGATGAGAAACTTTGAAGGCTCTCTTATTCAACAATTATAGAAACTTACTATGAATGTAAATAAGCTTCAATCCATGATAAATCGGTGGTATTCACAACAATTTAATGATATCATTAAGGAGAAGGAATCTCAATCCATTAAGATAGATGATGATGATGATTCGAAATTAGTTTTGTAAAAGATGCTTAAGTCATGAATATCTTGAATATCAATGTCCAAATGAATATGTAGTGAAGCTTATTAATAGAGTTCATGTGTTTATTGTGGAGCATGAAATTGAGAGAAAAGTAGAAAATAGAAAACTTTTATAGTTATTGAGGAAACTATTACCATAGATATTCATGAGAATAAAAGAGTTCCTACATGTAAAGAAAGAAGATAATCATATAGTGCAGGTGGAAATTATAGAGGATTGTGACATTGATGATAAAAGTATAAAGGATGTTGATATTGAGGAGATCGGTGTTACAAAGACTGTGCAAGGTGATACTGAGTTAGAGTGTTTCCTATTGATATTTGTGAACCTAAGTTGAAGCCACTTTCCTTGGCATGAGGAGCCACTGAGTGTTACAGGACGATGTTATTGAGTTTTCTTACGACTAAATTGGATAGAAACTACTTCAATGGTGAATTCTTGTTTTGTGCTGAGAAATCAATATTTTACCATCTGTATGGTACCCTTATGGGTGTGAGCTTTTATTTGAATTTGCAAGAAGATTATAGATGAGATCCAGGATGGTGCATTGATTGGGAATTATTCTTACAATGAGGAAGTGTCGATCAAACATTGAATATAATTCATGGATCAAGGCTAGCTAGAAATTTTTATTTAATTATTTTTTAGTTTTGTAGATTTATCCTTAATCTGGGTGGATATATTTTCCATCAAGATTTGAGGGCAAATCTTCAAAAAGCCTAGGAGGATAATGAGCATCAAATTGCAATTGATCAAGAAAAACAAAAAAAATGTGGAAAAGTTGTCAGTCACTCCCGTTATCCAGCCCGTAGCAACATTTGAAGAAATATGAGGAGATCACATTGCATATGACTCCCGTTTGAAGGATGCAATCACATGATAGTGCTCATGACACTACCCATGATTTATATTGATGTGTCATCTATAGACAATCACGCTCAATGAGATGTTTGTGATCAACTTGAATATTGATGTCCAGCAGAGATAATGCCTCGCATCCTGACCGTGATATGGAATGTTATGATGCCGAAGATTTTATTTATTTTAAATCTTTTCTTTATCTTATTAGATATCTTTTAAATAAATTTGAATAGATTTGATTAGATATTACTATATTATCCTTTAACTTAAGTTATGGGTATAAAAGGAGACCTTTCTATGTAAAAACATTATAATTGAAATTGAATCATTAGTGAATAAAATTTCTTTCTCTTTGAGAAAACCCTACTCTTATCAATCAATTATTGATTGTGGCGAGATCATCTTATTCTTATCAATCGGTTATCACTCATGGAGAATAAACCACTACATCGTGGTTTATTTTGTGTTTGTAAAAACCGAAGCTTTTTAAATTTATAACTTTCTAAATCGCTCTTTTAACTACGGCTTTCATAGGGTAAGTGCACCCATCAAATGTAGTATAGAGAAAATGATCTAGGTTGTATTCCAATGGAAAGTTGGCAAGTACTTTTACTTCTACCCCTTTCCTATTATTTAGCCGATGAAAAACAAGAGGAAAAGTCTATCAAACTAAGAGCTAATCTAAACTTAAACAAACAAAATTAGCAATCAAAAGCAGGAGATCTTACAACAGCATACAAAACTGAAGATAAATCAATTCACAAGGTTGCTTGGGTCATGCTTCACCTTAGATCTATTCATGTAACTTAAGGAATTTCTTAGAGAAATGGTTGTGTTGAATATTGAATCGTCGAATTCGCTAATTTAAATTAAAGTTTCTCTCAAATTCGATAACTCTGGATCTAACCGAAACCAATAGTATGAAATTCCAATTAGGTCCGCATAAAGTTCAAGAACCCATTACTTTAGAAACCCAACTCAATGAATTTTAAAAACAAGTGACGGAAGACTTTCACTCGTCCTCGGCAAGAGGTATCTAAGATCAATCTCATCAATAACTTAAATCTATCAATTAAAATGATCTCTCAATCTATTTTAACAAAATCAAACATAGACCCATATCGTGTACTATACAAATTCAAGATCTATTAAGCTTGAGCTATTGAATTTAATAAATTAATCACGTTTTTAACAAAAGCCCAATTTAGTTACATAAAATCGATCAAGGATTCACAAACCCAAGCAAAATAAAACTACTCCTCCATGAATATGACAATATAAATCAAAGATTTAGAGAAATAGCATAAACTCATTAATAGATAAAGCAATAAGAACAAAAATCTTGATGAATCGAATGTTGAAGCACAAGCTGCTATGAAACACTAAGAGTTCTTGTGTTTCTCTCTCTAACTTCTCTCTCTAAAATGGAAAATTCGTTCTTCTAATAGGGTTTTTAGTAAAACTCTTATAAAACCCTAAAAAGATATCTCTCTTTTAGCTGCTTGCCCTCTCGGATCTGTGTCTCTCTTTTTAATGTCAACAAGATGGGCTTTTATATGCTGTCCCTCCCTATTCTACCGTTGCTATGCTGGAGGGAGGGCTGAAAATAAAATGCTTGTTCTTTGTGAAGTCCGGCCCAAACTTGCTTTATTTGCTTCAAATCATTATCTAATCTTCCAAATAAGCTTGTGAAGCTTGAAAACAAATTTTAACAAAATAAATGTCCTTTTCTTCATTAAAATACAAAAATTACATAGATAATATGTCTAATTAAGCTCAAATAATATGGGTTTTAACACTTATCAACCACTTTAGTTAATTTGTGAGTCATATAAAATTGGCGAGAGTATAGCTCAAGTTCTTCTTGGTGTTTCATATTATAGAATAATGTTGTCCATATCTTTTCTTTCTTGTTTTTTTTTCCAAGAAATCCTAATACTTGTGTTAAGTCTTGGGATTTCTTCAGGATTAGTCATTATTAATCTATGTTTATCCTAAGTGATTATCTTTCAAGGTTCTTAGATTGTTTTTCTTATTGATGTCCTAGTGGTTGTCCTCCTAGGCACATCATCTAATTACATGAGTTTGTCCCTCACTGGGATTTGATTTGTGATAACATGATATATTTGTTATGGTTATTATTGTTCTTGCTCAAGATTTTGTCACTTAGAAAAATCAATTTTCGTAAAATTGTCAAAACCTAATTTGAATGAAAAAATTTAAAATTTAAAATTACTAAAATTAATTGAATATGAAGCAATGAGATTTCAAGTTTCTAAAATCAACCAACAAACTAAAATTTTCACGAATTAAAAGAAATACATAATTTCGAATCTTGAATAGTAGGTATGTAGGTGCCTAATGAGCGACTCTACAAAAGGACAAATTTTTTTTTGTAAACTCAATGTAGATGTAGTGTCGAGCCTAGATTTTTCAATTTTTAGTTTTATTTCTTTCAGTTCGATCTATATTGAACCTAATCGATTTGACACAGACTCTCAACTAGGAACCGAAAGAAATGCTTAATTTTAAAAAGAGTTGCCATCTGACATGGTCAGGAAAAACTTTGAAGTTATAACTAATGGGCCGGTTGGTTCTAGCTTAGCTATAGGTCCATATTTAAAACCAATTTTGAAAATCAATTTAAGTACCATAAATTTTACATTCAGGGACTATCCTATTAAATTCGTATGGTTACCACTTGAAATTCTTAAATTAAAATATATCTTTCATGTTGAAAATGTTACTAATGTACAAACTATGATATTTACAATTTATCATCAAAGTTTACAATATTTACAACAAACAATGAATCAATTCAATATTTACAAAAATAAAACAAAAAAGCTTTTTTTTCATTTTTTATGTCGCCCCCAAGATGCCTATGTACCTGGTAATCGAAATCAAACAATACGCAGTCTTTCTTGTAAAATTTTATTTAGTGTATTGATTGCTTTTAAGTTTATGAAATCCTTACAATTTAAGTTTCTTAAGTCTTCAAGTTTGATAAAAACTTGATTTATTAATGTAAGAACTATCAATATGGTTTTATTTTTAAGAAAATATGAGTTTTCTAACTGATAAATTTCTAATAAGTAAGTTCACATATATTCACAAAACCATTTATCTCAATTTTTTTAATTAATTTTCTATATACTTCCTATTTACAAAACCAGACCATCTTTAGTTATTACCATTATTTTTTAGTTTTTTTATTTATTATTATTATTATTTTTTATCTAAATTATTTTTTTAATGAATAATTTAAACTTACCTGGATAGATTCAAACAGCATGTGTGGGTCGGAACCAGATTTGGGCATGCATTCGGGTTGGATTTAGTTTATCAGATCCGAATTGGCAACATACGTCCAAAGGAGCTTGAAAAAGCAGTTCTGGTAGTCGTTTTAGCTTGGGAATTCATCAGATAGGGATTTTTTGTGGTTCTAAATACTCTTGTTTGGTTGATTCAAGCCAAACAACAACCTAATGTGGTTGTTTTAAGAGTAGCAGTCGATAGTCGATGTTGGTTGATCACTGCAGTGATTTCCGACGGCTTCAATACAAACCAAAGCTATCAAGTGATAGCTAAGCTTACCTAGAGACTCTCCCTTTAATGATCAAATCGATTCCCCTAATCAAAGCTTAGTATTTAAAAACTAATTTTCACAAGAACTTCACATTCAACTTTTTGGAGTGTTTTTTTTTTTTTTTTTTTATGGAAAAGTGACCTCTAAGCCTCAATTTATAGGTTTTAAGCTTGGATCAAGATGGAAAGCAAGTTAATTGCCTTGACCTAAAAATCACAAAATTAGGGTTAATTATTCAAATTTGATTAATGGTGATTCTGTGTGTTTTAGGCAAGTCCAAGAGCATATTCAAGGATATTCCATCAAAAGAAATCTCCAAGAAGCTTAATTGCTCTTGATTCCATTCAAAACCAATATTGATGGTGATTGAAGTTTGTCCGCGTTCAACATTTTCCCAACTTTAAAGCTCAAATTTGACTGTCTTAAACTATGAATTAAGATAAAAAAATTAGTCTCGATTCAAAGTACTCCAGGCGTACTTCGTGATTTTACCATTAATTCGGTGAAATATCAAAGAAAAAAGTGATCAAAATCGACCATGAAGATGGCGGGTGGAGCTGTGTTCATGCATGATTCCAGCATCTTCTCAAGGACAAAGATGACGATGTACCAATGGGTGCATGCCATGTGGCATGTGTGGGTCTAAAAAGTATAAGGGGAATTTTGCCTCCTTGAAGAATCAAACACCCAACCTTTCTAAAGCACGTTCATGACTTATCCATACAGGTTGTTGGCCTATAGCTTCACATGGTTTGCATAACCCAATGAAATAAACTAACATATTATAAGCTATTCAATTGGGTCCAAAAAGATTTATAATTAAAATTAATACTCTATCAAGCCCATATTAGTTTTATTATTAGAAACCTATTATATTTATTACTTTTTTATTTTTTATTATTTTTTTATAATAATAATTTATTTTCATTTTTATATTTTTTTGTAATTTGCGGGCTTAATATAATATTAAGTTTTTACTATAAAATAAATCCTTAAGTGGGCAAAAATGGGATATCTACAGCTGCCTCTTTGTGGTGCTGTTTGTTAAAACATTATTATAAAGATATTAAGAGACCTCATTTTTTCCCTTTTGAAGCTTAAGGTGAACCTGAAGGTGGATAAGGAGCTCGTGCATTTGATTTACTAAGGATTATGATCGTGCACCTTTTTGTGCTAACTTGATGATGCTATTATATGAACTTAAGTTACGCTCCTTTAAGCTACCAAGCCTTCAATTGGATAACACTTATTTCAAGTAAGCGATCTTAAAGGGCAAATTGGATAGCGCTCCTATGAGCAAGCGATCCAAAAAACTAGGATAATGCTCCTTTGTGCAAACAATCCTAAGAGATAGATTGGATGATGCTCTTTCGAGCAAGTGATCCAAAACTAGGACAATGCTCCTTCGAACTGTGATCCTGATATCTTAATAGATGACACTTCTATGAGCAGGTGATCTAAAACTAGGATGACGCTCCTCCAAGCAAGCGATCCTAAAACTTTTAGTGGATGACACTTCTATGAGTAGGTGATCCAAAACTAGGACAACGCTTCTTCGAGTAGGCGATCCTTATACTTTGCTGGATGATGCTCCTTTAAGCAGGCGATCCTAATACATTACTAGATGATGCTCTTTCAAGCAGGTGATCCAAAACTAGGACAACGCTCCTTCGAGAAAGCACCCTTAAACTTTAATGGATGATGCTACTATAAGCAGGTGATCTAAAACTAGGATGACGCTCCCTTGAGCAAGTGATTCTAAAAATTTTAATGGATTACACTTCTAGGAGCAGGTGATCCAAAACTAGGACGACACTCCTTCAAGTAGGCAATCCTAATACTTTACTGGATAACGCTCCTTCAAGCAAGTGATCTAAAACTACGACAGTACCCCTTTAAGCAAGCGATCCTAAAACTAGGACAATGCTCCTTCGAGCAGGTATTCCTAAAACTTTAATGGATGATGCTCTCATGAGGAGGTGATCCAAAACTAGGATAACACTCGTTTGAGCTGGCGATCCTAAGACTATGGCAATGCTCCTTCGAGCAAGCGATCTTAATACTATGGCGGATCATGCATCTTTAAGCAAGCAACCCTAAAACTAGGACAGTGCTCCTACGAGCAAGAGATCCTAAGAATTGAGTAGAATCAATGATTCACTACTAATTTGATTAAGAAAGCTTTTGAAAAAGGAGTTATGAAATCTTTCAAACAAAATCATTTTGGAGAAAATTTTTGCTTTTGTAAACCCCTAAAGTTTTGAGATTAATTTAAGCTTAAACCCTATTTAGAAAGTTAACTAGAATCCCAAAGTCAACAAAACCTTAGTCTTTTGCAACCGTTCAAGTCCGGCTTTCCTGTTTAAGCAACCCTAGGAAAGTTAGTAAGAGTTTAGTATGTAGAATAGTTCATAATAACCTGAGAAAGCTTAAAAATATCATATTAGTCAAACCGCAATTCGTTTTGAGTACAACCGGACACAGTTCTCGAAAAGCTTGTCACAGAGCTCGGATTAGTAAAAATATTCCGAATATACCGTTAGACTCGTAAAAATATAAGATTTTCAAAAATATTAATTTCATAATTTTTTTCAACTAAAAATATCATATATCATAATTATACGCGTATTTTCTTACTACCGGTACTTAAATTGTCATGTCTACTTTATATTACACTATTTCTACTATTCTACACTATTCATCTATCTCTACTTTTTCTTACAACCTACTCTTACAACCCATACCTCTATTTCTTACAAATTTTCATTTCCAATACAACTTCACATCTTTCATATCTTACTTTTCATTAACAAAAATACAAAAAAATAAAATTCACTCCCTCATACACTCAAGATTGCGCCGGCCCCCTCTCTCTTCCTCTCCAATTTGTTTTATTTTCATTTATTTAATTAACACAATTAACCTCCCACATTTTCCTATAAATACCCCATTTTCCTTCCACTTCCTTCACAACTTCCATACACTAAAATTACTCTCCAAAAATCTCTCCACAAACTCTCTCAAGTTTCTCTAGTTTTCACTTCTTCTCTAGGTAACAGTTTTAGCTTTCTAAGTGTTCATTTACTTAATATGAGCTTAGTGTGTGTTTTCTAAACCATGAAGGTTAAAGGAAGCAACAATAAGTTCATACTTTGTTTTTGTTCATAAATCTAATTTCTTTATGTTGCTTTTATATATATGTTACTAAATATATCTATGTAGCTATATATATATATATATCTTTTAGAGCATATAAGCTTATTTGTTTTGCAATTTATTTACTTTCCTTGCAATTTATTTATTTTCATGTTATCTTTAAGACTAATCTTTCTAGTCTTAGACTTGTCCTCATCAAGTCAAACCATTTTTCATTTTCTTTATGGGACTAGTCCATTCTTAGTCCTGGGATACCTTGATGAAGCTAAGGTTCCAATACTTGATTTATTTCTTCACTAGCTTATTCTTTTAAGTTATTATGTTTCCTTATGTTTTCATAACCTTTTGATTCATATTCATGCATGAACATAATGATTTTTGTCTCAACAAAATAAATGAGGAAAGGTTTTCTTAAAATAAAGATTCTTCTTTAGAAATAAAAGTAGGAAGTAATTTTTCCTAAAAACTAAGGAGTCATCTTAACAAACTTAAAGGAGTTCATATGAATTTTTATAAACATACATGACATAGAAGGGACTTTTGAGTAAACAAAAGTTTTACTAAAACTTCACTTTTCATCAAGTACAAGAAATTCCTTTCATGAAAATAAAATAATTTTTAAGAAAAAAGGAAATTATTTTTATGAAGATATAATTGTTAGTATTAGAAACAAAGGAAATAAAATCATTTTTTGAAAATTTAGAGAAAAAGGAATTTACTCATAAATTGAAATATGCATTTCAAAGGTTTTACAAGCTATTATAATATCTATCTCTTCAAATTGAGCTTTTCTTAAAAGAAGGAATTCAAGTTTTGAAAATTCGTGGTGAATTTGGTCACCACTTTTTCGAAACCCAAACGACTTAGTTTGAGGATAATAGTTTTAGAAATAGATAGATCTTTTTCGAATAGGTAGAAAACGGTATATAATATGCAAAATTCCAAGTTAAAATGAGCAAGTTATGGCCATTTTAAGTTGGGATTTCCTCCAATATGATTTTACTGCGATTTTAAGATAGATTTAGAGTTTTCAAGAATAGAAATTCTATGAAAGACTCATTGTGGGTATTTCGTCTTGTTTAGGTGAAGGAGAAACCGAGATCACTTTCCCGAAAGACTACTTCGATTAGGAGCTACCGACATAGAGTGAGTTAATCATTTACTAAGTGACATTTCCTTGTTTGTGTTTGTAGGTAGTAGCACTAAAAAAATAAGGAAAAGATAAAATTATTGTGTGATTTGAATTTATGATTGGTTGAATCTAAGTAAAGAATATCGAAAGAGGAATTGATAATTGTGATTCTTGCATTGATATAATGAATATTATTTTTTATCGCCTTTAACTTGAACTCAACATTATCTGGTTAAACTTATATTGAAAATAATTCATGCATATCATATTTATGAGTCACATTTGTTTCACTACTAATCTTCCTGTGGAGAAATGAGGAAGTAGTAGTGGTGGCTAGTAGGAGCCGGAAAGTCTACATGGGCCAGTAGGAGCCGGAAAGTCTACATGGGCCAGTAGGAGCCGGAAAGTCTACATGGGCCAGTAGGAGCCGGAAAGTCTATAGGGCGAGCAGGAGCCAGCAAATTTGCAAGTATTGATGGTCGTATGGGCTTGTAACCTTCCAACCCCTGACATGGAGGGCGTAAAATCCATGCTACACATGATTGTCGGTTAATCTTGTGTATTTTGTTTGCTCATGTGTTTGGTGCATTTTCATATGATTGTTTAAATACTTGTTTGATTTATGGAAATGTCTTGTAGATGGGAATTATCTCACTAAGCTAGATTTGCTTATACCCTTATAGCTTTTTGTTACAGTATGATTATCTTTGGTTGGCACCGAGGAGCCCCGTATGCAGGTATGAGCCAAAGCCACTAGGAGTTTTTAGAAGAAGTTATATGCATTTAGTTTTGAACATAGGCTTCTAAGAAAATCTCTATAATTGGCTTATGTTATAGTTATATTTACTTTGTTAATTGACCATTTTAATATGGGGGAATGCCCCTAAGATGATGTAAGAATTTGTTATTTAAATGAAGATTTCATGTTTATTTATATAAGTTCTTTCTTGCTTTTATTATCTACTTGAATGTAATACCCCTGTGAGTCTCCTACTATCTTAGAAGCACGCCTTGCATGTGATATCGAAGCTCGTACATGACTAAGGTTGTCATTCATTAGCTTTAATATTATATGCGACAGACTATCACGTTTATGGTACCCTCTGGGGTGTGACAGCTTTCACATGATTAGGCTGATGTCATTATTACAAATTTTTTTATTGTATTTTTCTCTTTTTTGAAATGTTTTTTTATCAAAAACTCTCTCTCTCTAAAAGATTGAGGAAATTTTCTTTTTTTCCTTATAAAAAGCTCTTTTCTAGTATTATTATTTTTTTATTAATCTCTTTTTTTTTTTTTTGGAAAAAATGCTAACAGGTGAGAATCTTATAGAACTCAAAAGTTACAAATTGAGTGGCAGGGTTGCTCCATTGATCACTTATTTTAGTTCAACCATGGGCTTAACTACTAAACCATTTGAGGTTTCTCACTGAAGGACTTTACCCATTGGTGGCAAAAGTTTTCTTTTTAGGACTTCAATTTACTTTTATTGAGGCATTGTTTTTCAATTTCTTTAGGGCTAAGAGTATCTAAACTTGAGGCATA
Source organism: Combretum micranthum (assembly GCA_024138025.1). Taxonomy (NCBI): domain Eukaryota; kingdom Viridiplantae; phylum Streptophyta; class Magnoliopsida; order Myrtales; family Combretaceae; genus Combretum; species Combretum micranthum. The sequence continues at coordinate 1,911,851 of JAMXBD010000072.1, read as the reverse complement.
TTACTTTTAACTTTGGGCAGGTGATTTCTCATGCCCCTATGGATGATTTTTCAACCTAGAGATAATTATCTTGTTTTGAATTATCTAGTCCAAGAGGACTTCCTTACACTTTCTTAGGCTTATTTTTACATATTTGACTTACATTCTTAAAATTATGGTCTAACTTGTAAGTGATACACACTAGTTAATCTATTAGGTCTTGTTTGGACCATAATATAGGCTTTGGATTTTGGCTTTAATAAAAAGGGATGTCATATATACAGGCCATTTTGAAATTTATCTTCAACACTTCCCGGGTTTACAAGTCAAGAACTCTTAAGGACAACTAATAATGTGCTTATCCCTAGTTTCAAGGGCATTAATAAATTAAGTCCTATAATCTGAAGAGTCCCTAAAAGGATGGTATTGTGGGTGGGCCCATGATATAAATATGTTATAGACCTTAGACATTGAGTTTTGATGGGTCTTTGTGGTTTTGATCTTTAAGCACGTGCCTCTAGCCCTTAAGCATGATCACCTTGTTTAAGTGTGTCATTTCTCTTTCTTTTTTATTCTTTTTCTTTTCATTTTTGTTCCATGATTTTAAGGTGACTTATATTTCTTCCATTCTCATTGTATGACTTGTAACTCAAAGTATATGGGTTGTGTATGGCTTTGAAATAGAGACTCTTCTTCTTTTTAAAGGAAATGAATTATTTATATCAAGTCATTGCTATTGAGTTAATGCAACTAGGGCAAACACATATTAGTTAATCATTTTTCTTGTTATTAATATCCCTAATCTCCAAATTACCCCATTGTGGGGTGCCCTTGTAAACCCTTGAATTTTTCATAATTCTTAGAAAATAATCCTAGAAGTTCACCAAAATGATACCCTAAAAATCGATCGAAGTTAAAACCGAATTCTGAATAAGATCAAATACAAAAATTCTTAACCTTAAGAAAAAGAGAACCATCAAAACATAACATAACAGTCGTTTGATTCAACATTCGTATGCCAACTAAATCAGTTGTTTGATCCCTAACACGTAAATCAAGATGATATATACAAATAACGCTCGACAAAAAAATAAAACCTTAAATCCTTCGATGAATTTTAGAATCAAAATTTTCAATTACCACCAAAAGTCAAACGGAGTCAACCCATAACCCTAGACTCAGTTAAACAATCCTGGGAATTGGAAAATATTAAATAAATCACAAATAAAATAAAATAAAATATAAATGTTGAACCAAAAATATAACACATTCAAAAAACCCAAAATTTTAAGATTTTACGAATAAATCAACAAGTTGGAAGTCAAATCGGAACCCTAAAAATAACAAAGTCTACAACAAACCCTAGTGTTTAGATCCGGTAATCCTGCGCTCTTAAACCCTAAACATCATAACTGAAGTAATTGTTGATAATAGTTCATAATAATATAGAGAAGCGTAAAAATATTAGATTCACACATTTCTAGTATCTTTCGAATCCAAACAAGATCGGTTTTCGAAAACCATACCTCGATACACCGGATAGTAAAAATATTGCGATGACACCGTTAGATTCGTATTAATAAAAGGATTTCAAAAATATTAGTTTCATAATTTTTCAATAACTAAAAATATCAGATATCGCATTTTTACGCATATTTTTTTTATTATCGGTATTAATTTGTCTAGTCCACTATTCATAGTATTATTTTTACTATTCATCTATCTCTACTTTTTCTACTACCTATATACCTATTTTCTTACTTTTTATTTTTCTCATACAACTTTATTTCACATCATACTTTACATATTATTACTTTTCATTACAAAAATTAATTTTTCACTCACAATTTCTCCCTCTCTCTCTTCCTTGCTGTCCACTTCCTCTTTCTCTTTCCCTCTATTTGTTTTTTTATTCATTTAATTTAATTAACACATAATTCCCTCCACATTTATCTATAAATATCCCATTTCCCTCCACTTCTTTCACACACTCATTTTACATACCAAAACTCTCTTAAAATTTCTCCACAAATCCTCTCTAACCAACTATTTCTAATGTTCTTCTCTACACAAAAATCATTTACCACAAATTACTACCCACATAATTTTACAACCATCATCTTCTTCCTTCAACATAAACACACCTTTAGGTAATGATTTCCACATTTTATTTTAATGTCATTTAAACTTAATATGACTATGGTTGTTTTCTTAAAAACTCATATGAGTTGTAGAAGCAACAACATATTCATGTTTTGTTCTTGTACATGCCAAGAATTCTTTGATTATTTTGTTATTATGTTGATATTATTATTATTATGCTCCTAAATTAATATATATATATATATATATATATTTCTTAGAGTCAAAATGCTCACTAACTCTTACTAACTTGCTTTTATTATTGATTTTTCTTTTCTTTTCTTTTCCTTTTTTTTTCCTTTTTCTTTTGGGGACTAGTCTATTCTTAGTCTCGGGTTACCTTGATGAAGTTAAGACTCCCAATACTTAACGAGTTACCTTGATAAAGCTAAGGTTCTCAATACTTGATATTATTATCTTGCTTATTATTTGCTTCTTATATCTTTCCTATATTTTCATCATTTTCATACTACATGCTCATATACATGCATCATCATAATAATATTGTCTCAAAAAATTTAAAGTAGAAATTTTCTTTAATGAAGAAAAACGAAACCAAGCTCTCTTAATGTATATATATCCTTACTACTAAATCAAGGTTTTGTTATCATCCACACAGGAAAAATTATTTCTACAACTTAATTTCAAACCCACTAAGACTTTTCTTAAATAACAATGAAAATGATTTCCTCCAAGAAGTTAACCAACAAAATAAACATTTTCTTTTATTATGATAAGTCACATAAAGATTATTAAAACTTAGTATTAATAATTCTTTGGTAAGCAAATTTTTTTCAAAAAGCTTACTTGTAGGATTTACTTACTCCATAATAAAAAAGTAATAACTAGACTAAGTTTTATAAGTTAAGATAAAATCAACTCCCGAAATTATAAACTCACTTGAAAAAAATAGAGGTTGTCAAGTTTCTAAATGATAAACCATTATCAAAAAAATAAAAAGAATATAAACATGATAAGTTACAAAAGAACAATAGATATTATCAAAAACTTAAGAAAATATTGAAACATGATTTCCTTCCAAGTAAAATTAGTTAAAGAGTTAAAAGACTAAGTTTTAGAAATGAAGTTTATTTTTAAAGAAGTTGGAAAATGAAAAAATAACAAGAAAAAGACTTATTTACCAAAGCCATTTTTTTTAAAAGGAAAATATATATAACTTAAATTATTATAAGTTATCAACAACTTAATAAAACTCTTGAAAGCTTCATTTTTATCACTAAAAGTAAAATTTCTAAAAGACCAAAGCTAAGAAAAATTTATTTATTTTAGAAAAAATTGGAAAACAAAATAAAAATATACTTATTTATAATAACCCAAAAAATTATAAAGCTCTTTCACAATACTTAGGAAAGAAATTGTTAAGATTCAAGTCTTTAATCCAGTAAGATAAATTGTTTTACGAAAAATAATCATTGAGACAACACCATTAGAATTTTGTATACAATATGAGTATATATATATATATATATATATACATATTCAAAGGATTTCTCAATCATATAAATATCTATATTTTTGCCAAATGATTTTTGGATAAGGAAAAATTTTGAAAAATTATGTTTTGAGGAATTGGAAATTCGTAATGATTTTGTACCACACCGTTTCTAAACCCAAATGGCTTTTTATGATAAAAATAAGCTTAGAAACATATATACCTTTTTGAGTAGGTAGAAAACGGCATATAATATGTGAAATTCCGAGTTATAATGAGCAAGTTATGGCCATTTTAAGTTGGAATTTCATTCTACGCGATTTTGACGAACATAGTGAAATAGAATTTAGAAAGTTTAAGTAGAACTTTTACAAAATACTCATCTCGGGTATTTTTTTTTTAGTTGTCGAGGAATGCGGGATTTCTCTTCCTGAAAATTACTATGACTACGAAGATTGCGAAATGGACGAGTGAGTTATTCCTCTTAAATTCGTTACTTGCTTGTGTTTGTAGAATAGTGGTATTAGTATTCTAAGAAAAAATAAAAATGGTTATGTATGGAGAATTTGGGAATATGTATATATGTGATTCTATGGTTATGTGATGAAATGAGAATTAAGAATATCACAACTTTGAATTGTTTGTTTAAGTATTTTGTCTACCTACATGTATGCTTACTTATTGTTTGCTAAATTATTTGATCGCTCCTAAGAAACCTTAATAAGCTTTGGCTTAAGAAAAATAAAACATTCACACATAGCATCCATTGAGTCACATTTCTTTTGGAAGGTTGCTACTCCTATGCGTGAGTTGAATGAGCTATTATCGTGCTGGGACATGGATCATGTTCCTTCATAGAGAATCCACATCGCTCGGGGAATGCGACTCTAAGTTCGGAGCTATGCCAATTGGATGTTTTAGGCGGGGGCCTGAGGACTAGCAATAGAAGGTCGATGATCTTCATCAACAATTCCCTAACCTTCAATATGAATGGGTAAATCTGTTCTATATATGGTTTCCAAATAACTATATATATTTGTGTAATCATGTGATTGTTGCATAGCATATATGCATAAAAAATTAAATGAACTTGTTTGAAATCATGGTGCGAATGAAAGGGAATATCTCACTAAGCTGAGCTAGTTATAAGCTTATACCCCTATAGATTTTTGTTGAAATAGCTAAACCTGTGGCTTTATTTGAAGGTCATGACTTTAAGGAAGTCATTGGTGAATTTTAAACTCTTATGGAGGCAATGGGAACATAGGATGAAGTTATTTTGTAAATTTCTTATATGTAATGTATGCTATGTTAGTATTTTGGGGATTTCTAAGAAATGTATTTATATAGACTTGAAGACAATAGCGGAGGTATGCCCCTTAGATTTGTAATCAATCATGTTTATGTTTTATGATAAGTATTCTCCTTGCCTTATTACTTAATCATTATCAATGTAAATTGCGCTACTTTAATGCATTCTCTTGGTTATGATGTAGACGAGGTACATGATATTAAAACCTGTGCGTGACTAAGGTAGTCATTTCTAGGTTTTAGAATTATGTATGGCGGACTTCCACATTTAGGGTACCCCTTGAGGCGTAACAGCCCTATTGTAGAGTGGTTCTTGACAGGTCTTATTTTTTAAAAAATACTTCCTTAATAGGCTTGAATGAGTTAGTAAGGGGTAAGTGTGTTAAAGATATTGAAATGAACGCTTAATGTCATTTGGACTCGTGTATCAAACTCAAAATGGACCTCCTTAAGGAATGAGTCCATTTCCTTCACTTAATATGTCACTCAACACTCAAGTGTTTAGGGTTAGTGTATGAGATTTGTTTTGCCTCTTATCATTCTAGACCTTTTTTTTAAGATATTTTTCTTGGTTTTCAATCATCATTCTCTCAGTTTGTCTCAAGCTAATTCACTAAACGCCCCCTTTATATTGGGTTTATATTTTAGAAATTAAGCCCGACAAATGCCCCTAATTAGTGACTAATCAAGTCCTTTTGGTTACCCCTTATTTCTGATCGCTTTTTATTTGTAGTTCACCTTTAGCCTAAAGTGAGTGATGATCCTTACTTGTTAGCAAATTTCTCCTTTTTCTATCTCCTTTTTTCTTTTTTTTTTTAAATTTTTATTTATTAGAGAACTATTTTATAGAAATGATAACAAGTATTTACAAAGAGGATAAATGATCTACATTTTACAATCTAAAGTGGGAATTTATTTACAAAGATGATTTTTTTAATGAATTTTTGAACCAAAACCTATTTTACAAGTTAACATTTTTTAATCCTTTTTTTAATTATATTTACAAAAGAAGATTTAAGAAAATTTGATATTTACAAAATGAAAGAAATAGAATGATGGATCTTATACTAAAGTAATACTTATGACCTATGACGAAAGCGATTCTAGTTAAAAGGTCATATAACTATTTAAAAGGAAGAATCAAACTAAAAGACGACCCAATATACAACCTATGGATCTCTATAAATCTACTGTATAACTTATATATACAAGTTCTACATTTTTTATTATTATTTTTTTAACCTGTATAGAGTATTTACAAGTTTAACAATTATTTTTTCTATTTGTTTGTTTGTTTTTTGTTTTTTAATGTTATACTACAAGAACAACTAATTGGAATATAAACAAAAGAAAGATGAAATGGGTCATCATGATTATCATGAACTTGTCATTTATTTCATTCAATAAAATTTAATTACGTCAAAATATTATTTCTCTTTTTTTTTTTTTTTACAATCATAAGATGTCAATTTTATTTTGGCTGAGGATGCTTTTGGGGAGAAAAAAAGATCCAATAGTCAGCTGATGTAGCATTTCTACCATTTTATTCATTATGGACTTTGTTTGATTTAGATGGTCCAGCAGCTTTTGGTTATCTTTTAATAAAGTTCAAACTTTCCTTTCATCTTTTCAGGCCTTTTTTCTCCCAAAAATAGGCCTTCATCTCAACTAGTCTATGGTGCAAATCGAGGATCCCTAAGATGCAAATGAGTCTAATCATCTCTTGTAGATCCCTTAACATCAACCTGATAAATTTATGAAAATTATTGTGAGCCATTTGATTCTTCTTTCTTTTTTTTTTCGAAATTTTATTTATTTACAAAAAGTGGAAAAATATAAGATTAATGTTAATTATATTATATACAGATTATATATATAACAATAATTTGTATTATTTCACAAGGGTAAAATAAATCTTTTTTATCCTTTTTTTATTATTTAAGACTATTTACAAGTAATTATAATACTAATAACAAATAATTACCTACAATGTACATTTTAAAAAAATCACCTACAAGCTACAATACATGCAAATCACACGAATGCAGCTATAGGAGGTGGCAACTAATTAGTAGTGGGGCAATTAAGAAAAATTCTCATTTGAGTTACAGCTTTATTAGAAGAAAATTCCAGTGGATGTATTTACATAGGAAGGATTTAAAAAAAAAATTGTCTTTTTTAATAAAATTGTAACTCTTTTAGGGTATGCCCCACTATTATTTATTTGCCAATCCATTTTTATTAATGCAATTGAGTGGGTTCTAAAGGTCTTCCGATTAACGGACCATGGGTCACATTAAACAAAGTGGGGGGACTAATTCATGTCTCGTGCAATGGGTTAACCACAACACCTGAGACCTACTAGGCCCCTTGTCCTAGGGGCTTAAGGTGGCCTAATTCTGATCACATCTAGTACACATTTTAATTTCATTAATCCCTGTAAACCCTAGAAATTTTTCACATTAGTACACAACTCTAAAATAGAAAGTATGATACCAAAAATAAGATTTCGTATCTTGAGCTAATAACTCAAGATCTAATTAAAGGTAACCCAAATTTTCAAACCCCGAAACTTGTCATACAAATAGGGATAGATAGAAATATATAAATATAGAGATTGAATGGCTACTATTGAACTCAAAAAAGACTTGAGACTAGAACTATGAGCAGTAATGAGCCTATATATGGATTTAAACCCTAAATCAAATATTCCTAGATAGTATTAAACACTACTAATAAGATTTCATAGTAGGTATCCAAAACCTAAGATATCTAGATGATTTGGCTAAGATATTAAATGCGATAATAAATAGATAACCAACTACATTTATAGATAAGAAACGATAATCTAAAGATAAACCGTTAAGGTTATAAATACACAATAAAAACATAAACAGATGCAAAACTAATAACGTAGACTCCAAATAAATATTTAAATTACACCATTGTTTTAGTTAGAATATCCTTAAGCTATTGGAGCCTAAAACAAAAATTGACCTAATAAGTTTAGAAAACCTTAATCGCGGTAGATAAAATTCTAAAAATAATTAATCGCGTAAACCTAAAACTCAAAGTTGTATCTTTTCACAATCTAAAAATTTTGTAGAATTTTATAAAAATATTTTTAGACAAAAATCTCTCAAATATTTGATAATTTTATACCCGTTTAGCTTAATAAAATACCCTAACACTAAGATAATTACATAACCTAATATTATTAAAATATTTCCTACAAACTAATCAAGAAGTTTCGGTGCAAATTGCACCAAATTGATGGAGAGGATTGCCCGAGGAGGAGTTAGCCGAATTTTGAGTCTTTAAGCAGCAAATAAGTCAACAAAAACGACACATAAACCAATTGAGCGAAGCCATGTAAGCTCAACAATTAATGCAACAATATCTCTTAAATTTTCGGCTAAAATTACAGGAGCAATAGGATCACGTATCAGCTGGAGAAGAGACCAAAACCATTGGTATATTATATCTTCTTCTATATATACATTTAAGCACATTAAAGAACAAGTAAACAAACTCCATTAATTACCAAAGTTTGCAGAACAAAAAAACTCTCAACTGGCGACCAAATCAACTTAAAAACAGAGTCCAACTAGTCCTAAACACCCTAGTTCGGATCGAAGCAAAAACCAATACTGAAAACGCTCAAGTTGGTAACAAGGTAAGTTGATTTGTTTTGGCTTGTTGTTTGTTAAAAACAATGATTTAAACTGACTTCTGATGACCATAGGATCATTACCAAACCAAATACAAGCTTCGAATTGCACCGAACAAGCTCAAACAAGGTAAAATTCAAAAACCCTAGTTGTACTTTTCAAATTTGAAAATTTAATATCACATACATGTTGATGCGTTATGAGTTGATATATATATAGATGTATATCACATAGAAACACTAAGAATAATTTGGGAATGATTCTAACGTGGAAAATTGATGAAATATGAACTGGTTCATCGGAGAAGATGATGAATAGTACCAGCACCGGCCCAACGCTGGCAGATTTTACCCCTAACGCCGACGACTTATAAGGATAGGCCGGCAGCGTAAATGACCGCATAGTTTGAAACAGAAGCTACGTAAAAAAGTTTATTTTTACGTAAACTAAACAAACGCCGGCCAACTTGAATTTTGTGCCGGCAGCGTAGTCGCCGGCGTACACAGTAAAGGTGGCGGCCAATAAGCCAACGTAGCCTGATACAAAATAACATATAAAACCTATGACCACCGGCATCCGGGTATCAACGCTGGTGGCGTTAAAGTCGATGTACACACAGGCTTGTCCTACATATAGTCTGTATTACATGAACAAAAACTATATATATATATATAACAAACAAATATTATAATATATATATCAAAACAGATTTTACTAAGTAAATAAACAGATACAGATACTTAGAATAATAATATGTTTAATATTAGAGAACTTTTAAACCCTAAAAACTATAGAGAAATGTTAATATTACTAGCAACTATAATTGTTAAATATTTGCTCTATATAGATAAATAGATAATAATGGAAATCAAAATAAGCTAAATTTACAACTAATGTGACTTCTAAAAATGATAAAATAATTATGTGAAGTAGATTAAGAGAAACACGACGGCACTAAACAATGATAAACAAATATGATTTACTGTAATTGGTCAATTAGAAAATAATTAAAAGTAGTAATAATAACTACGAAAATATAAGTTTATCCAATATTAATTTTTCAAATACCAGATAAATGTATATAAATATCAAACAAAATCAAGACAAACAACATGAAAATAAATATTAAATGATATTGGATTATCATAGAACCATTAAAAGACTAATATAGTACTAGAATGAAAACCTAACATCAATATAGGACACTTAGACATTCATAGGAGTTTATCATATAGTTTATGTGACATTAATGAATATATTCATCATCTCAACAGGTGACCTGGGTACTTGTGAGGATTTTCCTGACGACTACTATGATTAGTCAACATAAGCAAGTGAGTAACTCAGGCTTATTACATTGTATGTGCTTGTAACTTAGCAAATCTTATATAAAAGATAATAACTTGAGTGTGTTGTATGGGTTTATGGGAATTATTTGTTGTATGAAATATTGATTATCAAGTCACTCTAATAATAATAATAACAGAATTCTGTATGACTGTATTGGTTGTGTAACTTGATTGATTGCCTGTACATTGATTGATCGCCTTCAACTTGAATAAAACTACTAGTACCATAAAGGAAATTAAACATGCATTGCATGCCTTGCATAAAATAGCATTTGAGTAAGTGGTAGCCTACTACGTGTTAGTATTCCGGATCTCTGGTAATGCTTGGTTTATCTAGACAAAGAAGCTATTAGTTAATCACAAGATTACCTTTGTTCTGTTGATATCATAAAAACTAAACAGTAAATGAAGGATGCCGCTTATAGTATTGCTTGGAAATGACTAACACTTAGTGGAGTTCCTAAAGCTAAAACAGGAAATAAGTGTTTAAGACATAATAAATTTAAAGAGACAATTAAAGTGAGTATTGTTGTTTTTCTGAAAGTTTAGTCTCTCCTAAGTAAGTAGGCCATGGATTGTGATTCTTCAACCCCGATGAGAGGGCATAAATCTTCATCCTGTTTGGATTCCGAGTTATCTAGACTTGTATTTGTACAAATGCTTGATTGATGCATTTCATATGATTGTTAATAAACTTGATTGATATGTGGTAAGTTTTGGTTATTCATTGAGCTCGTGGTTTAGTTCACACTCCAACAGTCCTTTCAAGTTCACATTGCGACCTTGGTTCATTACTTCCAGGAGCATGGTCCCGGTAAGAATTTAGAAGCTAGAAGCTTAAGGAGTAGTGAGGGATATGATTATATTTCTATTTTTAGTTGCAAGTATTTAGCATTAGAAACTTTAGTTATGTATCTAGAGGATTTTATAGAAATGTTATGGTCTGTAATATTATTATTACTCTCAAACTTTGGATGACAGTTATTTACTAATTTATGCCTTATATATACTTGCTCTTCTTATCAAAGCAACTAAAAGATCCTATTTATTAAAAATATGTCATTCTCAGAAGGTAAACTAGTAATAATATTCAAGTGCATCTTGTTTATTACTACTAGGGCACCCTCGGGGCATGACAATCCCCTCCAATTTCAAGTGCCCATATGGGCATGGCCTAACCATTTAGAATTTCTATATCACTCAAAGTAACAAGTCAGACAACTATTTACATATTAATTATTATACAAATAATATACATATTAGAGCATAAAAAGAATAAACTTTAAATCTAAGAATTTTAAGTGGCTGGTCCTCTTAAAAAAATAGGCGTCCTTAATGGAGTAGTTAAGCTATCGAGCCTAGATTTTTCAATTTCTAGTTTGATCTCTTTCAATTCGATCTATATTAAATCTTCACCCATTTGATATGGACCCTCAACTAGGAACTGAAAGAAATACTTAATTTTAAAAGAAGTAGCTATCTAACATGATCTAGAAAGTTTTTAAGTTAGAACAAATGGGTCAATTGGTTCTTCCTAGCTACCAGTCCACATTTAAAACCAATTTCAAAAATCAGTTTAAGTACCAAAAATTCTAGATTCGAGAGGCCATCTTATTAAAATCATAGGATTATCACTTAAAATTCTTTAATTAAAATTGATCTTTTATGCTCAAAATGTTACTAATGTACAAACTATGATATTTACAATTTATCATCAAAGTTTACAATGTTTACAATAAACAATGAATAAATTTAATATTTACAAAAATAAAAAGAAAAGTTTTTCTTTTCATTTCTTATGTCACTTCCAAGATGCCACACACCCACTGATTGGAGTCAAACAATACATACTTCTTTTTTATAAAATTTTATTAAGTGTATTGATTACTTTTAGGTTTTTGAACTCTTTACAATTTAAGTTTCTTAAGTCTTGAAGTTTGATAAAAACTTGATTTATCAGTGTAAGGATTTATGAACTATCAATTTGAGTTTATTTTTAAGAAAATATGATTTTTCTAAGTGATCAATTTCTAGTAAGTTCACATATATTCATAAAACCATTGATCTCAATTTTTTTTTTATTAATTTTCTATGTATTTCCTATTTACAAAACCAGACCATCTTTAGTTATTACAATTATTTTTTATTTTTTTATTATTTTTATACTTTATCTAAATTATTTTCAAAAAATAATTTAAACTTATCTAGATAGATTCAAATAGCATAGGTTGGAACCAGATATGGGCACGAATTCGAGTCGGATTTGGTTTGTCAAATCCAAACTAGCAACAGACGGTCGACGAAGCTCAAAAGAGCAGTTCTCGTGGTCGCTTCGACCTGGGAATGCATCGGACAGGGTTTTGGTTGGTTTTGAATATTCTTGTTCAGTTGATTCAAGCCAAAGAACAACCTAATGTGGTTATTTTAGGAGTGGTGGCTGGCAGTCGACAGTGGTTACTCACTGCAGTGATTTCCAACTGCTTCGATACAAACCAAAGCTATCAAATGAAAACTAAACTTACCGGGAGACTCTCCCTTTAATGATCAAATTGATTAAATTCCCCCAAATTAGCTTCAACATCGAAGCTTAGTATTCGAACCCTAATTTTCTCAAGAACTTCATATTCAACTTTTTGGAGTGAATTTTTTTTTTTCTTTTTGTGTTTTTGATGGAAAAGTGACATATAGGCCTCAATTTATAGGTTTCAAGCTTGGATCAAGATGGAAAGCAAGTTAATTGCCTTGATCTAAAAATCACGAAATTAGGGTTAATTATTCAAATCTTATTCGAGCATATTCGGTCAAAAGAATTATCCAGAAAGCTTAATTATACTTGATTTCATTCAAAACCACTATTAATGGTGATTGAAGTTTTTCCACGTTCAACATTTTTCCCAATTTTTAAGCTCAATCCAAGGGTACTTCATGATTTTACTATTAATTTGGTGAAATCTCGAATAAAAAAGCAGTCAAAATCAACCTTGAAGATGGCAAGTAGTGTTGTGTTCATGCGTGATTTTAGCATCTTCTCAAGGAAGAAGATGATGACGTCCCAATGGATGCTTGCCACACGTAGGTTTGAAATGTAAAAGGGGTATTTTGCCTTCTTGGAGAATCGAATATCCGACCTTTTCAAAATATGTCCATGACTTATCTATACAGACTGCTAGCCTGTGTCTTAACATGGTTTGCATAGAAATAATATTTAAAGCTTTCAAACTGGACCCAATCAAATAAACCAATCTATTATGAGTTATTTAATTGGGTCCATAAAGATTTATAATTAAAATTAATGTTATATCAAGTCCATATTAATTTTATTATTATAAATTTATTATATTTAACCACTCAAAATATTTATATATTAAAGGAATTTATCTCCAAAAGTTGATATTTTGATGTAAACGAGTTGTTAAGCCTTAAAATGAAAAGCATGAAGACGTAAGTTTTAAAACAAAAGGATAGACAAGACTTATGACCTTCTAACATGTCTTTCCTGATTTGATTATATGTCCTGTTCACATATAGTGGAAATGCAAGGAGAATTTTAGATCCTTGCATGTTCTACTTGGTGTAGAAACATATAATAAAGGCTTCCCAATAAAATTGGGGCTTGAGATATGACGATATATGAGCCGGAAAGGTTTATTGTACTAACAAGATTCAACGGGAATCTAAGAGGCGCCAACGGGAGCTGGAAAAGTTGCAATTGGAAATTATATTTAGTAAATTTTAAAGTTGAAATCTACGATTTTAGTTTGGATCCTGATACTCTACTAAACTACCCTCTACTTTGATTCGTTGAACCTGTAAAATTGATCCATGGATGTGTAGTGTAGAGCAACGAAGGTCTACGTATTACTTACATGCTTGTCCTTGTTTCTTTATCCGTTAATACCAGAAAACTTGGAAATTGGAGCATAGTGCAAGAACCCTTCTGTAACACAGCTGATTTAACGATTTATCTCCTTATAATTGGTATTATTAGTACATTGTTAGTGCATAGAGGGTATTGTAAAGCAGATTTGATTCCTTGTTCTTTCTTGCCACATTTATCATACAGAGAAAGGAAAAGAGGGGGAAAGGCAAAAGGGCAAAAAAAAAAGATGTGTTCAATGCCTTATGATACGCTGGATTGTCTCGAGTCTCGACTAATGAAGTTGGCAACGACTTTGTTTATTGCCAATTAAGCGGTACTACTCCCAATAATTAATTGGAGTCCAGCTCATCAGGTCTATTCATCATTAATGCTTTACGTTGACCTTTGTCTACCATCTTTAACTTTTCCCCACCAATTTTTATAATACTTAAGATACAATCATTGGAGTATGCACAACAAGCCATACTTAAAAATTGACCTATCCACGTGCTACTAGTGGATGAGTACAAAATGTATCAACGAAATGAAGGACGATCTTCACGAGTAAGAGTAAATTAATTGAACAAAGAAACAAAACCTTCCACAGATCCATAAGGATCGAAATTAAATTCAACTAAAACCACCTATAGATTACAACAAAGCAAGGCAAGATAGCCTTAGGATTGAACACACATAGTTCATCTAAATTAGAGTACAGACCAGCAGCATTAGTCGTAGAATCATACTCTTCCATGTTTCCTAGTCCTTCCATGTTCTTTTTCACCCTGCCAGCAATCACTCTACACACCAACATTGCCCTCTTTTCATGCTCATGCTCTGACGACACACCAGCCCGGTCGTGAGCTTTTCCACTAGTGGCGGTGGTCACGATGCCTCCATTGATTTCACTTTCCCGGGCCACTTTAAACCCGTTTTTTATGATGCTACATGTGTTGCACTGTGGGATTGAGCTGCATAAGTTGGATGAACCATTAAGTCCCAAGGAGCAAGTAAAAGTTGTGCAGTGAAACCTTAGGAGCTCATTGCCATCTGCTATGCATCTTGGGTGTTTCTTAGGAAATCTAGTGGCTTTGGTTTTTATGAAATCTCTGTACTCTTCAAACCTTGAGATGGTTTTTTGAGTGTTGTGAACTTTGAGGATCCTGTCGATTGTGCAAATTGGCGTCTGTTTCTTCAGCCAGCTTGATTGGAATATGATTTCCACTATGTTCTTGCTTGTGTCTTCAGGGCTAAGCTCTGATACTGTAAGGTGTAATCATAACAAAACAAAACAGCAAAATTGCATTCATGGTCAAACAATACATACACAATGAAATTTCTAAAATTTTAATTCTTTTATTTTTATTTTCCTTTTCAAAAAATAAAGAAAAAAGGGCTACCACAAAGTAAAAGACCTACAAAAAGGCTAAGCTACAGATCCCATAAGTGACTCCTGTAATACTACCAGAAACATAGTACAAATAAAGTGGGACATAATACTAGGAATCATAAAAACGGAAAGTAATGAAATACCTGCATGTCTAACGGCTTGATGAAGCTCCAAATTCTCAGGTTTCATGAAGACCTCACCACATTCAGGACAAGAACAAATAGTAGATCTCAGAGAAGGGTCTTTAGCAAATCCTAAAATGGGATCGACCACCATTTTACACTCATAACACCCTGAAAATCTCCTAAATGGCATTCCTTTAAACGACCCTCCAATGGATGGTGTGTTATTAGAAGGTGCAGAAACTAAGGCGGATGAAGAAGGAGCAGAAGCGGAAGAAACCATCCCATTTACTAATGGCACTTTCATGGATCTGCTGCTAGAAGAACTAGAAATGCCGTTGCCATTGTTGTTATATTTACTTGACCTTCTCCTGGAGTTTTCAGGAGTAGTAATGGAAACTTCTGACCTGTGCATTACCTTTGTGTTGTTACAGATAGAGCCAGAACATCTCATTTTCTTACTAGTCTTAGATGTTTCTTCAACCACTACTTGTTGTTCCCGTTGATGCTGTTTGGGAAGTAGTTGCTTTTGCTTCCTCTGATTTGCTTTTGCTTCTGCTTCTTCCCCATGTACTTGTTGAGAATGATTGGTATTGTTGATGTTGTCTGCATATGGTGGTTGGGGTTGGGGTTGGGGTTGTTTTCTAGTCAATAGGTTTCTCATAGCTGCCCAGGAGTGTGTTTTTCCAGCTTTTTCGCCATGCTCATTTTGTTTCTGGAGTTGGGTATCCTTTGGCTTTCTTGGGTTTGTAAGTTTTGCCATTGGTGATGACAAAAGGAAGATGGTACATAAATGCTTTATCTCTCTCTCTAACAATTAATTGAAAGATGTGTCTTTTGGTATTTAAAAAAAAAACAAAGAAAGAAAGATGTGTCTTTCCTTCACTTTTCTTTTTTTACCTCCTTCTTTTCTAAGCATGGAATAAGAGAGAGAGAGAGAGAGAGAGAGGAGAATTTAAGATGAAGGAGTATGCTTTGCTTTATACATGATGTGGAAGATGACAGAACCTCTTCATCTTGTAGAGAAAGTGTTGGTGAAGCATGGTGGGGTTTGGAGCTGTACGGATTTCACTTATATATTAAATGTTTCTATCGATGCTGAAAGAGACATGAAATGAAAGGCATCTACCATATTATTATTATTATTATTAGTCGCTTAACTACTAATGTCGAGATTAACAGAAAATCCTTCATACATTTTCCTTTATCAGAAAGGCAAGGGGTAGAAATGATAATTTATAGTGGCACATGTGATCTTGATTTTATTTGGTGTTGAAATAAATGATACTTATCTAGACTATTATTGAATAAGAAGTAATTTATAGCAGGAAAAAAAAAAAAAAAGAAAGAAGAGAGAGTTATTCGACTCTAATATTTTAGCATAAAGTTGGATGATTACATCAGTATCTTTATTTTGTAATCGTCTTATTTTATCACATTGTTTGTCCATCCAATTACATTCTCTATAGTTATTATGTAAGTACATTTTCACTTTCTCTTTTATCTCATCACATTTTCTTTAATTGCACTACCACATTGGCTCTCTCTCTCTTTTATATAAAAATACATCATTTTTCAAATTATTTTTATGTATATTTTATTACTTTATTTGGCCATGCTAATAGTTTCATTTAATAATTTGATATGTTATGAATTTTACTATGCAACTTTATTTAATTTTTACACAGCAACATGAATGCATGTCTACTAGTTCCTAATTATACATTTATATTATAATTTTTGGATGTGAGTCAAACTATTGCATCTTAGTTATACTATTAAATTATGACAACTTTATGAAAAAAAAATATCATGGTATTGTATTATATATAAATATATATATATATATATATATAGGAACATCATCATTGCTTACACCTCAACTTTATATCTTTTTATAATTATACACCTTAAGTTTTAAATTATAAATTTATACGATTAATTAGATGTTTAATTACTATCATTTATACTCGCTATTTTGGTTTTGTATTAATGATGCTGAAATACCCCAAATATTCACCAAGATTAGAAATTGAGTTTAGATAGATTAAATAGATGAAATGAATTATAGGATTTAATTAGACAAGTTGGCTTAATTTAATTAGCTAATAATTAAGTTGGTTTTGAGATTTGAAATTCCTCAAATCCTTAGACATGTTCTAAAAATGTTTAGAGGATTCCTAAACATTCAATTTAGACCAAAAATACTTATTCCTAAATCTCAGTAAAATTTGAGTTCATTTGCTTGAATAAAAATATCAGTTCTTAAACCCGAACTCAAAAAATATCTTTTATCCAAAATAAATTTCTAAATTAAGTTGTTACTTTGAGTTCTTAATTTCTAATCTATTGGTTTTGAAATCATCTCCTAAATATTTGTAGAACTAAAGATATTGATCTGAAAGTTCTAAATTCGATACCTTTATTTTAAAATATCCTAATTTTAAGCTTTAAACTCCCCTTTTTATTTATTTTCATCTCCTGCTCTCTCTTTCTTTTTCACTTTTCCTTCCTTCTATTTTTCTTCCCAACCGATGGCTTCCTTTCCCTTTTCTTTCTTCTTCTTTTCTCTTCTTTTCTTCCAAATTCTTCCACAAATCTCAACATCAAAGCTATCTAGAGGATGAATCAAAGCTAGGAGATGAACTAGATGAAGGAAACCGAGCTAGAGGAGGACGTTTCAACTTGTGTTCTTTTCTAAAAGCTAAGTTTTTGTTTTCTATTTCTCTTTGCTTTTACTTGTTATTTACATTTTTAATTGATGAATTGATGTTGAATTGGGTTGAGAGTGCTGTTTATTTATGTATTTGTTGGTTTAATGGTTGATGGAAGTTGGGGTTTGGTTGGAGGAAGAAGATGATGAATAGTGATTTGGAGTTGATGAAGTTTTGGAGATGTTTGGTGTTGTTTGAATGATGGGATGATCATGTAATAAGCTTTAGAGTAACTTTGGAATGAGTTTAAAGAATTTTAAGAAGTGTAAAATGCATTTTGAAAACAGGGGATTTCGTCATTTTTTCGCTCCAGTGTACACAGCCTGTGTACATGGTCGTGTAGGCCTTGAAATTCTTAAAAGTTGCTCTCGGGTCATTTTTTTTACCCAACACGGCCTCAGTATACGGCCGTGTACCCGGTCGTGTAGACTTTCCCTGTTTCGCAGCCGTTTGTATTTTAGCCATAACTTTTTCATCCGACCTCCGATTGAGGTGATTCAAGTTGCGTTGGAAAGCTTAAAAAGAGATCTACAATTTTCATGTTTTGAGTTTTTACAAATTCGAAACTTATAGATGCTTAAATTTTGATTCTTTCCAGCTGCAACACTTTTCAAAACAAAGTCAAAAACTTGTTTTATTTGTTAAATGTGTTTTTGCTTAGGAAATTGATCTTTTTGAGATAAAATGAGATAGATAAGTGATATTTAATGTGTTGAGTGAATTAATTCATGTAATTAAACATGGGTTAAGTAGATTTATAGATTTAACAAATAATTAGATTAAATCTAGAAGTTAGTTATAAAATGAACTTAGTTAACAAACTTAAGTTCAACTTGATTAAATAGACTTGAATGAGTTAAAATAAATTAGATTGAGTTAGTTTAATTACTTTGGCTTAGTAATTAGATTAAATGATTAATTCTAACGAGTTTGACTTAATGAACTCAATTAAACTAAAATGAACTAGATTTCTTAAGCTTAATCCACTTGGCTTGGCTTTTGAATTAAATGGCTAAGGTTAATCAATTTGACTTGGTAAATCACTTAAATGACTAACTTTTATTCAATTTGACTAAGGTTAAGCTAAAATGGGTTAGTAACAAATAATTGGGTTAAATGAATGTGTTAGGGTGATCTTTGAATAATATGGGGAATATGTTGTTTCAAATGTGTGTTTACTTGGAAAATGAATGTTTTTGGTTTTATGAATTCTTTGTTAATGCTTTTGTAATAAAACACTATAATTAAAGTGAAAAGAAATTCTTTGACAGACAAAGGAGAACTGTCCATATTTTGGCGGGGCGATTTTCGCAGCCATAGTGGGGTTCCACATTAGTGTCTGATCAAATAGGAGTTAATAAAATGAGTCAGAGATTAGTGAATAATTGATATAAGTTCTTGTATGAATTTGATGAAGTGGATGATTAGTTTAGTTTAGTTTCTTATACGAGTTCTTTTCTTAACAGTGGTGGATATCTGATTTTATCTTCTGGATTATCTTATGAAATTTCCTTCCGAAGCTATATTTGGATTTCATATTCAAGGTACGCAGTAACCTGCTTGTCTCTGTTAGGATAGGCATTTATAAAACTTAAATATATAAAAGAAAACTTAAAATGTGATTGTTGCTTGTGCTTTATGCCGTTAAAATCCAATTCCTACGCCAGGTCATGTATGAACCTAACGGCGACCCCTCATAGTTTGATGAGTTTGGGATGGAAGTTGGTATCTGGTTCGGGGAGCGGCAACTTGCTCGGTTTGAGCATGATAGATCTAGGCGCTTAGGCCACTCCTGTCATTTGAGATGACTTTCATTAAGTGGTACGGCGGGTAGTCGACGGGGGGTATAGATCGGCGAAAATTTATTTAAACTCGGTAGGAAGTACCATAGTTTAGTTCAAACGTTTATGAGAACGGGTGAACTATATTTTATGATATGGACTGAGTATAAATAGAGCTAAGTAACGGCTATTAACCCTGGAGGAAGCTACTTTTCTCTTTGACTTAACGATATCTAGGACGGTATGAGTACCCGAACTACTTATATCAACCCCCTGAGCGTCCGAGTGTTACTCAGGTCCCCTCGCGATCCTTGTTGTCCGGAGTTTGAATACTCCCGTGTTGATTTGTTTACTTTAAAGAAAGATAATAACTTGTGGTTGTTGCATTTGCATTTAGTTAAGCTCGTGTGTCACTTCGTGTGTGATTGTGTTGCTGTGTACTGGGCTCCGGCTCATTATTGTTGTTGTTATTCTTTTTACAGGAATTGTGATTATTGATGATGATGACTTGATGATGACTTGATGATGATGAGTTTGATGGTGATGGTGATGATGATTGATGTGATGATGTTTTTCCCGAGTTTTGGGCGATTCTGAAGATTTGGGAGATGAGTGAAATGTGATAGGACCGAGATAAATTTGTATTTTCATTTAAGGGCTTGTTAGTGCCCAAGTTTTGTAAATAAGCTTTTCTAAATATTTATCAAAGTGAAAGTTTTTCCACTTGTAATAGTGAAAGTTCGAAATGCTTTTATGTAGAAATGTTTTTTAAAGTTTATTTTTCCGCTGCTAAATCCAGTTATCTAAAAACTAACTAAACGATTTCATAACTTAAAATCGGATAGCAATGTTCAACATAAACACCTTCTTTTAAGACAACCTTACGTATAATTCGCAAGAGTTATACGTGGTTGGGGACTTGATGTGCTTAATTTGAAAATTGAGCATGTCGGGTCTTTACAGATGGTATCAGAGCAATGTTTATCTTGAACATTGCTTTTTGCATAATGAATTAGGATTCGTTTTGAATCGGTGAGTTGAGTGCGGGAAAATTTGGGAATCGGTTTGTTTTTGGCTTGTTGTTGTTTCTTGTTGCTTGATAAACCATTAGTGTAGTTAATAAAAATAATTTGGTCTCACTAAATTAATCAACTTGGCTCAAATTTATTTTCTGTTGATATTTGAAAATGAATTAAATGAACATTGTATGATTTCTATGTGTTTTATATACATGTTTCTTTTAAATCGATTTGTCTTATAGTATATTTGTGAATGCTATAAGGTATATGTGTGTTTGATGTAATGTATACATGTATGTTTATTATGTAATTTTGTTATAATTGTGAGAGTATGTTTAATGCTTGCTTATAAAATGAACATTGCATGATTCCTATGCGTTGTTTATGTATATATATGTTTCTATATTGATTTCTTTTATAATGTAATGGTGAATGCTATGTGATATATATATGTATGGTGTTTTGTTTATAATATAATTGTGAGTGCTTGTTTGATGTTGCTTGTAAATTGAAATTAACTCAAATTTGACTAAATGTAAATAGAGAACAAATGATTTAGACAAACACTAGGATTTATCCCCTAAATCCTTTAAAATTTGAGATAGACTCTTAGGTGTGTTGTTATGTATTAGAAGTGTTGTTTTAATAAAATTTGATAGACTATAATAGGGATTTTCTTTCTTCCTCTCTTAAGTCTAATTTGTTGATATGTTGACAAAATTGAGAAATCGAAATGAGAAGAAAATTCAAGATTATAAGTGACCTTGACTTCTTAAAAGTGTAAATGTGATAAACATATATTGGAATCAAATAGAAGAAAATCAAATATTTCAAAGTAAATATGATTCCTTAAAGTTACATATGACCAACATATATCTCCCAAAATCAAAACTAATGTTAAAGCTTAAAATGAAGAGAATCAAATAGAAAAGAAAATTTGAAATATCAAATCGACCTTTACATATCAAATTTATATATGTGAGAGATATAAATTAAAATCAAGTGGAAAAGAAAACTCAAAATGAAAAGAATGATTCCAAATTTCAATTAGATTGGGATGTAAATTTCAATCTACCCAAATCTACTAATACGATAACATATATCGAAAATATAATTGTCTAGTAAAACGAAATTTCAATTGACTATCAAATCTAAATCAAATAAGTTTCTTCCAAAATCAAAAGATTAAAATGAGATAATTGAAGAAATATCCTAAGTATATCATGGGTAAAAGTGTTTAAGAAATTTCCAAAAGTCATATCATGTCAAAATGGAAACCAAGATTTGAAATCCTAAAACACTGAATAGATAACTATTTATTATCGATTCCATATTCTTGATCCAAAATAAAATCGATTCCACATATATCTGCGACCAAAATGACATGAAACGTCTTGATTACTACCATATCAAGATGAATACCAAACATAACATCTTTGATCATTAAAAGAATTCGGATACTGTATGTTTCATATGCAAATTGACATATATATGCAAGTGAGAATGGAATAGTGAGTTTATAACCCTCATATTGAGTTGTTTTTATGTCTTTGTGTTGTTGTTGTGTGTTATCTCAAGGCGAGATACACAAGTGAGTCAGAGTCGTTTGTTGTTTTTGTTTGAGTTTGAGTCTTCTTAAAATCGAGTCAATGGAGGGTTAAAATCGCTAAACTAATTCCTATTGCTTTATATATTCTGAAGTTGCATGGAAACAGTTGAGTAAGTTAAAGAGACATTAAAGTTTTCAAAATCTTAAAATCAAAACATGAACAAATGATTTCAAGAAAAGAATGAATCAATGTAACTCGAATATCAAAATGTTTCTTGTAAAGAAAATGAAAAGAAAATTTTCAAATATAAGTGATTAAGGAAAAATGATTCAAAATCCCAATATGTTTTCCGAAATCAAAGATAATGAAAAATATCCAATAGAACTTCAAAATCCTTTTGACAATAATCATATACAACTAGAATTTGAAATTTATATATGTTTTCCAAATAATTCAAAATGAAGAAGTATAAGAACAAAATTCAAAGAAAATGATCAAAGTGCGCAACAGAAGCGTAATGGAACCATAAAGATTAAGTAAAAGTCTTAAAATGATAAAAGGTTTTGAGATAACAAAGTTTAAAAAGATATGATATGTCTCTATCAACAAAAGTTAAGTGAATTTCGAGGACGAAATTCTTGTAAGGTGGGAAGAATGAAATACCCCAAATATTCACCAAGATTAGAAATTGAGTTTAGATAGATTAAATAGATGAAATGAATTATAGGATTTAATTAGACAAGTTGGCTTAATTTAATTAGCTAATAATTAAGTTGGTTTTGAGATTTGAAATTCCTCAAATCCTACATGTTCTAAAATGTTTAGAGGGTTCCTAAACATTCTTAGCCTAAAACTAATTCCTAAATCTCAGTAAAATTTGAGTTCATTTGCTTGAATAAAAATATCAGTTCTTAAACCCGAACTCAAATTAAATATCTTTTATCCAAAATAAATTTCTAAATTAAGTTGTTACTTTGAGTTCTTAATTTCTAATCTATTGGTTTTGAAATCATCTCCTAAATATTTGTAGAACTAAAGATATTGATCTGAAAGTTCTAAATTCGATACCTTTATTTTAAAATATCCTAATTTTAAGCTTAAACTTCCCTTTTTATTTATTTTCATCTCCTGCTCTCTCTTCTTCCTTTCTTTTCTTCCTTTATTTTCTTCCCAACCGATGGCTTCCTTTCCCTCTTCCTTTCTTCTTCTTTTCTCTTCTTTTCTTCCAAATTCTTCCACAAATCTCAACATCAAAGCTATCTAGAGGATGAATCAAAGCTAGGAGATGAACTAGATGAGGAAACCGAGCTAGAGGAGGACGTTTCAACTTGTGTTCTTTTCTAAAAGCTAAGTTTTTGTTTTCTATTTCTCTTTGCTTTTACTTGTTATTTACATTTTTAATTGATGAATTGATGTTGAATTGGGTTGAGAGTGCTGTTTATTTATGTATTTGTTGGTTTAATGGTTGATGGAAGTTGGGGTTTGGTTGGAGGAAGAAGATGATGAATAGTGATTTGGAGTTGATGAAGTTTTGGAGATGTTTGGTGTTGTTTGAATGATGGGATGATCATGTAATAAGCTTTAGAGTAACTTTGGAATGAGTTTAAAGAATTTTAAGAAGTGTAAAATGCATTTTGAAAACAGGGGATTTCGTAATTTTTTTCGCTCCAGTGTACACAGCCTGTGTACATGGTCGTGTAGGCCTTGAAATTCTTAAAAGTTGCTCTCGGGTCATTTTTTTTACCCAACACGGCCTCAGTATACGGCCGTGTACCCGGTCGTGTAGACTTTCCCTGTTTCGCAGCCGTTTGTATTTTAGCCATAACTTTTTCATCCGACCTCCGATTGAGGTGATTCAAGTTGCGTTGGAAAGCTTAAAAAGAGATCTACAATTTTCATGTTTTGAGTTTTTACAAATTCGAAACTTATAGATGCTTAAATTTTGATTCTTTCCAGCTGCAACACTTTTCAAAACAAAGTCAAAAACTTGTTTTTTTGTTAAATGTGTTTTTGCTTAGGAAATGGATCTTTTTGAGATAAAATGAGATAGATAAGTGATATTTGATGTGTTGAGTGAATTAATTCATGTAATTAAACATGGGTTAAGTAGATTTATAGATTTAACAAATAATTAGATTAAATCTAGAAGTTAGTTATAAAATGAACTTAGTTAACAAACTTAAGTTCAACTTGATTAAATAGACTTGAATGAGTTAAAATAAATTAGATTGAGTTAGTTTAATTACTTTGGCTTAGTAATTAGATTAAATGATTAATTCTAATGAGTTTGACTTAATGAACTCAATTAAACTAAAATGAACTAGATTTCTTAAGCTTAATCCACTTGGCTTGGCTTTGAATTAAATGGCTAAGGTTAATCAATTTGACTTGGTAAATCACTTAAATGACTAACTTTTATTCAATTTGACTAAGGTTAAGCTAAAATGGGTTAGTAACAAATAATTGGGTTAAATGAATGTGTTAGGGTGATCTTTGAATAATATGGGGAATATGTTGTTTCAAATGTGTGTTTACTTGGAAAATGAATGTTTTTGGTTTTATGAATTCTTTGTTAATGCTTTTGTAATAAAACACTATAATTAAAGTGAAAAGAAATTCTTTGACAGACAAAGGAGAACTGTCCATATTTTGGCGGGGCGATTTTCGCAGCCATAGTGGGGTTCCACATTAGTGTCTGATCAAATAGGAGTTAATAAAATGAGTCAGAGATTAGTGAATAATTGATATAAGTTCTTGTATGAATTTGATGAAGTGGATGATTAGTTTAGTTTAGTTTCTTATACGAGTTCTTTTCTTAACAGTGGTGGATATCTGATTTTATCTTCTGGATTATCTTATGAAATTTCCTTCCGAAGCTATATTTGGATTTCATATTCAAGGTACGCAGTAACCTGCTTGTCTCTGTTAGGATAGGCATTTATAAAACTTAAATATATAATAAGAAAACTTAAAATGTGATTGTTGCTTGTGCTTTATGCCGTTAAAATCCAATTCCTACGCCAGGTCATGTATGAACCTAACGGCGACCCCTCATAGTTTGATGAGTTTGGGATGGAAGTTGGTATCTGGTTCGGGGAGCGGCAACTTGCTCGGTTTGAGCATGATAGATCTAGGCGCTTAGGCCACTCCTGTCATTTGAGATGACTTTCATTAAGTGGTACGGCGGGTAGTCGACGGGGGGTATAGATCGGCGAAAATTTATTTAAACTCGGTAGGAAGTACCATAGTTTAGTTCAAACGTTTATGAGAACGGGTGAACTATATTTTATGATATGGACTGAGTATAAATAGAGCTAAGTAACGGCTATTAACCCTGGAGGAAGCTACTTTTCTCTTTGACTTAACGATATCTAGGACGGTATGAGTACCCGAACTACTTATATCAACCCCCTGAGCGTCCGAGTGTTACTCAGGTCCCCTCGCGATCCTTGTTGTCCGGAGTTTGAATACTCCCGTGTTGATTTGTTTACTTTAAAGAAAGATAATAACTTGTGGTTGTTGCATTTGCATTTAGTTAAGCTCGTGTGTCACTTCGTGTGTGATTGTGTTGCTGTGTACTGGGCTCCGGCTCATTATTGTTGTTGTTATTCTTTTTACAGGAATTGTGATTATTGATGATGATGACTTGATGATGACTTGATGATGATGAGTTTGATGGTGATGGTGATGATGATTGATGTGATGATGTTTTTCCCGAGTTTTGGGCGATTCTGAAGATTTGGGAGATGAGTGAAATGTGATAGGACCGAGATAAATTTGTATTTTCATTCAAGGGCTTGTTAGTGCCCAAGTTTTGTAAATAAGCTTTTCTAAATATTTATCAAAGTGAAAGTTTTTCCACTTGTAATAGTTAAAGTTCGAAATGCTTTTATGTAGAAATGTTTTTGTTAAAGTTTATTTTTCCGCTGCTAAATCCAGTTATCTAAAAACCTAACTAAACGATTTCATAACTTAAAATCGGATAGCAATGTTCAACATAAACACCTTCTTTTAAGAC
Source organism: Combretum micranthum (assembly GCA_024138025.1). Classification (NCBI taxonomy): domain Eukaryota; kingdom Viridiplantae; phylum Streptophyta; class Magnoliopsida; order Myrtales; family Combretaceae; genus Combretum; species Combretum micranthum. Next base: position 1,885,493 of record JAMXBD010000072.1, on the reverse strand, counting down.
AACCTTACGTGTAATTCGCAAGAGTTATACGTGGTTGGGGACTTGATGTGCTTAATTTGAAAATTGAGCATGTCGGGTCTTTACAGATGCAGATTTTTATGGTTATATGGTAATATGATTCAATATTAATATATAATACAAAATAAAACATTTCAAGTATTGCATTATGATTGAATATCTATGATTGTAATGGTAGCAACTAAACATTTTAGAATTTAGATGCAAAAATTGATAATTTAAAACTTTAGATATATAATCATAAAAAAAAATGTAAAATTGAGGTGTAATCGCCGATATTAGTCCATATGTTCCTCTCCCCCGAAATGAGCCAGTAGATTGGAGTCAAATGAAAAACAATAAGCTCTTGATTAGTTAAAGGAAGTATCGACTATTGAAGAAAAAAACATTCTTATTTTGCTTCTCTTAAAAATTGAAAATGACATGTTAAAGCAACGGCAAGTTCATATCAATTCTTCGTTTTCTTTCTATGTAATCCTTACATGTCCAAAATTAGATTGAAAAACAAAATTTCTTAACATAATTTTTAGAATTTCCTTTTCAGGGACATAGTGGCTTGTGGCCCCGCTACCATATAAAGTTAGCCTACCAAAGGGACAATACAATTTTTGTCTACCAGCTCTTTTCCTTTCTCACTTTTTTCATTCTTTTTTCCCCGTCCTTTTTCTACTCTCACTTGTCACTCATGTGTCCTCAAATGTACCTCCCTAGGAACAATCATAGCTAGCATGTATAACTATATCTTGACCTTAATCCTTACAAAGATATATAAGTGAGTTTATATATGGAAATTAAAGTGCATTTATGTTAGGATGTTTAAATTAAGAAAATCTTGTAGGTACACATTTTTTTTTTTTTTTCTAAAATTTGAGAGTGAAAGTAAAAAAACTCATATTATGCTATCAAGATAACTATAAGCAAGGCTTATCATAGAATAAGGTGAGACTTCAAGAGAGAAGTAATAAATGATGTAATGCTCCCTAAAAAGAAAAAACAAGAAGAAGACATGAGTAATGGGCTGCATACCTAGAATGAGTATGTAAAAGTAGAACTTAGAACTTGTCACTAATCTACAATACGTACAGGAGTAACGTGTCAATCTCCCAACTCAAAACAATACATTCTCTACTTCTATAAATATACAATAATTGGAAAACTAAACTACTGTGATTATACTACAACAACCTATTATTATTAAATTTCTCCAATTAGCTGGCTAAGATTCCCCATAAAAATAAAATCATAAAGAGAAGCATTTCACTAATTTTCTTTATTATTAAATTTTTAATAACAAGGTTATAATTTATATTTTATTGCAAATAATGGTGATTTAGTGTGTGCATCTCTCAATATTTAGCATAAATCATATGAAAATCTTAACATACAAAAAAAAATGGAAAAGAGAAGGAAGTCTTCCATTTCTTTACTGTCACGAGCCCCATCTAAGTATGGGAATCATTCGACTCATTTCTCTTCAAATTTACATTATAATCGTCTAAGATTAATTATGATTCAACAGTCTCATGGTTTAAGGAAATTTCCTAAGATACATGTATGTACAACAAAATTGTGAGGCAATTTGAAGAAATATGAAACAAAGGTTTAACTGAACCTTGTTGAGATTTGATTTTTTTCAACAAAATTGAAATTTACTCACATTACTTCTTTCAGCTAGATTCAAAATTTTAAGCATATATACTATAAATGCAAGGATCTATTATGCACATCACATGCATATGTCATGTGTCTACATACTTTACATGATATGAATTGTTAAGGAATTAGTATTGCATAGAATGACTATGGAATAAATGATTTGGAGATGGAGTAAAGAGGCTAAGCAGAAAATTTTAGCGTTACATGCAAGCGACGAGTAATGAAAATAGAGTGTTAAGTTCCTAAAAGTAGAAAAAGTTACCCTGAAAGGCACAATACATACATAGTTATAGCTAGTTACCAATTGTTGTCGCCACTAGATCTTTTAGATCATTAATGGACAAGATTTAATTACGATTTAGTATCCCAAAAGGGTTAAATAAGAAAAAATGAAGCCTAATTACATATAAAGAAATCTAATTGCTAAGCATAATGAGAAAAGCTAAAAATGTGCAAGATAATTTTAGCAAACCCTATCCCAAGTCCACCAATCTAAAACCTTATAAATCATCCCATATTAAGTCTAATTACTTAGAATTTATCACTAATCCAAATAATTATCCTGAGTACAATTTGGTTAATTTAAGTTTAGCTCATGAATTTGTATCATACAAAATGTTCCTCATCTACAAATATCTTCATTAGTGGTAGTGCAAACCTTAGAGAAGTTCAAGTACTAAATGCAAGACTAACTTTATGATGATTATAATGAAATGAAACAATGAAGTCTATAATCTATTGAGGTTTCCAACCTAAGAAATAAACGCTTATGTATCTTCAAACAATTGCGCTCTCAATGGATTAAGATATATCTTACACCTTTCATCTTCATTGGTGATCCTACAGGTGATCTCAATTTGACCATAAAGATTCATTTGGATTGGAGTCTTTTTTCTTTTTTTTTTACGAGCACACAGAGTTATTCATCAACATCCATGGCAATACATTGAAAATTAACTCCAGTACTCACTATACTTATTGCTACGTTTCATTCACTAAAACAAAATTCTTATTCATCGTTTATTATTATGGAATAGTTATTCTCTTATTTGGTTTAAGAGAAATTTTGCTATAACAAATGTCTATTCCCAATAATGTAAAGTAAATAAAAAATTCATATTCCTTTCCTTCAATAGAGAAATTGTTACTCCTCACAAAATGTAAATTTTTTAAACTACTCTAGTAATAAAATAAAAAAATTATTATTCTTTTTCAATCTTATTCTATGCGACAAACCAAACATAAAGCTAATTTTAATATTAGTTTATTGAAGAGTTTCGATAGTGACAAGTTTCGCCCATTTGATTGTTTGAATCGCTTACAATATTTTTTTCCCTGTACTATCTGATACTAATCATTTCCACTTCACTCTACAACGCTGGCTCATCTTTCCTCTTACACATCCTACATAGATTATCTTTTTATTTCTTTTCTTATGCAACTTGCATCTATCATAATATGTTCAAGAAGTGGTTCATGTTTTTCATCGATTACTGCTTTTCAATGTAGAGGAGACAGAACATTTCAGCCAAGGGAAAAATGAACCCTTGTCTTTTTTCAATAAACTAACCCAAATTAGTTGAGTTATTTATTCGCGCTTGATTTAAAAAAAAAAAAAAATGCATCCACTATACTGCGCCTTATATAAAACGTAATATATAAATACTAATAATATTTGAACATATAGAATATTTACAAAATAAAATTAATAATTATTTTAAAGCTATTGACACTGTCACCATACATGTTAAAAAATTATACTTAATATGTTCACATGTGATGTATAATATCTGGTAAATCTTTTTTTTTTTTTTTTGTTGGAAATGATGATGATTGTTGGATTTAACTTAAACCTAAATTGAGTAGACCAAGCCCACTCAGTTTTTTTTTTTTTTTTCAATATGATATGCATGACCTTTTTTTATTTTTTTTAGTATCACATTTGATATAGGAATGGTATGTAATGAATTAGGATGGGATCAAGAATGTAGCAATAAATTTATTCCTATGTTGAGAATTGTTCCCAAAACCATTAATTTCATTCATATATTATAGTATTGTTTATTAAAAATGCTCTTAATTCATGGTGAAACAAATATATATTGTATAATACAATCTATTTTTACAAATTTTTAATAATGATTGTAAACAAAACCACAGCTGATTTTTAAAAATACTTCTAAACATGAAAAAAAAAAAAAGAAATCACATCAATTTCTGCTTAGCAAACAGATATTAATGTTTTGTAGTTCTTTTTTTATATATTATCAATGAAAGAGGAAAAAAAAAAGACTATGGGATGGATAAGTATCTCCAGGCAAACAAGAATATTCCCACTTAATCACATAATGATGGTACCAATCGCCAACAAAAGCTGCGAAAGGGAGTCCTTTTTGTCAAAAGAAGGCTCAACATAAGTTATATAAGCCCATACCTATTTGCAATGGATATTAAAGCTCACACTTTTATACCGTCACTAACAAGTTGTGAAAATCAGCAAAAAGTGTCCACTATTATTTCAAAAATTTTCCTCAAAAGTAGTGAGAGAATTGTTATAGCTTCTTCGTTTTGATATCTTCAAGTTTTGTTAATTATAATTTTTGGAACACGAAGACGTAATCATCACAATTCAATTGACGGAGTGCCAAAGATTAAGAATGTCACATTTAATTTTCATTTTTCCTCCCTCCCTCCCTACCTCTTCCTTATATTGGTCCTATATGTGTCCTTATGACGAACAACAATTATCACAGCTTTAGTGTTGCTTAGATTGTGAAGCTGACCACACCGCCAAGCTGCCTCAAATTAAAAAAATTAAACTAGTAAATCGTTAGCTATCCAATGGTGATAAAATGTGATACAATACAAAAGAGATTGATTCCACTGTCTCAATTTGAAAAGAGCGTATCACTTTTACAACAATTAAAAAAAAAAAAGAAGAAGAAAAGGTTGACATGAATAACTTATAATAAATAAATTTGTTAAACAAATGTGGATCAAAACTTAAGACATTAGTATATGAAAATCCTATATAGTGATGACAAAAACATACGATAAAATATAAATTATTAAAAACATAGATAGAGAAAAATGAAAATTGTGGCTTTTATTTATATATGGAAAAATCTTTATATATAAATATCAGAATGACTCAAATGAAAGTAGTCAAAAGAAAAATTATAGCTAAATAAATTAATTTGGGGTGGGTTGGGGGGAAAGAGAGGGAGAGAGGAGGGCACTTTTTATCACAAACTAAAATGGCATGGTCTTGATAAGAGGGGAAAAAAACAAAGGGTATTCACATGTCAATCAGACTAGTGGCAAGGCTACGCTTCTGGGCCCAAAACGGGAATACTATTGTTTCTTAAATTTATAACTAAATTTTATAATATAAAATTATTATTTTTTCAATAAAATATTTTAGATTTTTTTTTCCAAACAATAAAAATTAAAATTAAGAATATTATAATATTTAACTCATTTTCATAAGTAGATGTCAAGGATGGGAAAAACGAAATTAATATACATACTTTTAAAAATTACAAAAACACCACTTGGATGAAAATAATCGTAGTTTTAGGTAAGTTGAGCTGGTCTCTTAAAGAAACGAGATTGATCAGTTACAACATTGTTTTTTCAAGAGACAAGGTTGAGTTGCCTATTTTAGGGTTTTTTTTTTCTGTTCTTCTTCCATTCAACAAGATTTGTGTAATTTTTTGAAAAAAGTTATTACCTTTTTCCTTAATCAGTTAAGGATGTGCATTTATTTATACATAGTCACATCTTATTTTAGTTACAGTATTAGCAATGTAAAACTGGAATATACTCTACAAACTTTAAAGAATGTCACAAAATGAAAGGTAATCTTATGTTGTTGAGAAATGAGACAGATCTTTTCATAAAGCTTGATAATGCTCTATAACAAAGGTTAAACCAAACATGTTTTTGGAGTACATTTATTTCTTGTGTGATTACCGACTATGCATTATTAATTGTAAATGGATAATAATTTATTTCTATTCATATGAAAAATAGTCTGAATATTAAATGTTATTTACTTTTTTGAAACTTCCACGCTATGGTCTTATTCAATCAATCATCTAACAATTATGATGTGGCTTAGATGACCAAGAGCAAGGATCCCACGACATTACTTGCAAGACCAATCTCAAGGGCAAGGGAAAAAAGATTCAAAGAAGCTATACAATGCCTGATGTAAGGCTTATGGAATAATCTATCCACAATAGAACAGTGCAAGGATGAGTCTAGTCTTAAACTTGGCTTACAAGACTCAAATCCTACTTTGATCAATTTAATTCAATTTCTAGGAGAGAATGCATGAAGGTCAAAGCTTCAAAGGGATGTAATTAAATAAAAGATCTTTGTATTAAGTCGGACTAATTTTTTATTTTCTGTTTTGGGCTATTAAGATGTTTGTCTTATATAGTTTATAGTGTTTTTGGGCTCCTTATGATATATTATAAGCCTATACTAAGTTTTATTAAGTTATTTCATGTATTTGGGAAATGTAGTCATGTTTTTGCTACTCACTTAAGCCCATTACGAATTTTAATTAATTTGAGAGCAGAAGAGCGGGTAGGTGAGCATGTTAAATATCTATAAATTCCTAGCATACATCAACAGAAGATAGACGATCATTTTAATTCACAAATAGTGATCTTAAGAGGGTTTTTTTTTTCCTCACTTTGATTCTTACTTGAATCATCTTGAATAATCAAAGCTAATTACTTAAGTTATTCACAACATACCAAGGTTATTTGCACAGGTTCGCCATTGGGTTAAGGTTTTTCTCTCATCAATTTGATCAAATTATATGGGGTAGTTGTTTCCAAGTGTAAAGGTGTTAGGTCTTAAGACAGGTCGCTTGTATTTCACATTAGTTCGGTATCAGAGCCTAGGCTCTAGGTCAGGTTTGTCCATTCACCCAAAAAAAAAAAAAAAAAGAATCTATCATATCATTGCTGTTGCATTTTTATCTTCTTCTTCTTCCTAAAAAAAAAGTCATATAGTGTGTTTAGTTTTCTTGTTGTTACTTCCTTTGTTTGATATACTATTTCTTGTCATTTCTTGGTCATAAAAAAAAAAGGGAAAAGAGGTATTGAGCTAAAAAAAAAAAAAGAAAAGAAAAGAAAAGAGGCGTTAGGAAAAAAAACAAATTAAAAAAAAAATTGAGCCTCTTGTTGTCCTCAATAGCCATTATCCAAATCTGTATTATTTTTTATGTTATTTTGTATTGTTTGTTATGTCTACTCTATTCAGAAGTCTTTATTGTCCTTGATCCTAAAACACTTGTTAATTCGATTTTAAGATTATTAAAAATCACTAGTGCCTCTAAAAAATCATACTTCTTGGTTGTTTGTGAACCTATTTCAAGAGTTAGATCTGAAGTGTTAGATTTAATTCTTGTAAGAATCGTATGCAAGGAAAGATAGGTAAAAATCGAAAGTGTCAGCTCAACTAGAGAAAAGTCAGTATAAATTGTAAACATAAGATACTAGAATGATAATAGAATTGAGTGAAACACGTAAAGGAGTGAAGTGAGGTTCCTTACTTAATTTGTTTTTCTATCTCTCTCTCTGTACCTAACTTTGTTTTGTAGCACAACAACATGGAGGAACAACAGGATCTTGAAAAAAACATGGTTGAATTGAATAGTACTATTTCTTCCATGCAAGGTATGTTCCAAGTCATTAATGGAACTTATGGTGATGTTATTGATCGATTGGAGAGGTTAAAGACTTCAAAAGATCAAAATCAAAATGCACAAAGACAGTGAAGGCATGCACAAAGAAGAACTCATGATGATGCTGATAATGGTGAGTCACTTAGTGATAATGAAGAGGAGAAAGAGGTTAGGGCAAGGCTAAGACATGAGAGAAATCAAGGAGTTATTAATCTCAAGATTCCATCTTTTCTAGAGCGCTTGGATCCAAAAGACTATTTGGATTAGGAGAAGAAGATTGAACTAGTGTATGAGTGCCATTATTATTCCAAATCCAAGAAGATGAAGCTGATCATTGCTCCATTTGAAGGCTATACACTGACATGGTGGGATAACACCAAGAAAAAAAGGAGAAGAAATCATGAACATCCCATTGAAGAATGGCACGAGCTCAAAACCATCATAAGAAAGAGATTTGTTCCTAGTCACTACTATTAGGAATAGTACAATCGACTTCAAGGGCTCAAGCAAGGTCCTATGAGCATTGAGGAGTATTACAAGGAAATGGAGGTGGCCATAAGTAGAGCCAATATTGAAGAAGATACTAAAGCTACAATGGCAAGGTTTCTCAATAGCTTAAACAAGAACATTGCCGATGTAGTAGAGTTATAGCCTTACATGGAGATGGAGGATTTACTTCATAATGCATTGAAAGTGAAAAGGCAACAAAAGAGAAAGGGTAACAACAATCAGTTATCTACTAGCGCTTCTTCAACATACAAGTCGACAAGGAAAAAAGATGAGAGGGTTGTATCATCCAAGCCTGAAGTTGATTTCAAAGAAAGAGTTTCTTCATCCTCCCAAATGTAAGGTAAATCTATCCTTAGTATTTCTTCAAGTAAAATTAAATACTTTAAATGCCATGGAATAGGTCATTGCCAAGTGCCCAAATAAAAAGGCTATGGTCTTGAAGGGAGGATAGTACTATTCAGTTAATGAAGCTAAAGATGAAGATAATGAGTTTATTCCTTCCTTTAAAGATGTAACAAATGAAAAGGGAAGAGAAAATGTAGTTAAAGGAGAATGTCTTGTGAAAATGAGAGCTTTAAGCACTCAAATAAAAGAAGAGAAAGACGTTAACCAGCAAAGAGGAACCTTGTTTCATACTAAGTGCTTTGTCATTATCAATAGTAAAGTTTTTCATGTAATAATTGATGGCAGTAGTTGTACTAATGTCACTAGCTATTGCATGGTAGAAAAGCTTGGTTTACCAACTATTAAACATCCCACGCCCTACAAACTCAAATGGTTAAATGATAGTGGAGAAGTGAGTGTTAACAAACTAGTTTTAGTTTCTTTTGCTATTAGAAGGTACAAAGATGAAGTTCTGTGTGATATGGTTCCCCTATAAGCTGGATATTTCCTTCTAGGAGGGCCGTGGCAGTTTGATAAGAAGGCCAAGTATGATGGTTCCACAAACCAATATACTCTTAAGAGGGGAGGCAAGAGATTACCCTAAATCCTTTGTCACCAAAGGAAGTATATGAAGATGATTTCAAGAGGCTCAAACAAATTCAAGAATGGGAGAATCAAAAGGCAATTGGGTCTAAGAAGGGAAGAGTGGTTGAATGTGAGTTGAAAAGAAAAGAAGGAAAGAGTGAGGCAAAGTAAAAAATTGAATTCATAAAAGAAAGAGAGTGGGGAATTGAGTTCAAAATTAAAAGAGTCAATGGAGAGTAGAGAGAAAAATGTGAGTTTTTATGCTAAGAGGAGTGACATCAAAGAGGCAATGTATTGCTTATAGGACCATACTTTTACTAATGTACGAGGAATCTTATTTTTCTATTAATGAACTTGATGACACGTTGCGTTGTGAGTTTGTTTCTCTTTTACAGGCACATGAAGGCATCTTTCCTAAAGAGATGCCCAAAGAATTGCCACCAATCAAGGGTATTGAGCATCAAATCAATCTCATACCTAACGTACCAATTCCAAATAGACCAGCTTATAGAAGTAATCCAAAGGAAACTAAAAAGCTTCAAAGGCATATTGAGGAGTTAATGTCCAAGGGGTATGTGTGAGAGACCATGAGTCCATGTGCAGTTCCTGTCTTACTTGCACCTAAAAAGGATGGAACTTAGAGGATGTGTATTGATTGTCGTGCAATCAATAACATAGTGGTAAAGTATAGACATCCTATTCATAGGCTAGATGATATATTGGATGAATTGCATGAGTCTTATGTCTTTAGCAAAATTGATTTGAAAGGTGGATATCATCAAATTCGAATGAGAGAAGTTGATGAGTGGAAAACTGTATTTAAACCAAAGCATGGTTCATATGAATTGTCAATTATGCTTTTTAGTTTAACTAAAGCGCCTATAACTTTCATGAGATTAATAAATCATGTTTTGAGACCTTTCATTAGAAAATTTGTTGTTGTTTACTTTGATAATATCCTTGTCTATTCAAAAAAATTAAATGATCATCTTGAACATTTGAGATTAGTACTTGATGTTTTGAGAAGGGAAAAGTTGTATGGTAATCTTAAAAAGTGTTCTTTCTACTTAGATCATATTGTGTTTTTAGGTTTTGTTGTTAGTGCCAAAGGTATTGAATTTGATGATGAAAAGGTAGATTGTAAACCCCCAAATTTTTTGAATCGATTTAACCTAAAACCCAAATCTGGAAGTCAATTGGAACTCTAAAGTCAACAAAACCCTAGTTAGACGTAATAGCATAAGTCCGGCAATCCCGAATAAGCAACTCGATGAAAGTAAGTAGGAGTTTAGAATGTACAATAGTGCGTAATTACCTAAGGAAGCTTAAAAAGATCAGATTAATAAAACCGCAAAATCGTCTAGAACCCGATCGGACACAGTTCTTGAAAAACGTTTCATGGGGCTTGGAATAGTAAAAATATTCCAAATATACCGTTAGACTCATAAAAATATAAGGATTTCAAAAATATCAGTTTTATAATTTTTCGGCAAGTAAAAATAACAGATATCGAAATTATACGCATATTTTCTTACTACTAGTACTTAAATTGCCATGTCTACTTTACATTACACTATTCATTACTATTCTACACTATTCTTTTATCTCTACTTTTTCTTACACCTACTCTTACACACACCATAACCTATAACCTTTACTTTTTACCTTTCCCATAATTTTATTTCACATCTACCTTACTTATTACTTCATTTAATCAACAAAAATACAAAAAAAAAAAAAACAAATCTCTCCCTCTCTCCTACACTCATGGCCGGCGCCCATGCTCCCCCCTCTTTCTCAATTTTGTTTCAATTTTCTTTTATTTTAATCACTCAAAAATCACTCCACATTTTCCTATAAATACCCCCTTCCGCTTTTACTTCTTTCACACAATTATTACTCACAAATTTTCTACAAAACCTCTCTCAAATTCTCCTCTCAAAACTCTCTCTAAATATCCTCTCAAAACTCTCTCAAAATAATTCCAAAACCACTTTCTACCTACAACAAAACTCATAACCACATAACACTACCAAAACCTTCTTTAGGTAAACTTTCTTATTATTTTCTTCTCCTCATGTCATGTAACTTTACATGACCATGGTGTGAGTTTCCAAAGACTAAGTGTTATGGAAGCTACACTATGTTCATATATTGTTCTTGTTCATGAAAAATCCATTTATGTTTATATTGTTTTATTTTGTTCTTGTTATTATATCTAAGTATTATTATGTATCTATATATATATACATATTCTTTAGAGCATATAAGCTCACTTGTAATTTATTTATTTTCATGCAATGTAATTTATTTATTTATTCCATTGCAATTTATTTATTTCTTGCTATTTTAAGACTAGTCTCTAGTCTTAGACTTGTCCTCATTAAGTCAAAACAAATTTTTCTTTCTTTCATTTTATTTTTCTTTTGGGACTAATCTACTTCTTAGTCTCGGGAGCCTTAAAGAAGCTAAGACTCCCGATACTTGACTTTATTTATTATTTATGTTATGTTGCTTGCTATTATCTCTCATAAACCATGTTCATTAAGATTTCTGTCCAAATTTTTCAAGCTCTAAAAATAATTGATAAAAAGGAGATTTTATCACTTAAGAATAAGTTATATGAAATATAAAATCTATGGTTTAACAAAAGTAAAAGTTATTCCTTTCCAAGTTTTAAGAAGAACTCACTACAATTTTTGAAACTATTTTTGTTTTGAAAAGCCTTTCTATGTCACTTTGTTATTCAAAGAGAAAAATGATTTTTAACATAGAAATGACTTTTATAAGAGCCTAAGATAACAAAAACTATAAACCCCCAAAAAATTTCATAATTCTTAAAAATAATCCTATAAATCTAATATTAAAATTCAAATCCCGAAAAATCGACTCAAGATAAAAACCCAATTCTAGATCGAGTCAAAACACCAGAAATGAAACCCTAAAAATCAAATCAAGTTAAAACTTAATTCCAAATAAGATCAAAAACGAGTTTTCTGAATCTTGAGAAAACAAGAACCCTTGAAACAAAACATAAAGTCCAACTACCGGTATAATCAACGTCCGTATGCCAATTAAATCATCTACCCCGTTTCTAAAACGCGAATCAAAACGATAGATCCAAATACCGCTTAACAACGAAATGATAAAATCTTAGATTCTTTGGTAAAATTTTAGAATCACAATTTTCAATTTTCACCAAAAGTCAAACTGAGTTAACTCATAATCCTAGACTCGGTTAAACGATCCCAAGAACTAAAAAATATTAAATAATCACAAATAAAATAAGATAAACCATAGATATCGAGCTAAAAATATAAAACAATCACAACTCGAAGATTATACGATCTTACGAATATCTTGACAAAACCAAAAGTCAAACCGGAACCCTAAAGTCAACAAAGCCTATAACGAACCCTAGTGTTTAAGATCCGGCAATCCCGCATTTTCAAACCCTAGAAAACAAAATTAAGTTAATAGCCTAGAATAGTTCGTATTAATATAGGGTAACATAAAAATATCGGATTCACGAATTTCGAGTGTCCTTCGGACTCAAACGGAGACAGTTCTCGAAAAGCATATCCCGGAGCTCGGAATATTAAAAATGTTCCATTTATACCAATAGACTCGTAAAAATACAAGGATTCCAAAAATATCAGTTTTAGAATTTTTCGGTAGCTAAAAATTACAGATATAGCATTTTTACGTGTATTTTTATTACTACCGGTACTTTAATTGACTAGTCTACTATTCATAATACTTTTCTACTATTCATTACTATTTCGCTCTCTCTACTTTATTTCTAATCACTCTTACAAATGACAATTCACAATATTCATATTTTCTTTCCCCATAAAAATCTACTCATACCTTTCTTACAAAATATCACTTCTTCTTACACAAATTAATTGAAAATTGTATAAAAGGACCCCTACACTACCAAAACCGGCGCAATTCATCCTCCCCCTTTCTCTATTTTAATTTATTTTTCTTTTATTTAATTACCTCTTAATTCCCTCCACAAAATTCTATAAATACCACCTCTCCTCTTCTCATTTCTTTACACCTTTCTCAAATAGAGAATTTATGCAAAAATTCTCTCTAAACACTCTCTCCATACTCTTACAAGAACTCTCTTCTTGTAAGAAGAAAATATCTCCTACCAAAACTTTTATTTCCAAAAACCCATTTCTAAAGCAAAGCCTTCAAGAAAACAATTCTTTCTTCTTACCCATTTAGGTAATGAAGAACTCATGTTTTATTCTTTCTATGTCAAGTAACCTTATATGGTTTTGATGTTGTTTCTTAGGTTGAAAAACTAAAGAAAACCACATTAAGATCATGTTTGGTTCTTGTTCATGGAACTACTTTCATGCATATATATACTTTGTCATTTATTACTTGTTTATATTTTGATCTCTTGCTAAAACTTGCTTATAAATATATATATGTATATTTATCTTTTAGAGCATATAAGCTCACTTGTTATTGCAATTTATTTATTTCATGTTATTATTAAGACTAATCTTTCTAGTCTTAGACTTGTCCATATCAAGTCAAAACAATCTTTTATTTATTTTCTTTAATCTTTCGGGACTAGTCCATTCTTAGTCCCGAGATGCCTTGATGAAGCTAAGGCTCCAATACTTGACTGGGATTCCTTGATGAAGCTAAGGTTCCCAATACTTGATATTTTATTTTCTTGCTTATTATTTGTTTTTGGCATTTTCTTATATTCTTATTATTTTATATGCTCATGATACTAGCATCTACATAATGTTAATGTCTCAACTAATCTAAAAGTAGAATTTCATTAAAGGAACTCAAAACTTGATTTTCTATTATGTGATTTGTCATAAAATAATAAAGTTATTATCAACAACATAAAAAGTAATACAAGTTTTCTCAAAGTTTTCTTAAACAACAAAGATAGTTTACCAAGGAAACATAAGAAATAAATATTTTCTTTATATATTATGGTAACCTAAGTTTTAGTAAAATAATTTGTTAATATTAAAAGTTTTTACAAAAAGCTTAAAAGTTAAACTCTTTTTCACTAAGGAACAAACTAGTTTTTAAAGTTAAGATAAATTCAACCCATAAAGTTATGAACCCACTTAGGAAAAATAATGATTTTCAAGTTCCTAAAAGAGAAACTATTTTCAAAGAATATAAAATAAAAATTAGAAACAAATGATTTTATCAAATAAAGATGACTCCTTTTAAAAGAAATGAAAGAACAAGTTTTGGAAAGCAAAAACTTATATTTTAGAAATGAATATAAGAAGACAAGAGTCATTTTCTAAAACCATCCTAAATACAAAATTATAAAAAGGTTTTCAACAACCTAATATACCTTTTGATAAAAGTGATCTTTTATTCACTAGAAGTAAAAATTATGAAAAGAAAAAACTAAGGTTAAAAGAAAATTTACTTGTTTTGGAAAAAGGAATGAAGAAATAAAACAAGAATACTCATATAAAGTTTCTTTTAAATACTTGGAAAGGAATTTATCAAGAAAAGTTTTAACACTTAAAAAAAAAAAGAATTGTTTTATGAAATAAATTGTTGAGACACTACCATTAGAAAACTTTGCATATAAAGTGAGCTTATCTATATACTCAAAGTATTTATCAAATATATGTTCATATTTATATATATTATTACAAAAGGATTTTCTTTAAAATAAAGTTGAGATAGAAAACGGGTTTGCAAAAGTTTGGTAATTTTCGTTTTGAATCTGTACCCGATGTTTTCGGAACCCAAATGACCTTGTGTCAAAGATAACCTTAGAAATGGATAGATCTTTTCGAATAGGTAGAAAACGGTATATTATATGCGGAATTCTGAGTTAAAATGAGCAACTTATGGCCATTTTAAGTTGGAATTTCCTCCTATACGATTTTACCTCGATTTTAAGAAAAGTTTAGAAAATCTAAGAATAGAAATTTCATGGAAGACTTATCTCGGGTATTTCTTTTTGTCTAGGTGACGAAAAATATGAGATTATCCTACCCGAGGATTACTACGACTAAGAAGATCGCAAATGGACGAGTGAGTTATTCCTTCTAAATTCGTTACCTTGCTTGTGCTTGTAAAGTAGTGGCATTAGTATACTAAGAAAAGATAAAAACGGATATAATTGGGGAATTAGGGATTATGTGTATATTCTATGTTTATGCGTGAAATAAGAATTAAGAATATCACAACTTCGAACTGCTTGTTTAAATAATTTTGTTTACTTACTTGTATGATTGTTTATTGATTGCTAAATTGATTGATCGCCCCTAATAAACCTTAATAAGGTTTGGCTTAAGAAAATTAAAACGTTCACGCATAGCATCCATCGAGTTACATCTATTTCGGAAGGCTGCTACTCCTACGCGTAGAGTTGGATTGGCTGCGATTGTGCAGTGCCATGGGCCATGTTCCTTCTTGGAGAATCCAAATCGGTCGGGGAAAGCGACTCTACGTTCGGAGCCGAGCCAACCGAACGCTGTGGGTGAGGACCTGGGGACTAGCAGTAGAAGGTCGAAGACCTTCAACCCCGATTCCCTAACCTTTGATACAAAGGGGTAAATCCGTTCTATATATGGTTTCCGGATAACTATATATATTTGCGTAATCATGTGGTTGTTGCATTGTATGCATAACATATGCGTGAAAATCTAAATGAAATTGTTTGAAAATATGGTGCGAATGAAAAGGAATATCTCACTAAGCTAGTTTTAGCTTATACCCCTATAGATTTTGTTGAAACAGGTATACCCGTGGCTTAAATTGAGGATCATGAAGGATGTTAAGCTTCTATTAAGGAAATGGAATCATAAGATGAAGTAATTTTGTAAGGTTCTTTATATGTAATGACCTATATGAATAGTGATGTATATTTATTTGAAGATAATAGAGGGATATGCCCCTAAGAATTGAAACAAAATATGTATGTTTAATGATAAGTATTCTCTTTGCCTTGCGTGTTCCCTTGGCTGTGATGTATGCCTTGTACATGATATGAAAGCCTTTGCATGACTAAGGTAGTCATTCCTAGGCTTTAGTATTGTGTACGATGGACTGCCACGTTTAGAGTACACCTCGAGGCGTGACAAAAACCTTAGGAGCAAGAAGTTTTTGAATTTAGATCTTTTCAAATAAATAGTCAAAGAAAGATTTTATAGAACATAAATGGGAAAAGTAGCACTTAAAGAAGAAGAAAATTTCTTTTCGAAAAGTCATAACAAGTCAATTATAAAGCAATTCTTTGAAAAAAAAAGAATCAAAATATTCATTTCAAAATAATTTCCAAAATGAATTTCGTGTAAACTATAGTTTTCTAAACTCCTAATTTGACATTGTTTTATTTAAGAAACATAAATGGACAACAAACACTTGAGCATGAATAAATATGAGCTAAGTAGCTATAAAAAGATAATTTTTCAACTATATAGATAACTAAGTATTTATCAAACAAATTTTGAATGATTTAATATTTGAACCAAAATTATTTTTTAGTTGGAAAATTCGTGGTGAATTTTATCGCCACTATTTTAGAGCCTATGTGATCTTTTTTTGTTAAAAATAGTTTTAGACATGGGTAGATCTTTTCTAGTAGGTAGAAATCAATATATTATATGCGCAATTCCGAGTTGAAATGACCAAGTTATGGCCGTTTTAAATTGGAATTCTCCTTTATACAAACTTTAATGTTCTCATGACATTGTTTTATCAAAATTCAAGAAAATCATCAAGAAATACTCATCTTGGTATTTTCTTTGGCTATGTGATTCCAAGAAAGAATACCTATATCCCGAAGACTATTTCTATTTGTGTGAGCGACTCATCCACTAGAGAAATCGTCGTCATGGCATCAAGAGTTTATTTCCTTAAAATACTTTACTTGTTTGTGCTTGTAATATAGTTGCATTAGAATTAAGAAAAGACAAATGGATATGTTTGTAAAGATAATTCTTTGAAAGAATCCTAAGACTATCGAGGCCAGAATTGATTTAATGTTTGTTTTAATATAACACTTGATTTGTATGAAATTTCTTGATCACCTTAAACCTGATAATAATAATGTTATGATATCATGCATACTATGAAGTGAGTCACATTGCATTGGGTTATTATCCTTGGGTGAGAAGGATTTTAGCTCGGGTCGAAAGCAACACTTGGCGGAGTGACCAAAAGCGAGTGCTTTGCGACATTAAGGAAATGCTTAGCGGAAGATCCGAAAGTAAGGCTCAATTCAAGTAGACTTCATATGCTTGGCAATATTGGTCGAAAGCATAAATCTTTTTAACAAAAACTACTTGTTTTAAGGTTACGTATCACTAAACCCCGAATGGAGAGCGCAAATCCATTCAACATATAGTTCCCGAAAAACTATATGCTTTGTTTGCCCACGTATATATTGCATTCCATTTGTTTGATTAAACAACTTGTTTGAAATTTTGTTACAAAAAGTTATTTATGGAAATAGTTCTCACTAAGCCTATTAGCTTATACCCCTATAAATATCTTTTGCAGTTCCCTTATTTGTGGTTGAGGCCACGAGGACCCTGCAATCAGGTATTTTTTTTTAGTTAAGGAAATTCCTAAGATAAAGTTTAATATATAGGATGTAGAAATACTCCTGTAATAAATTTGTGAATAAGGGAAATGTCTCTAAGTTTTGTAAGAACATTGTCATGAATAAATGAATATTATGAATCCTCTTTTCTTAATATGTTATTATATCTTCTTAAGCTTCATAATTCCATATATGGTCCTCTAAAATTGTGAAAGCACGCCTTACACTTAATATCAAAGCTTTTAGGAGTGGCTAAGGCTATCATACTTAAGCTATAATATTAAGTGTGGCGAACTGTTACATTTAGGGTACCCCTTGGGGCGTGACATAGATACTATCAAAAATTGGCCAACACCTAAATTGATAAGTAAAGTAAGATCTTTTCACAGCTTGGCAAGCTTTTATAAACATTTTGTCAAGAACTTTAGCACCGTTGCTACACCTCTCACCAAGATTACAAAAAAGAATGCTGGTTTTAAGTGGGCTAATGAGTAACAACAAGCATTCAATTTACTTAAAGAGAAGTTGAGTAAAGCACATGTTTTAGCTTTGCTTGACTTTTCTAAAACATTTGAAATTGAGTATGAGGCCTTAGGTTTAAGAATTAGAGCTGTTTTGATACAAGAAAAGAAACCCATTGCATACTTCAGCGAGAAGCTTAGTGAAGTAGCCTTAAATTAGCCAACTTATGACAAGGAGCTATATGCATTAGTAAGAGTACTAGAAAATTGGCAACACTGCCTATGGCCCAAGGAATTTATAATTCACACCGATCATCAATCCTTGAAGCATCTCAAAGGACAATGTAAGTTGAGTAAGAGGCATGCCAAGTGGAGTGGGTTCATTAAGGCATGCCCATATGTGATCAGGTACAAGAAAGGTAAAGACAACATGGTAGCTATTGCCTTATCTAGAAGGTATTCTCTCATAAACATAACAAATGCAAAGATGTTTGGATTTGCACACATCAAATGTTTGTATGGTGACGATTCTAACTTTTCTTCTATTTATGATGCTTGTGAAGAAGGGGTTGTTAGTAAGTATTATAGAATGGATGGTTAATTATTTAAAGAAAACAAATTGTGTATATCTATGTATTCCGTGTGTGAATTGCTTGTAAAAGAAGCTCATGGGGGTAGATTGATGGGACACTTTGGAATTGCTAAAATTTTAGACATATTGAATGAACACTCCTAATGTCTTAATATGAGAAAAGATGTGATTCGAATTTTTGACAGATGTGTTACTTGAAAACAAGCAAAGTCTAAAGTTTTACTATAGGATTTGTATACTCCTTTACTTATACCTAGTGAACCATGGGTTGATATTTCTATGGTCTTTGTGTTAGGTTTGCCTAGGTCAAAGAAAGGAAAGGATTCTGTTTTTGTTATTGTTGATCAGATTTCCAAAATGGCACATTTCATAGCATGTAAAAAGACTGATGATGCAACACATATAGCTTATTTATTCTTTAAGGAGATAGTGCAGTTGCATGGCATTTCTCAATCCATTGTGAGTGATAGAGATATAAAGTTCTTAAGCTACTTTTGGAAAGTTTTGTGGAATAAATTAGGCACTAAATTGTTGTTTTCTACTACTTGTCATCCACAAATTGATGGACAAACTGAGGTAGTAGATAGAACATTGAGCACTTTATTGCACACCATCATTCAAAAGAACTTAAAAAATTAGGAAGATTGCTTGTCAATTGTTAAGTTCGCTCATAATTATGTGGTGCATTCTACTGCAGGTTTTCCACCATCTAAGATGGTATGTGGCTTCAATCCACTAACTCCATTGGATTTAATTCCTCTACCATGTGATGAAAGCATAGTCTTGATGGAAAAAGGAAAGCTAATTTAGTGAAGACACTGCATGAAAACGTGTGCAAAAATATTGCAAAGTGGAACCAACAAATCACACAACACGTCAACAAGGGAAGAAGGAAAGTGATCTTTGAACTTGGTGATTGGGTTTAGATACATATGAGGAAAGAACGGTTTCCACATCAAAGAAAATCTAAATTGCATCCAAGAGGAGATGGACCCTTTCAAGTTATGGAAAGAATCGATGATAATGCTTACAAATTGGATCTATGTGGAGAATACAATGTTAATTCTATATTTAATGTTAGTGATCTATCTCCTTTTAATGTAGGTGATAAGTTTGATTCGCAAATGAATCATCTTGAGGAGGGAGGGAATGATGTGACTTAGGTAACCAAGAGCAAGGATCCCATGACATTACCTCCAGGACCAATCACAAGTGTAAGTGCAAAAAGGTTCGAAGAAGCTATGCAAGGCTCATGGAATAATCTCTCCACAATAGAAGATCATAAAGATGAGTCTAGTCTTAAGCTTGGCTTAAAAGACTCAAATCATACTTTGATCAATGTAATTCAATTGCTAGAAGAGAAGGCATGAAGGTCGGAGCTTCAAGAAGGGATGTAAATTAAATAAAAGATCTTTGTATTAAGTTAGACTAATTTTTTATTTTCTATTTTGGGTGATCACATTTTTTCTATATGTGCTTTTTAGAACTCTTTTTAATCTTTTTTTAAATTCCTTTAAATGCATAGATATTTACCAGCCAGTATATTGGGTGCATGTGCAGTAATAAAATTTTAGTGAATATCAAGTCGTGTCCATTAAGAGTGAAGACTAGCTCTCAATTGTATTAGTCCTAATTGTAGCTAAGAAATTTTGGATTCCATACGTTTAATTGAATTAGGTTAAAAGCCAATAGATTAGAAAATCAATTGAATGTATGCTATGACCAGAATATGCTTACAAATCCAAATTACTAATGGGTTTAGTATTCAAGCAATTAAACACTAGACAAAAACTCATATTTCCAAAGAAAGCAATTATCCTAATTTAACCAATCAATATTCACTATTCCTAGGAAAGTGATCAATTGACTAATTTTTGTAAATTATCAAACCTTAATCGAATTCAAATTCATATGTCTATGTGATCTATAATCCAAATAAGCTAATCACATAATCAATAAGAAAGGAATTTTCCAATTGCAATCCTAATTTATCATGATTCCAAAATCAATTCAAAACACATTATCAGTGAAATAACATCATTAACGTGAACACGAGCAAGGGATCAATCAACAATAGAGAAAAATCAATCAAATGATTCAGATCAACAACTCAAAACTATATTTAAGCATAAAAGAACAAGTCTTCAACACCATCCACAGTGTGAATATAAGAAAAGAAAAAAATCACCTTATCAAGAAAATGCCATTCTTGAATCCAAATTCAAATGATGTTTCTAACTTGATCCTAGTATGGAAACCTTAATCAAATAAAAAAGAAAAGCTTTCTAGTAGTCTATGCCCTAATATAGATCCAGGAATAAAGAATTTAGCTTTCAATTTCGTGTTTCACTATTACAAGATCCAAAAAGAGAATCTATATATGAAAATTTGCAGGAAACGTAGGCTGCCTTTAAGTTCGGTGGCCTTAATTTAAAATTAGTCGACCTTCTGTAGAAAAAATTATTTCCGAGACAAGGACATTGGTGGTGTTCGAGTGGCATTGCAGGCAGTACAGATGTATGCAGACTCAAGGCTAGCGGGCTTTATCTTCTAGTGGCCAGCATACATATACAAATTGAAGGTTAGTGTTTTTTTTACTTGTAGACCTGCTATGTTGATTTGTTGAAGACCGTGTTGCTTTGCTCTATAATGTAAGCCGGCGGCTCATACTCTGTTTTTGTTAGCCTACTTTTTCCATGTTTCCCAATTTGCATAAATCTCCTCTCATTTTCTTGTATTTGTAATATAAGTTTTGTAAGACTTGAAATATCAAATTAAGCACACTTATGTAAACCCCCAAATTTTTTAGAATCGGTTTAGCCTAAAAACCCTAAACCGGAAGTCAACCGGAGCGCTAAAGGTCAACAAAACCCTAGTTAGATGTAATAGCTCAAAGTCGGCAATCCCGAATAAGCAATTCGGTGAGAATAAGTAGAAGTTTAGAATGTAGAATAATGCGGAATTACCTAAGGAAACGGAAAAAGATCAGATTAGTAAAACCGCAGCTCATTTCGAACCCGATCAGACGCGGTTCTTGAAAAATGTGTCCCGGACCCCGAAATAGTAAAAATATTTCGAATAAACTGTTAAACTCATAAAAATATAAGGTTTTCAAAAATATCAATTTTGTAATTTTTCAGTAAGTAAAAATAACAAATATCGCATTTATATACGTATTTTCTTACTACCGATACTTTATTAGTCATATCTACTTTACATTACACTATTCATTACTATTCTACACTATTTTTTTATCTCTACTTTTTCTTACACCTACTCTTACAAACACAATAACCTATAACCTTTACTTTTTACCTTTCCCATAACTTTATTTCACATCTACCTTACTTATTACTTCATTTAATCCACAAAATATAAAAATAAAATCACTCCCTCTCTCATCTCTCTATGGCCGACGCCCCTTCCCCTATATGCCCTCTCATATTGTTTTATTTTTCTTTTATTTTAATCATACAAAAATAACTCCACATTTTCCTATAAATACCCTTCTCCTCTTTCACTTCTTTCACACAATTACTACCCACAAATTTCTTACTAAAACTCTCTCAAATTCTCTTCTCAAAACTCTCTCCAACTATCCTCCCAAAACTCTCTCAAATTTATTCCAAAACCACTCCTATCTACAACAAAAACCAAAGCCACATAACACTACCAAAAGTCTTCTTTAGGTAACCATTTCATATTGTTTTCTTCTTCTCATGTCATGTAACTTTACATGACCATAGTATGAGTTTCCAAAGACTAAATGTTATGGAAGCTACGTTATGTTCATGTATTGTTCTTGTTCATGAAAATTTATTTATTTATGTTTATGTTATTACTTTTATTCATATTATTGTTACTATATCTAAGTATTATTAGCTATATATATATACATATTCTTTGGAGCATATAAGCTCATTTGCAATTTATTTATTTTATGCAATGCAATTTATTTATTTATTCCATCGCAATTTATTTATTTATTCCTTATTATTTTAAGACTAGTCTCTAGCCTTAGACTTGTCCTCATCAAGTCAAAAAAAAAATTCTTTATTTCATTTTATTTTTAATTTGGGACTAGTCTACTTCTTAGTCCCGGGAGCCTTGAAAAAGCTAAGACTTCCAATACCTGACTTTATTATTTATGTAACTTTGCTTGCTATTATTTTCTCATAATTCATGTTCATTTAAATTGTTGTCCAAAGTTTCAAGTTCTAAAAATAATTGAAAAAAAGGAGATTTTGACACTTAAAAATAAGTTTATGAAAATATAAGATCTATGGTTTAAACAAAAAAAATAAAGTTATCTCTTTCTAAGTTACAAAAAGAACCCACTAAGATTTTAGAAACTACTTTTACTATAAAAAGCTTCTTAAAACACTTGTTATCCAATTTTGTTTTTATAAAGAAAATAAATTTTTATGCAAAGATAACTTCTATGAAAAACATAATATGAGGAAATGATGAAAAATTTTCAAACAAAAGATTTTTGCAAACAAATAGATAAAGAAATTTGTATAGGAAAAATAGTATTAATATAGAAAACTTAGAAAGAAGAAAAGTCATTTTCAAAAAGTTACTTGAAAATATATATATATATATATATAGTTAACATAAAACATCTTTGGAAAAACAAAAGAAACAAAATGTTCATTTCAAGAGATTTATAAAAGTGAATTCTTGTAGACTATATTTTTCTAAAAACTCCAAAACCGACATGATTTTACTTGAGCAATGTGATTGGACAACAAACACTTAAGCATGAATAAAATATGAGCTAAGTAACCATAAAAAGAGAATTTTTCAACTATACAGATAACTAAGTATTTATCTAACAAATTTTGATTGCTTGAACCAAAGTTGTTTTTGAGTTGGAAAAATCCGTGGTGAATTTTGTCACCACTGTTTCGGGGCCTAAATGATTTAGTTTGATAAAAATAGTTTTAGAAATGAATAGATCTTTTCGAGTAGGTAGAAATCCGTATATTATATGCGCGATTCCGAGTTAAAATGACCAAGTTATGACCATTTTAAGTTGGAACTTTCCTTTATACGAACTTTAACATTCTTTTGGCATTATTTTGTCAAAATTCAAAAAAAATCATCAAGAAATACTCATTATGGGTATTTTCTTTGGCTAGGTGACTCCGAGGAAGGATACCTATATCCCGAAGATTATTTCGATTGAGTGGAGTGTGTGAACGACTCATCCGTATAGAAGAATAGTCGACATGGCATCGTGAGTTTATTTCCTTTAAATGCTATACTTGTTGTGCTTGTAATTTAGTTGCATTAGAGTTAGGAAAAGATAAATGGATATGTATGTAAATTAATTCTTTGAAAGAATCCTAAGAATATCGAGGCCGGAATTGATTTAAATGTTTGTTTTAGTATAACACTTGCTTTGTTTGAGATGCTTTGATCGCCTTAAACTTGATAATAATAATGTTATGATATCATAAATAAATGGATTCATGCATACAATGAAGTGAGTCACATTGCATTTGGGTTATTATCCTTGGGTGAGAAGGATAGTAAGCTCATGTCAAAAGCAACACTTAGCAAAGGATCCAAAAGCGATTGCTTGGCGGCGTTATGGAAAAGGAAATGCTTGGCGGAGGATCCAAAAGCAAGGCTCAATTCAAGTAGACTTCATATACTTGGAAATATTGATCGAAAGCATAAAAATTTTTACTAAAACTACTTGTTTTGAGGTTATGAATCACTAAACCCTGAATGGAGGGCGCAAATCTATTCAACATATAGTTCCCATAAAACTATATGCGTTGTTTGCCCACGTGTATGTTGCATTCCATTTGTTTGATTAAATAACTTGTTTGAGATTTTGTTACAAGAAGTTATTTATGGAAATAATTCTCACTAAGCCTGTTAACTTATACCCCCATAGATATCTTTGCAGTTTCCCTATTTAAGGTTAAGGCCACGAGGACCCTGCAGTCAAGTAATTTCTTCATAGATTAGGAAAATCCTAAATGAAGTTTAGTGTTGAATAAGATGTAAAAATATTCTTGCAATAGATTAGTGAAAAAGGGAAATATCCCTAAGTTTGTAAAATCATTGTATTAAGTAAATGAATACTATGAATCCTTTTTTCTTAATATGTTATTGTATCTTCTTAAGCTTCATAATTCCATATATGGTCCTCTAAATTTGTGAGAGCACGCCTTACACTTAATATCAAAGCTTTTGGGAGTGGTTAAGGTTGGCACACTTAAGCTTTAATATTGAGTGTGGCGGACTGTCACGTTTAGGGTGCCTTTTGGGGCATGACAACTTAAGTACCAATTCCTTTCAATTTCTATAAAATCAATAATAGTTTAGCATGATTTAATCAATAAAAAGTGAGTATAAAATGACATTATCATTAGGCTATTAAAACGCTTGCCTTGAATAATTTATAGTGTTTTTAGGCTCCTTATGATATATTATAAGCCCACACTAAGTTCTATTAAGTTATCTCATGTATTTGGGAAGTGCGAGGCTCTTTTTGCTGCTCACTTAAGCCCATTACGAATTTTAGTTAATTTAAGGGTAGGTGAGCATATTAAATGTCTATAAATATTTAGCATACATCAATGGAAGACAGACAGTCATTTTTATTTACAAATAGTGATCTTGAGAGGATTTTTTTTTCTCACTTTGATTCTTGCTTGAATCATCTTGAACAATAAAAGCTAATTACTTGAGTTGTTCACAACATACTAAGGTTCATTGGCATAGGTTCGCCATTGGGTTGAGGTTTGTCCCTTATCAACTTGATCAAACTATTTAGGTAGTTGTTTCCAAGTGAAAAGATGTTGGGTCTTAAGGCAGGTCACTTGTGGTTCACATCAAATCAAAATAAGAGTAAATGTCAAATTTGGTAGATAAATTTTGTGGAAATATTAAATTTGGTACCCAAACTTTGAAATTGTTAATTTAATATCTAATCACACTTTTATAGTTATTTTTACTATCTTATTAACACCATTTACTCTGTTTGCTAAGTCAGAAGAGAAAACATATCACTGGATTCTTATTATTTCTCCTAATATTATTTAATTCCAATAAGTTGTTTCTTCCACATCAAGAAATAAAGCAAATGGTGTTTGTAAAACATGTGAAAATAACCACAAAAAAGTTTGATTAGTATCTAATTGACTACTTTAAAGCCCAAATTGCATTTTTATGCAAAGTTCGAATAACATTTTACATTTTCTTTCAAAATAAATATAGTAATTAATACATTAACTATCCTTTCACTTCATTGTATAAATAAAACTATAATAAAATTGCTATTACTAAAAAATAGAATAACAGTAATAGGATTTTTCGTTTGTTAATTTTTTTATTTAAACAAAGGTATTTTAAAGGAAAATCAATTATGATATTAAATTGATATACATAAGTTTGTATAATGAATGAATTGACTATTTTTTATAATAAAAATTCATTGTGAAATCGCTAATACGATCAACTAAATGTTGTAATATTTCTTTATAAGAAATAAAGTTGCATTGCTATTATACCAAAGTAAACGACTAGTAAGTATTTCAAGTATGAGTCATTTAATAATCGATGGACTTTCCACTAAAAAAAATGGTAGGACCATGAAATTTTCATTACTCTTTGCATTGGCTTTTAATTTATATCTGTTTATTTTCCACCTAAATTTTTTTTATTTACTATTTTTAATGTATCAAGTAAAGTCATCAAGGCTAACGTACTTACCTAGCATTGGGGATCATATGGCTCTTTACCACTTTAGACCCAACCATTCTAATTAGGTTTTAGTCTATGACCCAGCATGTTGATGCAAGGCAGATCCTGGTTCACACTTGCCCCGTCGACCACATAAAGATGTCTATTTATTGTTTTTGTAAATATTGAATTTAACATATCATATCTTCAATGTCAAGGAAGATTTGATGTAAGAGGGAAAACAACAAAAGACATAGTTGAGGTGTGATATGATTAGTGACACCAATGTGCATGTGCAAAGTAAGAACAATAGACAACATAGTAGACCAACTTATTTAAAATATTATGAAGTTTACATATCGGAACTTCGGGACTCAAGCATCATAGTATGGACTTAAGTATATGTAATACACAAATAAATATTTTATATTGAAGGGCAAAGATGTCATTTGATATAAAATAAGAGGGTTTTATGGTCAATCCTAATGTTTAAATTAATTACTTTTTTCAGTT
This sequence comes from Combretum micranthum, assembly GCA_024138025.1. Classification (NCBI taxonomy): domain Eukaryota; kingdom Viridiplantae; phylum Streptophyta; class Magnoliopsida; order Myrtales; family Combretaceae; genus Combretum; species Combretum micranthum. The sequence continues at coordinate 1,858,797 of JAMXBD010000072.1, read as the reverse complement.
ATCAATACGTGATAGACGACGAAGAGACGGAGGGGAAATCAAATGGGCACAAGGCTAAGCTGGCTAAACATTATCGGCCTAACTTTCTATGCCATCGGCATGCATATTGAAAACTGCCAGCGTATGTAAAGTGAAGGAAATGAAAAGCCACGATTTTTATTATATTTTTCTTCTTTGTTCTCTATTCCAACATAACCCTAAACCTAGTAGACATCCTCTGGCGTATTCATAGCCGTCAAGACAATTCGGTAATCTAGACCAGGTAATCAAATCATCAATTTTCCTTTAGGTTTCATAGATCTATTAAGTTCTTAGTGTTTTTATATTGTTTTGAAGGAGAATTGGAGAATCGTTTTAGTTTTCTTGGAGAATTTGAAGATTTGGTGTTTAAGGAAAGTTGAGGATAAGATCCAAGTAATTTGATAACTATTCTTTCTTCAAGATCTACAAATCTATAGTATCCTCAGAATTTGTTTATTGTTTTTGAAGGAAGATTGGAGAAAACCCTGATTATCTTAGAGATCTAGATTCGGTGTTAAAAAACGATTCTATAGTCTAAATCAGGTAATCAGATCCCTATTTTCTTCTATAAGATTTTACATATATATTAGTTTCTTAGAGAATTGTTTATGGTTTTGAAGGAACTTTTGGAAGAGGAACCCTAATTGAGTTAGGATCTGATTGTTAGTGATCAAGGAGAATTGAGAGTCAATTCTAGGTCAGTTTATATATTATGAACCTTTATGATTAAAAAGGAATGATTTTTATTGGTTTTGGTTTAATTTGTATTGAATGGATTCTAGGGTTTAGAGTAATTGTGGAGAAAAATTTTTTATCTTTTTGAAATTTTGTGATTCCATAAATGAGAAAAACGGGTGAGATTGATTCTTTCAACCCTTTAAATGATCTAAAAATATAATCTTTTGTTAAAGTTTTTGTGTTGGTTGTTAGGAATCAAAGTTCTTAGAGATTTGGAAGAAAATCCTAAATTGTGGTGTTTGAGGATTTTGTGGCTTTACAATTTATAGAAGAAAGGTGTTTTAGTGAATTAGGGTTCTGTTCCTAAAGCGAAATCAGGTACGACCATTCCTTGTTTGTTGTATGTACTTGTAGCTTTAGATTTGTTTGTTGTATGTGATGTAGGATTAGAATTCTAAATTGACTCAATTCTATACGATAATAAGAAATTATGTTTGCTGCTTGTGTTTAGCTTTGGTTGGTAAAGACCATGCAGAGTGCGATCCTAACGAGGCACCTGATGATCTATGTGTGAGGTTGTTCCAAGTGCACTCGTGCATAGAAATGATTGTTATAGATTAGGTTTTGGCAGAGACCGCGGTGTGTGGATGATTCTCCAACACCAATATATCTATATAATTACCTATTTTCAAAATTTGTTGATTTTTAGGAGTCTAAGTTACTCCAAGTTTGGAACTAGGGATTCATAGTTCTAAACTATGTTGTTTGATTGGCTTAATAAAGATAATCTGATTGGTTGGATTAGAATAAGTTGCATTTGATATATATATATATATATGTTACGTATACATATGCATTTGTTTTGTCGATTGGCGTACTAGGAGTTTTTGCTTATTCCATTTTTTTAGAAACAGGAGAAGATAAGATGATTTATGATCATACTGGATATGACATCTTTGTAGATCATGGAGATGGAGATAGTGAACTTGACTTTCCTGCTAAGGATCAACAGAGGTTGATTTTGGATACCTAGAGATAGGAAGACAATTTAATATCTATGAAGTTTAATTTGAAACTATTATTAGTTTAGAAGATTTTATTTACTTTATAAGTTTAAGATTTCTTTATAGGACTTTTTAGTTAAGTTATAAGTCAGGATGATGTTGGCTTTCATTTATGCCAATAAGTTAATTCAAGAGTATTATTTATACGATGAATTATTTAATAGGAACCCTTTATATATGAGTATTGGAATTGTATTTTTGATATAATATGTGGATTAGTATTCCATAGCCTTGGCGTGTTTTTAGAAAGAGAATGACACGTGGCAGGTTGTAATGTCTTTATTTTAGAGCGTTACAGTATACATGATCAAGATGCATAATATTCTAGCTCATATATCAAACAAAGTCCATTTGAAAAACAATTTATCAGTTAAATAAGTTACAAGCCCTAAAAGATCTCATATAAATATTGAGGAAAAAAAAAGGAAGACGAAAGGGTCGGCTAGAGAAATACCTACAACTCTACTCTTTCTTCTTCTACCTCTCTTTTGTAAAGCCATCCGTAGCTAAAATTGTAGTAAGATTTCTTCTTCTTCAACTCTCGTAAATAAAACCATAGTTAGCAATTGATAAAAATACTTGATAAAAGTATTTAGATAAGCAAATCTAGGAAAGTAGTTTCGTAAAATAACACTGTTGTGACAATTTGATCAAGATTAATATTCTTACAAGAAACATTAACTTTCTTTCTCTTGCAAAAAAGTAAAAGAGAGGAAAGAGGATCCCTGACTTACAGTAGAGAATTGAAAATTAGTTGTTACGCCCCGAAGGATATCCTAAACGTGGCAGTCCATCGTACACAATATTAAAGCCTAGGAATGACCGTCTCAGTCACGTGAAGGATTCCATACTATGTACAAGGCGTCTAACACATGAAGAAGACACATCGAAGTGATACATTTTATATTTATACAACTTGAGTAATAATGTAAAGGAAATACAATTCACTATACTTCAAATACAAATCACTATACTTCAATTTCAATTCATCAAAAGATTTCACTATATAGAACTATTACAAAGCAATTCACAAAACCTAGCTAATATCTTCAAGCATTTTTACTTCCTGCCGAAATCCCAAAGTCATATTCGACTCCAACCATTTCGGTCCCCACTTAGTATTCTTGATATAACCTATTCATTCAAACATCTATTAGGGTATAAGCTACACTAGCTTAGTGAGAATTCTCTTAATTCCGTATCATAACAAGCAAGTTATAAACCATCCATATGCTATGCATGAACAAATACATAAGCAGATAATTATGTATGAGTATCCGGAACCCATACACAGAATGGATTTACGCCCTCCGTATCTTGGGTTAGGGATGGTATTGAAAGTCTACATGGTCACTGCTAGTCCTTGAGCCCTCCGGCTCATAGCACTTAACTCGGCTATGCTCACACATGGAATGCATTCCCGGTGCGCCTTAGTTCCCTATGAATGAGCTTTGATACCGGGTCTCATTATCCAAACGAGTCATCGGACCATACCGATCGACCTGCATAGAGTAGCACGCTACCAAATGCAACATGTCCGATGTGATGCATGACTAATATAATTTTTGCTTAGGTCAAATCATTCATACATTCTTTAGAGTGACCAATCAATATCATACACATAAACAAAATAATATGAATAGTGCAGTTATCCAACCGAATCATGGTTTCGATTACTTTAGTATTCTTTGGCATACATACATCAAAATCTCATCGATTATCCCAACCCCATTCATATCAGCTTTTATTTTGTTCTTATAATTCTAATGCAACTAGCTACAAGCACAAACAAGGTATCAAAATAAGAAGAAAACTCACTCGACCATTAGATCATCGGTCTCTTAGTAAAAGTAATCCTGTGGTAGGGAATCTTCGATTTTGGGGTCACCTAAAAAGGAAGAAATACCCTAATAAGTATTTCATCACTTAACTAATCCAAACTATCTTGTACAAACTATCAAATTCGTAATTCTCGTCCTAAGTGGGGATTCCAACTTAAAACGCTCATAACTTGGTCGTTTTAACTCGGAATTTAGCAAATCATATATCGATTTCTATCTACTTCGAAAGATATATCTAATTCTAATATCATGTTTAAGTTTTGAAAACTTTAAAGCTTCGAAAAGATCAAATCAGATCAGAAAAGTAGCGAAGACCGATTTAGAAAATTGATTTTGTGAAAGTTCATGAAGTTTCTACTATCTAAAGCAAGTATACATGCAATATGAACAAGTTACTATCATAAATGATATGTCATGAGATATATATACATGTTCTTGATGATATTGAATCAAAGAATTTTTTTTTTTTTTAGAAAACTTTTTCTTTGTAAGACTTTATGAAAAATCAACTTAGAAATGCTAGTCTTGTATTCTTGACAATCCCTACTTGATTTTAGAAAAATTCCTTGATAAAATTTATTTGTTCTTGTTAAAATTAAGCCTTCATTATGTATATTCCTTAAGGCTTTTGTTTTTCAATAAAAATTTTCATTTTACACTTTGTAAACATGTTTTTAAATATGGTTCGTCCCAAAATCCAGATTTTGTAAAAAAAAATTTTGTGGTGATTCCTTTAAGTAAAAATCATTTTATACTTAGAAAAGTAAGGCTCAACCATACCTAGCCACTAAGAAATTCATTTCTTTAATAAAACTTCTATTTTGAGTTTGGAAAGTAAGTGTTTTCATGCCATTACTCCATTATTACGAATTTCTTAAAATGACAAATAACTCAAATTTTTCTACTTTATTTCTACTCCTTGTTCTACATTTTTTTCTTATCAAATCTCATCTTAATTTTTAAAAATCATTACTTGATGATATCTATGACCTAAACTCTTCATTTTTCATATAAAACACAAGTTTTGAAGTTGATAAAATGGTTTTTAAGGCATGGTTTTGGAACCATCCAAATTTACAAAATTTGGATAAATCACAAATTTCATATTTTGTAATCTCTTCCTATTTTTGAGAATCTCTATAGATCTATCATTTACTTATGAAAAACATCTCCTATTGATACATATTCTATAAGCCTTCCATTTTCTAAACAAATATTTCATTTTAGTGTTGAAAAATGGGTTTTCAAAATTGGTCTTGGTTGAGATCCGAATTTACCAAATTTATTTTTGGACATATCTTTTGACAAAATCCATCTAAACTTAGGAAAAATCATCCTTTACATATCCTATCTTAAGAGCCTTTCATTTCTTGAATAAAAACTTGTTTTCAAACCATGTCTTGGCCTAAATCCGAAAATATGATTTTTATTTTTGAAAGTAACTTTTGAAAATCATCTTTGATTCTTGTAAAAAGAAGTCTTCCACTAAACATTCATTTTTTCAACTAAAACTCCCATTTTGAGACTTGGAAGAGGGTTTTTAAATATAGGTTTTTGTCAAGATACGAATTTCACTATTTTTTATTCAAGTTCAAATCTAAGATATACACATAATATGAACATGAATATAAAAGAAATGCATGGTAGTAAACTATAAACTCATAGATCTAAACTTTACTCCTCAAAATCATTCATTTATGATATCTATTCCTTAAGCCCTTCATTTTAAATGAAAAATACATATTTTGAAGTTGAAAAATAGCTTTTCTAAATATCGTTCCCTTTTTATCTGAATTTTCAAAAATGATTTTTTGTCGAAACTAAAATAGATCTTGAGCTTTCTAAAACTTTTTTTACTATCATCAAGCTATTACCAGTTATTTAAGAAAATAAATCAAAAGTCTAATGCATTTATGAACCTAAAACAACTAGGTCTAGTTTACTATTGTAAACCCCTAAATTTTCGGAATCGGTTAAGCACAAAACCTTAACCGGAAGTCAAACGAAACCCTAAAGGTCAACAAAACCCTAGTTTACCGTATCTATCTAAATCTTGCATTGCCGTTTTCTTTGGCTCGGAAAAATGAAGTTGGGATAATTAGCTCCAATAGCTCGTAATAACCATAGGTTTTATAAAAGTTTTAGTTTCGCGAAATTCGGGCGTCCTTCGAACCCGATCGGACACAGTTCTCGAAAAACATGTCCGGAAGCTCGGACTAGTAAAAATATTCCAAATACACCGTTAGACTCGTAAAAATATAAGTTTTCCAAAAATATCAGTTTCGTAATTTTTCGGTAAGTAAAAATAACAGATATAGCTATTATACGCGTATTTTCTTATTACCGGAACTTTAATTGTCATATCTACTTTACATTACACTATTCTTTACTATTCTACACTATTCTTTTATCTCTACTTTTTCTTACACCTATTCTTACACTCTACATAACCTATAATCTTAACTTTTTACCTTTCCCATAACTTTATATCACATCTATCTTACATATTACATCTTTTATTTAACAAAATACAAAAAATAAATTCACTCCCTCTCTCCTCTCAAAGTGGTCGGCGCCTATCCCCCCCCCTCTCAATTTGTTCTAATTTTCTTTTATTTTAATCACACAAAAATCCCTCCACATTTTCCTATAAATACCCCCCTCCTCTTTCACTTCTTTCACACATTCACTACCCACAAATTCTTACCAAAACTCTCTCAATTTTTCCTCTCAAAGCTCTCTCAAATTACTATCTCAAAACTCTCTCAAAATAATCCCACAACAAACTTCCACCAACAACAAAAACCCATAACCACATAACCATATCAAAGTCTTCTTTAGGTAACCCCTTTATAATTCTTTCTTCTTCTTCATGTCATGTAACTTTACATGACCATAGTGTGAGTTTCCAAAGACTACAAGTTATGGAAACTACATTATGTTCATGTATTGTTCTTGTTCATGCCAATCCATTTATGATTATGTTGGTTTATTATTGTTAATATAACTATATACATATTCTTTAGAGCATATAAGCTCACTTGCAATTTATTTATTTCATGCAAAGCAATTTATTTACTTTTCCATTGCAATTTATTTATTTATTCCTTGTTGAAATTAAGACTAGTCTCTAGTCTTAGACTTGTCCTCATCAAGTCAAAACAAGTTTTCTTTCTTTCATTTTATTATGGGACTAGTTTATTTCTTAGTCCCGGGAGCCTTGAAAAAGCTAAGACTCCAATACTTGATTTTATTATTTATGCTTTAAGCTGTTTTCATAATCATGTTCATCTAGATTGTTGTCCAAAAGTCTTATTTTCTAAAGATAATTAAATAAAAGAAGGCTTTTTGTCACTTAGGAATAAGTTTATGTGAAACATAAAAATATAAGATAACAAAAATAAACTCATTCATTTTCAAGTTACAAAAAGAATTCACTATGAATTTAGAAACTATTTTTACTTAAAAAGCCACTCAAATCTTTGTTATTCTACCTTGTTTCCAAAAGAAAATATTTGTTGATACAAAAATGGTTCTTTTTATAAGATGGATGACTAAGGAAATTTTTAAATAAAAAACCTTGCGAACAAATAGGCAAGGAAAATTTATGGTTTGAAAATAATAAAGTTATTTCTTTTCAAGTTACAAGAAGAAGTTAATAAGATTATAGAAATTAGTTTTTCTACAAAAAGTCCTTAATTGTTCCACATTGTTTTTATGAAGAAAACAAATTTTCATGCATGGATGATTATTTTTGAAAATAAGAAAAAGAATGAGAAATATCAAGTAAGGAATTTTTGCATAACAAGTAAACAAAGGAATTTACACAAGAAAAATGAAGAATAGCATATTTTCTAGAAAATTTCAAATATAGTATTAATGTAACTTAGAAAATAGAAAATTTTATTTTCAAGAGTCACTTAGAAAAAGATAAATAAAACCAACATAAAACGTTTTTAGAAAATAAAGAAAACAAGGTATTCATTTCAAAGGAAATTACAAAAACAATTTCCGAAAAGCTTCAACCCGACATTGTTTTACCTAAGAAAAATAATTGGACAACAAGACACTTGAGCATGCTTAAATATGAGTTATATAGTTATAAAAAGAGAATTTTTCAACTATATAGATAACTAAGTATTTATCAAACAAATTTTGATTTCTTGAACCAAAGTCGTTTTTACTTGAAAAATCCGTGGTGAATCTTGTCGCCACTTTTTCGGAGCCTATATGGCTTGTTTGTAGGAAATAATTTTAGAAATGGGTAGATCTTTTCGAGTAGATAGAAATCGGTATATTATATACGTGATTCCGAGTTAAAATGACCAAGTTATGGCCATTTTAAGTTTGAACATTATTCTATACGAACTTTGACGCTCTTTGACATTGTTTTGTCAAAATTCAAGATGGGTATTTTCCTTGGCTAGATGACCCCGAGGAAGGATTTCTTCATCCCGAGAATCATTACGATTAAGTGGAGTGTGTGAACGACTCATCCGCTTAGAAGAATAGACGACAATGGCATCGTGAGTTTATTTCCATTAAATGCTACACTTGTTGTGCTTGTAAACTAGTTGCACTAGAGTTAGGAAAAGATAAACCGATATGCATGTAAAATAATTCCTTGAAAGAATCCTAAGAATATCGAAGCCGGAATTGTTCTAAGTGATTGTTTTAGTTTAATATTGATTTGTGTGAAATTCCTTGATCGCCACAAAGTTGAAAATAATTATGTTATGACTTTATGAATTAATGAACTCATGCATACCACGAAGTGAGTCACATTGCATGGTTGGGTCATTATCCTTGGGTGAGAAGGATAGTAAGCTCATGTCGAAAGCAACACTTGGCGGAAGATCCGAAGGCGATTGCTTGGCGGCTTAATGGAATATGCTTGGCAGTTGATCCGAAAGCAAGGTCAAATCAAGTAGATTCGGAATACTTGGCGATGAGTGCTCGCAAGTTTAAAAGTTTTTAATGAATGCTTGGCGATGAGTGCTCGCAAGCTTAAATTTTCTATTATTAAAACTACTTGTTTTAGTATCACCAAACCCCGAATGGAGGGCGTAAATCCATTCAACAATCTTGTTACAAGAAGTTATTTATGGAAATAGTTCTCACTAAGCCTATTAGCTTATACCCCAATAGATATCTTTTGCAGTTCCCGTACTTATGGTTAAGGCCACGTGGACCATGCGGGCAGGTAATCTCTTTTGAACATTACAAATCTGAATAAAGTGTAGCTTAGTATTAGCATGTTAATATGTATATAATAGATTAGTAATTTAGGGAGTTGTCCCTAAGTTTGTAAAGTTTATGCCATGGACAAATAATTATTGTGATTCTTCTTTTCTTAATATGTTTTTATATCTCCTTAAGCTTCATTATTCCATATATGGTCCTCTAAAATTGTGAAAGTAAGCCTTACACTTAATATAAAAGCTTTTGGAAATGACTAAGGTTGTCATACTTAAGCTTTAATATTGAGTGTGGCGGACTGTCACGTTTAGGGTACCTACTGGGGCGTGACAGTTTAAGTTGGTATCAGAGCATGGTTTAAGAACCTAGGAATCATAATTATAGAAATGGACTTAAGAAGAATTGACTTAGATAGAAACAAGAAAAACCTAGATGAAATAGAATGGGTAGAATAAGTCCTCTAATATCTTCTTTTACGTAGATCACCATAGATGAGGCCCACCTCCAAGCCAATAATTTCCGGAAAGGACCCTTCGAAACCCCAGAAGACTATCGACTGAGACTTAGAGTCCTATGTGAAGAGTTTGCCCTAGCAGGACAACCTAAGACCGTCCGAGAAATGTTCCAAATATGGAAGAGAGGGATGATACAAACAGAATGGAGGGAAGTGGTACAGACCATTCACAACTGTCCCATAGGAAAGACACTGACCGAGTTGGAAATGATATACGCCGTGGAACGTATTGCGGCCATTGCTGAAGATAGACCTATGTTGAAGGAAGCCACATTCGTTCTTAGGAAAGACGAGGAGCGAACTTCACCAGATTTCTAGACATGGAGAAAATTTGGACCTATGTTCGTTTACGCCCACGACAACTTGATGGATCACCTTGAATGGATGAAGGCAGACATCAACGATATCTTCCATTGGCATGGAGTGTACCAGGAAGTACTATGACCACCAACCCAAGTACCCACAGAGCCGCCTACCTTTATGGGAATCCAACTAAGAAGGAACGAGCCCCTACGCCTGTGGGATGATGGATCAATAATAAGGGAAGAGCCTATGGAGGAAGAGGAAGGGAGTGAAGATTCGGAGGAAGACCCGGAGGAAGAGAATGAAGCAGGACCAGAAGAAGGAAATCAGACCACTGTTGCAGACGAAGAACCCCGTAACAGCACTGAGGAAAGGATTATCCGCTACTTAATGGGACGACAGACTCAGGAAAGGCAAGAACCAAACTCGGCCATGAATACAGACAGTGCTCCACCCAACGAGAACAATAGCATGGAGACCGATGGAGCCGTTACTTGGAGAACCATTCATGACATAGTACCAGAGATGACTAGAGATGAGCTAACCGACGTACACGAAAGATCTAGGGAGGCAGCCCGGAAGAGGAGGAAATATTTTAGCCAATTTATGAGGGACTGGAACCCAGGATCATCCAGCAGTAACCCGGGAGATGCACCAGAAGAATAAAGAAAGGAGGGAAGGAAAGGAGCACATCCCTAGAAGTCCAACTTAGATTTTGTGATCATAGACTAGATCCACGATCTTAGTCTATCTTTTAATTCTCGGAACAATGCTTGTTATTTTCTATGTAATTTTCTTTTGTGATTTGTCTTATTTCCGATTTCACATATGAACTTTATTTCTATGATAATGCTCTAAGTTTGATTTCAGAAATTGTTTTGATTTAAATTTTGTTAGCTTTTATGCACATTTAAATTTCCGTTATATTCCCCCAAATTCCGACAAAAATTTAATTAAGTTATCAAAACTTCACAAACCTGACGTAGAAAAGTTTAAAACAGCCGAAATAGGAGTAGACGAAGAAGGGAACAAAGCGCCTCTAACCGACCAGACATAGAAGCAGATCAACCTGCTGTACAAGGAGCCGTCGCACCTCAAAGGGACTTACACGCCACGTTAGGACACCTAACCCACGTATTAGAGGAAATTAGGCAAAATATGCCAGCACAAACACCCGTACTAGAGGCAACACCAGCAACAGCATCAGCGACAGCCCCAGTGTCTATACCAACCCCACCACCACAACAAGCTTCAACAGAGGCATCTGTGCATAGGAACATGCATAGCCAAAGTGCACCCCTACCTCCATCTCCACCGCCAAGACCATACAAGAGCATGTTACCTAACTTCATCAAAAGTAACCGCTTCTTTGAAGGAGCTTATGACAAGCCAGAGGAGGCAGAAGATTGGTTATCTCAAATAGAGATGTCCTTTGATGCATATGAAGTTCCGCCCCATTTGCAACTCAAGTATGGAACATTCATGCTTCGTCTAAACGCTAGGATATGGTGGGAGTCAAGGAAAAGAGATCTAATGACTCCAATTACTTGGGAAATGTTTAGACATGAGTTTTTGGAGAATTATTTTCCAGGAAGTTTACGAGTAAGATATAGTGCAGACTTCTTGCAAATTGCTCAAAAAGGAAGAACAATCGAACAATATGAGACCGAGTTCAGTAGATTGTTGCAATATGCACCAGACTCTTATAAGTACAGTGAAGAATTGAAAAGACAAGTCTTTATAGGAGGATTGGAAGAAGACCTAAGGATGAAGTTGGAAGAATTTGACATAAGGAATTTTCAGAACTGGTAGAAAGGGCTAGGATCGTAGAAGGAGAAATGAAAAGGAGAGAAAGAATAGAAGAAGAAGAAGAAGACCCAATCGTCAGAGGAGAGTTTTACATAGAACCCCATCTCATGCCCCTACCAAAGAAAATCAAGAACGACAATAGAAGGATCATACCAAGAAGTATTAAGTGTTGGAAGTGCAATGGAGCACACTACCCGAAGAAGTGCCCCCAGCTATTTGGAAAGTGTTTCTTCTGTGGAAATACAAACCATAAGATATCAAAATGCCCAAACAGAGGGGTAGATGCTTGCTATGTTTGCAATCAGAAAGGACATTTTGCCAACAACTGTCCACAAGGAAAGAATATTCTGTCAAGATCATCAGAGGAAGTTGTTCCTATAAGAAGGGAGAAAGGAAATGGAAGTAGAAGTGAAAGCAGACCTGGACCTACTGCTTCGGGAATTCGAGTATACAACTTGAAGGGACGATGGATAGGTGAAGAAATGTACAAGGAAAATGGAAACTTGACTGCCTTAGAGTACATTAGAGGCTATAACAGCGATGTGGGAACCAGTCAATCCCCAACCTTCTTGATGTTGTAACAGAAGAATGTAAAGTTTCTTATGAGGATGAATAAAAATAAAAGTCTCCTAATGTAAACATGAGAAGTTTAGTAAATCAGAATGTTGTACTCTCTTAGGAATTCTTAGTGTTACATTCTTCCTATATATATGACAAACGATCAACCTAGTTTAAGATAATGCGAAAGAATGATGAAACCCAAGAAAATTGGTCAAAATATCAACAAAGACGTGAGGACATGAAGTCACCCGTGACTCTAAGGAATAATGGAATTAAGTAATCTTTTGAATAAGATGTACATCTCTCAAATAAGATCCCAATGAGAAGAAACAAGGAAAACATAGAGCTTACAAAAAAAAAGAAAATAGTTGGCAAAGGAATTGCTAACATAAGGAAAGAACAGACACATTCTTTCAAGTTGATAAATAGCTAAAGAGTGAAGAGAAATTGACCTTTGAAGACATTCATAAGTTTCAATGAGAAGTTTTGAAAAGAATTCGGGATATAGATTTCACTCAGCGAAACATGGAAAATAGCCTAATGAGGAAGTTGGAGAAACAGCAACAAGAAAAATCAAGACCTTACGAAATGAAGTATGCCATCACGAAATATACCCATCCAGCTTATAATGGAGAAAGACCTAAGCCAACGTGTTAATTTTCGGAAAGGAACAAGGTGAAAACCTTTTAAGGAGCAAACACGTTTCTCTCAAGATTAAGATCACGATATCACCAACAAAGGATCAAATCAAGAAGGCATGACCCTCAAATTCTTCATAACCCCACAAGTTTTAGTAATGCTTTATGGATAGTGATATAGCCTGAAGAAGGAAAGAAGCAATCTAAGAATGTAATCTTAAGTATAGGAAATTAAAGAGAGTTGAAAAGCCAAACCTTGAAGCTCACAATAAGGTTTAAAAGAGGAACCACGTCAGTAGGATATTAAGATCAACCGTATAAAAATAACAAAAGAGCTTAGATGAGAAGATACGAAGGATAAAGAAGGGATAAAGGAAGAAAAATGTATTAAAGGAAGCTAAAGATGATTTAGCATAACCTAAGGACAAGGAAGTTAGTAAGAAGGAATCATGAGTACGGTTCATAATTAGGGACCAACAACATATTCAAGGAGAACTCAGATAAACCAAAGTTCAAGGGACATTAGAAGAAATGAAATATGGATAAAGGAAATCAAAACACCAAAGGATGAAAAGGTTTATGAACTTCGATGAAAACGGAATTAACCTTCTCAAGATCTGGAATTTCTCACAAACGATAGCAAGAAGGCAAGGATGCTTATGGTATACATTGAGTGACTAACAAAGATGGTTCGTTTCATAATCGGTCAATACAACGCTCTCTAAAAGGAAAAAGAAATGAAAGCAAAAGAGATCAGTCAGAGATATGACAAACCTGGATGCAAGAATGGGAACGAAGAGGAGCTAATAAAGGATTTTGGACCCCTGATACTACAAACAATCAAGGAAAAACCATTCAAATACCTTGGAGGAACAATCACGAGTACCTCGTGAGATGATAAAGGCACAAGATAGATGAAATAAGATGAATCGGAAAAGAAGGACCTTAAAAACCTCGAAATGAGAATCAGGTGAGTTCAAAGATAGGAAGTAATCATAAGACGAGAAGGAAGTTGAATATTACTTAAACATATTGGAGATGTGCAACAACTCCCCGTTTAACAAATGGTTAAGGAACCAAGTTATAGGGATAAAAGTTAATGTTTTTAAAGGAGAATTTTCCGTATGAAGATATACCCAATACCGATATTTATCCACAAGAGTTCAGAGGATGAGAATGAGGAAATCAATTAAAGAAATTTTTGAAAAATGATGCATAACCCAAGTAACTAGGAATGGTCAGAACCACAAGTAGGAATTTCCAAGTTTTGAGGACAAAACTTTCTTTAAGGGGGGTAGGTTGTAAACCCCTAAATTTTCGGAATCTATTAAGCACAAAACCCTAACCGGAAGTCAAACGAAACCCTAAAGGTCAACAAAACCCTAGTTTACCGTATCCATCTAAATCTGGCATTGCCGTTTTCTTTGGCCCGGAAAAACGAAGTTGGGATAATTAGCTCCAATAGCTCGTAATAACCATAGGTTTTATAAAAGTTTTAGTTTCGCGAAATTCGGGTGTCCTTCGAACCCGATCGGACACAGTTCTCGAAAAACGTGTCCTGAAGCTCGGACTAGTAAAAATATTCCGAATACACCGTTAGACTCGTAAAAATATAAGTTTTCCAAAAATATCAGTTTCGTAATTTTTCGGTAAGTAAAAATAACAGATATAGCTATTATACGCGTATTTTCTTACTACCGGTACTTTAATTGTCATATCTACTTTACATTACACTATTCATTACTATTCTACACTATTCTTTTATCTCTACTTTTTCTTACACCTATCTTACACTCTACATAACCTATAATCTTAACTTTTTACCTTTCCCATAACTTTATATCACATCTATCTTACATATTACATCTTTTATTTAACAAAATACAAAAAAATAAATCACTCCCTCTCTCCTCTCAAAGTGGCGGCGCCTATCCCCTTCCCCTCCCTCAATTTGTTTAATTTTCTTTATTTTAATCACACAAAAATCCCTCCATTTTCCTATAAATACCCCCCTCCTCTTTCACTTCTTTCACACATTCACTACCCACAAATTCTTACCAAAACTCTCTCAATTTTTCCTCTCAAAGCTCTCTCAAATTACTATCTCAAAACTCTCTCAAAATAATCCACAACAACTTCCACCAACAACAAAAACCCATAACCACATAACCATATCAAAGTCTTCTTTAGGTAACCCCTTTATAATTCTTTCTTCTTCTTCATGTCATGTAACTTTACATGACCATAGTGTGAGTTTCCAAAGACTACAAGTTATGGAAACTACATTATGTTCATGTATTGTTCTTGTTCATGCCAATCCATTTATGTTTATGTTGTTTATTATTGTTAATATAACTATATACATATTCTTTAGAGCATATAAGCTCACTTGCAATTTATTTATTTCATGCAAAGCAATTTATTTACTTTTCCATTGCAATTTATTTATTTATTCCTTGTTGAAATTAAGACTAGTCTCTAGTCTTAGACTTGTCCTCATCAAGTCAAAACAAGTTTTCTTTCTTTCATTTTATTATGGGACTAGTTTATTTCTTAGTCCCGGGAGCCTTGAAAAAGCTAAGACTCCAATACTTGATTTATTATTTATGCTTTAAGTGTTTTCATAATCATGTTCATTAGATTGTTGTCCAAAAGTCTTATTTTCTAAAGATAATTAAATAAAAGAAGGCTTTTTGTCACTTAGGAATAAGTTTATGTGAAACATAAAAATATAAGATAACAAAAATAAACTCATTCATTTTCAAGTTACAAAAAGAATTCACTATGAATTTAGAAACTATTTTTACTTAAAAAGCTACTCAAATCTTTGTTATTCTACCTTGTTTCCAAAAGAAAATATTTGTTGATACAAAAATGGTTCTTTTTATAAGAATGGATGACTAAGGAAATTTTTAAATAAAAACCTTGTGAAACAAATAGGCAAAGAAAATTTATGGTTTGAAAATAATAAAGTTATTTCTTTTCAAGTTACAAGAAGAAGTTAATAAGATTATAGAAATTAGTTTTTCTACAAAAAGTCCTTAATTGTTCCACATTGTTTTTATGAAGAAAACAAATTTTCATGCATGGATGATTATTTTTGAAAATAAGAAAAAGAATGAGAAATATCAAGTAAGGAATTTTTGCAAACAAGTAAACAAAGGAATTTACACAAGAAAAATGAAGAATAGCATATTTTCTAGAAAATTCAAATATAGTATTAATGTAACTTAGAAAATAGAAAATTTTATTTTCAAGTCACTTAGAAAAATAAATAAAACCAACATAAAACGTTTTTAGAAAATAAAGAAAACAAGGTATTCATTTCAAAGAAATTACAAAAACAATTTCCGAAAAGCTTCAACCCGATTTGTTTTACCTAAGAAAAATAATTGGACAACAAGACACTTGAGCATGCTTAAATATGAGTTATATAGTTATAAAAAGAGAATTTTTCAACTATATAGATAACTAAGTATTTATCAAACAAATTTTGATTTCTTGAACCAAAGTTGTTTTTACTTGAAAATCCGTGGTGAATTTGTCGCCACTTTTTCGGAGCCTATATGGCTTTGTTTGTGGGAAATAATTTTAGAAATGGGTAGATCTTTTCGAGTAGATAGAAATCGGTATATTATATGCGCGATTCCGAGTTAAAATGACCAAGTTATGGCCATTTTAAGTTGGAACATTCTTCTATACGAACTTTGACGTTCTTTGACATTGTTTTGTCAAAATTCAAGATGGGTATTTTCTTTGGTTAGGTGACCCCGAGGAAGGATTTCTTCACCCGAGAATATTACGATTAAGTGGAGTGTGTGAACGACTCATCCGCTTAGAGAATAGACGACAATGGCATCGTGAGTTTATTTCCATTAAATGCTACACTTGTTGTGCTTGTAAATAGTTGCACTAGAGTTAGGAAAAGATAAACCGATATGCATGTAAAATAATTCCTTGAAAGAATTCTAAGAATATCGAAGCCGAATTGTTCTAAGTGATTGTTTTAGTTTAATATTGATTTGTGTGAAATTCCTTGATCGCCACAAAGTTGAAAATAATTATGTTATGACTTTATAAATTAATGAACTCATGCATACCACGAAGTGAGTCACATTGCATGGTTGGGTTATTATCCTTGGGTGAGAAGGATAGTAAGCTCATGTCGAAAGCAACACTTGGCGGAAGATCCGAAAGCGATTGCTTGGCGGCTTAATGGAATATGCTTGGCGGTTGATCCGAAAGCAAGGTCAAATCAAGTAGATTCGGAATACTTGGCGATGAGTGCTCGCAAGTTTAAAAGTTTTTAATGAATGCTTGGCGATGAGTGCTCGCAAGCTTAAATTTTCTATTATTAAAACTACTTGTTTTGAGTATCACCAAACCCCGAATGGAGGGCGTAAATCCATTCAACAATCTTGTTACAAGAAGTTATTTATGGAAATAGTTCTCACTAAGCCTATTAGCTTATACCCCAATAGATATCTTTTGCAGTTCCCGTACTTATGATTAAGGCCACGTGGACCATGCGGGCAGGTAATCTCTTTTGAACATTACAAATCTGAATAAAGTGTAGCTTAGTATTAGCATGTTAATATGTATATAATAGATTAGTAATTTAGGGAGTTGTCCCTAAGTTTGTAAAGTTTATGCCATAGACAAATAATTATTGTGATTCTTCTTTTCTTAATATGTTTTTATATCTCCTTAAGCTTCATTATTCCATATGTGGTCCTCTAAAATTGTGAAAGTAAGCCTTACACTTAATATAAAAGCTTTTGGAAATGACTAAGGTTGTCATACTTAAGCTTTAATATTGAGTGTGGTGGACTGTCACGTTTAGGGTACCCATTGGGGCGTGACAACTATAATAGTTATAAATGCATGAACACTATGATGGTTATGTGAATGATGAATATATGCATAAATCATTAGCAATAACAAAATAATAACTCATATAACAAGATCTAAAATATAAACAAAATCAAAGCTACAAAAAAAAAGTTAGATCTACAAAATATAACTACTTTTAGCAAGAAAATAATAATGATACAAGAAAATAATCATGGATAAGAGAAGTGTTTCCTTTTGGCATTATCATCGTTAGCTTTTAAGCTCATGGAAGGTCATTTGATGCATGAAACTCTCACTATACTTTACCTATATCATCTATGGAAGCTTAAGAAGAAGGTTTACTCTAAGGATCTTCAAGAATGGAGTATGGAAGCAAGAAATGAAAATGGGGGCAGCTTGTATTCTCTTGCAAGAATAAGGCAAAAAAAGAAATAAAGAGAGGAAAAGAGAGAGTAATTGGTGTAGGGTTTCAAAGAAGGAAAGGGTGTAAATAAGAGACATTAAATAGAGAGAGAAGAGTGTATTAATTGAAAGAAAAAAAAATAAAACAATGGCAGCAAATTGGGGAGGGGGGGGGTCTCTGCACATGAAATACAAGGGAGAGAGAGAGAAGTGAAGTTAATTTGTAACCTAATTTTTTAAGTGTAACTTGTGTTACTTTAATGTGCTAACTAAAACAGATTTTAATTCATTAAATAAATTAATAAAATAAAAGAAAAATGGCTATTTTTAGGAGTGTGGTCAGCTGCCATTTATGGGGAAATGGAGTGTAAAATGAGTGAAAGAAAACTTGATTAATGTGTAGAAGTGACAATTGAAGTGTACTTGAAGTATGGGTTGAAAAAATACTTTTTATTAAGAAAATATATAAAATAAAATTAAGAAAAATATCTTTAAATGAGTGACAGAATTTTCATAAATTAAATTAAATAATTATTTGAATTATTTTAGTATTTCAATAAATATGTTATTGGTATGATCAAAATACGCGAATGTAAGCTATAAATGATATTTTTATAACTCGAAAAATTCAAAAAAATTATTTTATGAAAATAAAAATATTTTTCAAATATTTTCCAATTATTAAATTAATTTATTTTATTTTTAGCATTGGGTCTTAAATAGAAACTAATCCCGTGAAAACCCGAAACTAACTAAATTTTAGAAAAACGGAATTTCCTATTATATATAAAATATTTATCTAAAAATATAATGGTTTATAAGAATAATAAAATTGTGTAATAAAGTAGAAGTGAATAGTGCAAAAGACTAGTTAATTACCAGTAGCAATAAAATACGAATATAATCACAAAATCAGATAATTCTAGTTATTGAAAAATTATAAAACTGATATTTTAAAAATCCTTATGAAAATACGAGTCTAATGGTACTAATGGTATAATTTAGATATCTTGAGCCCCGGGACATGCTTTTCAAAGTCTGTATCCGAACAGGTTCGAAATAGGTCAAAAATTTATCAATCTAATATTTTTAAGTGACCTTATATTACTACGAGCTACTCTACACACTTAAACTACACCTTGGCCTCTAGGGTTAAGAGCGCAAGATTGCCGAACTTAAACTACTGTATTCCACTTAGGGTTTCCGGGTGATTTTTCGGTTTAGATCTTTGTCAATTTGGAAACTGACGTTTTATGTTTATACAACATATCTAGTTTGAGATAATTATTTTAAATTTTATTTTTGTAAGTATTTAATATCTTCTCAGCGTTTTCGGAATTCTTGAATTGGGTTTTATTTCCGAAGGTTTATCGTCATTCACTTTTTAATAATTTGTTTTCAGGTTCTATATTACCTGATTTTACAAGTCCGAGTTAAATATAGAATTTGTTATACGTAATGGCTTTGGATTTGAAGACTATTGAGTTCTTATTTTATTTTTAAGGAATCTCATTTTCTCAAGATTAAGAAATTTCTGGATTCGTTCGTGATTTAGGACTAGTCGAAGTTCGGTTTTAATTTGGAGTCATTTTTAGGGTTTTATTTTCGAAGTTCATTTTGGAATTATTTACTAAAATTTTTCGGGGCTTACATTAGTAATGTTGTATTTTTTCCTTTAGTGGTGGAATAGAAATTATAAATTTATAATTGTTGTTGTACTTAAGATATGTATTCTATTAGATAAAGCAATGGACTTAGATTGAGCCTCATATGTAATTGGACATTGTATATGGACATTTCTTTGGGTTTTGTTAATAATTCTAAGTTGGAGAGCTATCAAGATGATAAGGATTGAGGAATAGACATAAGGCTACATTTGAAGAGATTGGAGAATGTTGGAATCTCTCATAATATTTTGATGATAACAAAAATGAGTAAAAGTCTTTTTAACAAATATATAAAGTATAGCAATCAAAACCAAAACCAAAACCAAAACCAAAATATTTCATGATTGAACTAATCATCAGATTTTTTAGAAATTGTTTCAGAAGGTAGTTCAGAGTCATTTTCAGAAGGTATTTCAGATTCATTTTCAGAAGGAAGATCAGAAACTAAATCTGTTCCAGAACAGAAGCTGCACAGAATGTTGCGAATTTATTTATACCTATCATCTGAAGGCCTGACTCCACGAAATGAATATATTTGGGTAGTATATTCATTTTGTTCCACTAAAGTTGGATAAAATATCCAAGGGGATTTATTTCATCAATTTTATTATAAGTTACGTCTATTTATTTTTCTTGAGAAAGAAGATCGTCAGATTTTTATGTTTCACGTGGTCAGCAAATTCCTAAAGATAAAGGGATATACTTTACCAAGTTCATGTTGGTTCAAATTTTCGAAACGAAGATCTTTTAAAGCTTATCTTCAAGGATAAAGGATATCACTATTTTTATGGGATAGTTTGTTGAAGTATTTATCCAAATTGTTATGGATAAACATATCAAGATATATGAGACATTATCAGATGACAGCATCAACGAAATTTAGATAAAGCTAAGAAGATTATTCGGGATTGATCATACACGTAACAGACACTTCAAAGGAGGGAATTTGCCAAGTCAAATATTTTCAATTTGAGAAGAATTCGAATTGTTTTGAACGACTTCTTTGCTAGCCGTTGAGATAAAACAATATATAGAGGAAGCACAACAACAAGGAAGAAATAATGAGAAGAACGAATCTTGCTCTAACTCTCTGTTGAAAGAAAAAGTCTTCGAGTGCATTTCTCTCAAAAGTCCTTGCGTTACAAAGTGTTCACAATATTTTTGTTCGAAAGATAGGATATTTATTGTATTTCCTTGATTGAGTTTCATTAAATTTTTTTTTAGTGAGGTTGAGTGTTGCAAGTTATCTGTTAGACCAATTGTGAGTTATAGGATAACCGTGAGAATTGGGACAGAGTGTTTTGTAGCCAAGAGGATTGGCAAGACAAGCTTGTAACTTTTGATTTTGGATATAGTGGAACAAACCGGTGTGGAATACCGGGTCCCCAACGTGGAGTTGGAAGAGAGGACTGACGCTCGAGGCGGAACCTCTATAAATCGATTTGCATTTTTCTCTACCCTACTCCTTTTATTTTCGTGCAATTTATATTGAAGTATTTGATAAACTGTCACGTTTCAGAACCTGCTTCAGAGAGTTGTCTGTATTCCGCATAAAATTATATTTGATCTGTTTTGAATTAATATAGATATACAAGTGTAATTATCAGCTGTGATTAGTTTCTAAACAGCAAGTTTAATTAATTCTAAGTTTAATAAAGTAATCAAAAGGAAGTGAATTGAAAATTTTGAAAAGAATTTATTTTTGTGAAAAAGCAATTCACCCCCCCTCTTGCTTACATTATTGGGACCAACAGAGAATAATATGACCATTGTGTTTGGTAATGGTAAAAAGTCGTGGAAGTAGAAGTAAAGTGGCGGAAGTTGGAGAAAAGTGGCAAGAAAACTTATGTTTGGGTATGGTAGAATTCGAAGGAAGATGTTGGAAATGAGATGAAACCAGCAGAAAACGTAAGCCTTCATTTTCACTCCAAAAATGGACAAAACATAGTGGAAAGAATAAACAGTAACATGAAAATCCATTTCTCTCCTCAGTAAGTAAAGTGTTAAAATCAAATGAAGGGACAACTTTGTCAATCACTAATTCCATTTCTCTTATTTTCCTTCCATTTCCTTCATAAATTACCAAACATAAAATAAAGATTCCACTCATTTCCATTTCTAATCTTTTCTTTTACGCCATTTCCGTTGATTTCCACTTTTAAAAATTAAATCTCAAATTCAAAATGTGTTATCCTTATATGATATATCTGATCTTATCCACCTTATATCTAGCCATCGATCTTATCTACCTTAGACTTCATTATTTATGAGCATTTTTAAGTTTCAACACTTTGTATCCAGATATAGACTAAAAATATTTGTATGTTTTAGAACTAATTGAATGTAAGTTATACTTTTGACATTTTCGTTAGTCAACTAGCGGTTTATAGAATTATAAGGAACATTATGATTTTCAAGAATATCTATGAAATGTATGTAATATCATAAAATATCATAAGATACAAAATTACGACTATAGATAAAATTTAAGAATGGTTATAATATAGTTAAAATAGGGGTTAAAATTGTAATATTAGTTATTGGGCCAAGCCCATTATTGATTTAGTTTGACTCCTTTGGTTAGATGACAAGACCAAGGAGTCTAGTCCATTATTAGGATTATTTGGAGAGATTTTCTTTGGTAGACTTGGAATGGGAAACATTTGACTAGTCCATATGCCTTAAACTTTTCTCTTGTTAACTTGTGTACTTAAGAGGAAAGCCATTGACCTTGAGTCCATATCAAGCTCACAAAATGAGCTTATCCTATTTCATCCATAAATCACTAAGATGCTCTTACAGTTGTCATCAAGCCCCAATGCCTATAAATTCTTAGTTATTCCTTCTCATTTGACACAATTCTAGAAACAAAAAAAATGGTGTTTTGCCGTAAAATTTCTACTCTCAATTTAGGCAAATTTCAATCTCTATTGTTTATGAAATATGAAGTTGATGCCCAAGGTTCCCTTGGCATTCATTGTCTGCCACTTGTGTATTTGATATAGTAAGATTAGCTATCCATCCGACCTATCATTCCTCCAACCCATCCCTTCAAGTGTCATCCATTGAAACTTGCATAATATTAGCATGACAACTTCAAGAAAATCTCCATATCTATAGATATGAACTTTTGGTAGCTTAAAAAAAAGTAAGTTTATCACATTTTATGTAAAATTTTAAAATTTTGGTAATTTACAATTAGTTAAGGCTTATCATCTCACTTAATTCATCATAAGTGTTTGAATTTTTACTTGATTGTGATAGAAAAAAAAAACCCCTAATAGCAATATAATCTAACGCACCACTTCTATCTCCAAAATGATGCCCAACTGCTTTAACACTTGTAAGAGATAGTTTTACCAAAGTCTTAAATCTATTACAAATATTTGAAATTTAAAGTGTGGTTGTTTATCTTTTTTCCTATTTCCTTAACATTTCAAGATTTTGTAAGATTTAAAGGTGAATCTTATTTGAAATCCTATAATCTACATGAGATAAAATAAGACCCCTCTTAATGAAGATCAATGAAGAAAAAAAAAAGAGTTGGAGAGAAACATATGTACTCGTACCTTGTCTCACGACACAAGATAAACTAGGGTTATCTTTTTGTTTTTATTCATGTGAGTCTTCATAGCTTGTATTTGGACATGTGCACAATCACATATATTCTTCAATTTCAAAAGTATAATCAAATAAACCTATCAATTAATTTATTAATTACAAACTTTGGGGTAATTGCTTTTATCTTTTAGCATAGGAAATAATAATTGAATAACAATTATTAATAAAGGAAATAACAGTTACAAGACAAGTATGTTTATATTTAGTTGACAAATGAAGGTTGAGATAAGATGGACAAAACCTAAACTTATCCTAAACACTATAAGACAGTGTCCGAACCACCCTTTCAACTTAGTTGCAACATGGGGAAAAATGATACTAAGATGATGTCATAGTAGAAAACCAAACCTTAATACCTTTCAATTCATAGCTAAAACTCATAAGCATAAAAAACCATAAATATATATCAATCATTAATACCTTTAAATCTAAATTTGAAACCTAGAATTCGAATTTGATAATAATAATAAATAAGTATTCATCTTTAGAAATTGTAAGAGTCTTTATTAGAATTAGATGTAAAATTGAAACTAGGGTCCATATTTAAAACTCTAGAGTCTTGAGACTATAGTTAGTCGATTGTAAGAATTAAGTTCAAGCCCAGTCTGACCCATTATGCACTTGGCCAACCCATTAAGCTTAAGACCAACCTATCGAGACTCATCCTAGGCTTCAAAGAGTACTGATTTTCCCTTGGTTTGACAAGTTAGCCTCTTGAGTTATACACTGGCCATACCTCGAGTCAAATCACTCGGCACGCCCCACATTGTCACACCTCGATAGGTACCCTAGTTATAACAGTACACTATGTAACTAATTGAGGCCTTTAAAAAGTTACATAATGACTATACAACTAGCATTGCCCGTTTGAAGTGGATGGATAAACAGGATCGATAGTTTTTTTTAGTAAGACAGCTATTGCATATATATATATATATATATCCCATGAACGAAAACACATACAAATCTAGGTCATCACAAAATATTACAACTATGGTCTTCAAGGGCTTCAATAGAACCCTATTACAGTGAAAACTTACAAGGAAAAATAAAACTTAACTTATACGTTTACAAACCATAACTAAGTCTCTATTACATTTATGGTCTTCTTTCCAAAAGAGTTCATAAGTCCATTCTACACTAACTCTCACACCTGAGCTTGGTTTTAGTCTTCTTGCTTAAAACCCCATAAATCAACAGTCTAAAAGAGCGTGAGCATATAAAAATCAGTGAATAACAGAATCTTAACACATATCACAAGTTTCAGACAAGTTTTGTTAGCAATCATATGAAATACACTTATCAAACATATGAAGCAAGCATGGTTTGAATAACCAGAATTCAAACCTATGGGGATTTGCACCCTCTTAGAGGATTGAAGGATAAGCTTAGTAGTTTATGCCCATGAGAATCTCAAAACTAAAGAAAAGAGAACTAGTCCATTCTCTTTTATCATATCCAAAATGTTTTTCACATAAACACCCTCCACTTCTTTTAGAACTTAAGCAATCTCACCAAGTATTAACACTCTAAAGCCAACTCCAACACAGGCGACCTCCTTCGAAGTCTGCTTAGTTCCTGTGAAGCTAACAACCCTATGGCAACCTACAAACAGACCCATTGGTCCTAACAAGTATTACCACATAATCGAAATGTTAACACATGACATGAGTACTATGCTAAGCAGTATGATGCTATGAAATGCATGACATATTAACGTTAAAAGTCCAATAAAGTCAATTCCATATTAACATGTTGTCTTATCAATTTCAAGCACTCAATAATGCAACTATAATTTAATGTCAAGTAAGTAGTTGTCACTTTAATTATAAAGATCTACAACTCAAACATACAACATATAACATACAAGATTTCCCATCCCCATGCATTTCATTCATTACAATTATGATTAAACTATATTCCACTATTTACAATCACAAACAAAGTGATAGGATTCATGTTACTCACCCATGTATTCTCCTTAATCATCGTAATAGTCTAACAGAAAGTTTGAATCGTGATCTAGGGTTCCTATAAAATAAAAAGACTCATATTACTAAGGATTCAACATGAAAAGAAGAGTAAATTAGGTTTTAGACCCAAAAAGGACATGTACAAGATAAAAAAACGTATACGTTCTTGGCCACATCCCAGACCAAGGGGCATGTCAAATGGGGCGAAGAACAGATGCTACCACCACCCCTGCCATACCTCTATACGAAGAAGCACAGAGGCTACCACTACCCTTGCCACGCCCCCCATATGGAGAAGCACGAGGGCCACTAACACCATTGCCACGACCCCCTGGCAAGGGGCCTAGCAACCTAGATTACACTTATATTATGCCACGCCCTCCACCACACCCCATGGCCTTTTGATGGTGAAATACACTTTTTCACTTCACATTTTTATACACTTTAATCAACTTTAGTTGCCTCAAATCCATTCAATACACTCTAACATCATCATACAAGACTCATACTTCTCATTTACTCCATCATATCCTCCAACTTATCTCTACTCTCCACATCAAATTAATCAACCAATAAACCAACCATAAACTTCGATTTTTAAAACTTCGATGCCACTACTCAACACTTCTACTCCATAAAACTAACAATAAAAACTCATGACCATTCAAAACAGCCATTATCCAATAACAACACTTATTCTACAACTTACTTAAACATACAATTAACAAAAATAAGTTGATAGTTAGCTTCCCTATACTTGCTTTAACTTGAAGATGAAAGCTTGTCTTGCTTTTCTTAGAGATTTAAGAGAAGAAATTTGAAGATGAAGAGAGGAGTGTGTGTGTGCAATAAACGTCAGTTTGAAAGAGAGAGAGCAAAGAGGAGGAAATATGAAATAAAATCTGCCACTTAAGGATAATTATATGCATAAATACAAAGTTTTCCTTTGACTTTTAAGGCAATTCAAAAGTGATTATAGGTGTGTAAGTGCATGGCAGTTATGGTGGGTCATCAAGATTAATATTTCAGCCAAATAAGTTCAAAACAAACACATATTAAACCATTATATTTCTATGATATTAGAGTTATCAATTATTCAAACTCAAAACATAATTTAGTAACAATTTAGTTTATAATTTCTATTTGATGAAATAATTCCTTAGAAGAATTCATATCAATATTGTTGGCCATTTAGAAATTAAGTTTACAAAACTCAATGTTCTATAAGAGTATAAAGAATACTTAATTAACAATTTTCTTAAATCAATTCCATTGATGATTTTAAACTTCTATTCTTACTAGATTGATTTTATAAAAACTGTTATACTTAACTTTACTCAAATTTCATATACTATAACTTACTCATTCAAAAATACATTAAATCTTTATTTTCTAATTTTATTTATGAAAACCTAGGGATTACACACATGACCACTACTAGTTTCACTAGAGGAAACAGTTAATCATGAATTAGTAGCCTAACTCCCATGTCTATAATAACCACTTCCAACTCTGCTACTACCTCATAATTTCGCAACATGCACAACTGTGAGGAGTTCACCTCTTATGAATATCTTCCTTGCACATATAAAAGACGAGTATGTCACATTGGTAATTTACATACTTTTTTATTCTCCTTTGTAATCTAATTTGAGTGTCGGAGTGGTCACACTAGATAATCTCCAATCCACTAGTGACAATATTTTGTTTTGTAGGCCTAACTAATAAGCCCACGATCAACCTTCAATATCCAGTTAACCCTTTACCACCAATATCCAATTAACCCTCTACCAGTTTTCAACTAACAATAAAGACTATAAAAGATGAACATAAAAACAATAAGGAACAGAATCTGACTCTTACCTATAATTATTAAAAGAGAGAGAGAGATCCAAATTTAGGATGTTATGACAGGTGTATGAGTTATCATTCTCAAAGATAGAAAATCTTAATAGATAATTAATAGAATTGCTACTAGCTTTACATGATAAACCCTAAGACCAAAATTTAAAATGATATGGAAAAAAGAGATACAAAATGTAGGAATCCCCAATTTAATAGGTTTAAAATCACGAGCGCTTAATAATTTAACAACTAGGAGAAAGTCACAAACAAGAAAAGAATAAATTAAAACAAAACTAGAAATCAGGTTATACAAATAGGATACTATAAAGGTAAAGGAATCAAGCAACTTTTTTCTAGAAAAATAAAGGTGACTGCTAGGCACATGGACCTGTAAGTGGCCGTCGATGACAAGTAGATAGTGGCGCCAAACATTTGGAGTGATTTGGTTGTAAATAAGTGCAAATGCCATTAGCAAATCATTTATATGTTGAAATTGTGAGTTGTGACCGATATCGATGATGCGCTCCTTGCCTTAGTTGGCTGAGTCGTGCCTTCGGTGCTGTTACTTTGAAGAAATTATAATACTCAAAATAAGCCTACGCTTTAGAAATATTAGCATAATGATGCGATCTTCAAATGGTTTAGAATAAAAGTCTTACCTTTATCTTGTTTAGGGTTTATGAAGAATATGAATTAACAAGTAAAGTAAGATATGGATGAGAATGTCGTTCAATAGGATCCACAACCAACAAAATCAAACTAATTTGTAATTGGATTATAGATCAATAGGATCCACATCTATAAAGCAACGACGGTGTTAAAAGGAATCAAAAGATCCAATTAACAAGGTTCACCACAATTCTAAACAATTTAAGAATTGATAAGAACTCACGATTAAAGAGAAAAGGAAATCACTCTCAATAATCAAAGGAACTCAATGGTTCTTACACAAAAAGTGCTCTCAAGGATGAAAACTCAAATCTGTCTTTTGAAAAAAAAACAAGAACAATATAAAACAAAGCCTAGGAAAACTAAAAAACACAAATAAAAATAAGATTTTTTTTTAGGAAGGCTAACTCTATGCTGGTAGCTTATAAACCAACGTTGGCGGCCTTCATGAAGTAAGCTGGCGGCCTTTGAGACAGCTCTTAAAATTTCGAATCTGAGATTGTTCAAAACCAGTCGTACGCAGGCAACTTAAAACCCCTACGCTGGTGGCGTAGCCTAAAGGTCGGCAGCCCAAGTTGCCGGTGTACAGACTACAGAATTTCCTTTTGTTGATCCTTAGACTTGATTCTTGAAGTCTTCCCTTTTTGCTTTCCTTTTCCATACCTGAGAGCAACCTGATTCCTATCACATAGGATAACATCATAGGATTCTGGTCTTATTGTGTTGGACTTTGAGATCAAAGTAATGATTAATAAGAACAATTAGAGTCTTCGTATTTTATAGTCAGAGATGAAATTCTTAAATTTATGGAAATCAAACAACTGATAAGGAATACAGCAAAAGCTGGTTGACAGCTTACATACGTTTCGGTCAAATTCTTGGCTTCCTTGACGAGCGCCAGTAAGAGGAAGGCATATTTGATGGCAAATTTCTTACATTTGGACATTGCTTAAAGGATTTTTGGAAGTTTTATAGGGTTCAAATTCGATGGGTTATAAGTCATATAGCCAGTGGCACCTGAATCGATTATTTAGAGTTTTGATCTCTCAGCATTAAAAGAATTTGTGACTAGCCACTTATAGTATGTATTGAAAGAGTATGTGACAGAAGAAAAGAGACTCTGAGGACCGCTTAATTTTTAATCTCTTTTTCGCTGAACTCCTAGACCGGCTTTGCTTATGACATTTGCCTGATTGTCCCTGGCCTTTGAATCTTCCATTTCGACTGAGGACTTCACCTTTCTACCAGTAACATTTTGGTAATCATAGCCGAGTCTCCTAAAAACTGGGGTCAAACAGTGTTGTTGATGATTTGATTGGTCATCTTATATAAGAATGAAACACACATATAGCAGGCAAATATAGTATCAAAAACAATAATTATATACAACAACCTGAATTTAAGGCAGAAATATATCTCTAATTTCAACAATATCAATGGATTAACAAGGAATAAAGACTAGAAAGCTTGGTAAATTACCTAAGCAGTTTAGACGGCAAACACACTATATTCAATCTCAATAATAAATTGAAGATATGGTCAAACAAAACCATTGACGGAAATTGTCAGAAGAAACTGCCGATAATAATAACCTTACGACCTCAACTTTTACATAGATAATATGTTGTAGAGAACTATCTTCAGCTCTATAATAGTACAGCATGGCCAATTTGAGGATCAGTTATGAGGCAGTCTGGAAAAAAATACAGGACACTAATCTTATAGTCAGTTAAATGTAAAATAATTCTAATTAATAAGAGAATCCGCAGAAAATCAAAGACATAGTTAGTATATGACCTCTGTTCAAGATAAACAGACAACATCAAAGTTCCTCAAACAACATAGTGAAACCAGGTCAAAAGTCAAAGCTGTTATTGAAATGACTGACCCTCAATGAACGACTAATAATATGAAAATATTTCTAGCACAGGTACATGCCAAGATTCCAGCCACAAAGCAGTTGTTGAAACCTCAGAAGACTAACTTCAGCAAAGCCACTGTCTTGAAGTATATAGTGATCTATTTATCAAGATTGCCTATAGTAATATGCCCTCACAATTCTTCGAAGGAAATTTCCATAAGGAGAAAAAAAAATAAAAGGATGCTTAACAGAAAGAAATAAATGCATATAACTTCAAATTACTATATTTGGTAAATGTAATGTGAAAATTACATGATTTTTCATATGGTAATTACACTTAATTCTGTACAAAAGAATCAAAAGAGAATCTTCTGAATATCCAATAGGACTAAAAATCATCTAGATGTCTAATATTCTGCATAGTAGTTGGAGAAACAAAAGAAGAATTCCATTTGGCACAATGTTTTCTACTATCCATATTATGTACCTCTAACTGCTGAATTGTGTCCATAAGTACCCTTTGCTTCTGCTTAAGAAGTAACAGCTGTTTGCGCATAGCAGCAAATTCTTTCCTCATAATTTCTTCACTGTCCTGAATGGCTTCTTCTCTTACACCCTCTTCCTGAAGCCATTGCCGCAATTTATCAGTTGACACAGCTAAATTATCAATTGAAGACATTAGTTCACTGTTCAACATCCGGGGAAACAAATTTTTGACAACTTTTAATGCCTTCAACCATGCACCCCGATCTTCTCTAGATTCTGCTTTAAAATGCAGCTTCTTTGTTCCAGTAAAAATTGAAAATTTCTTCTCATCTGATCTGCTTTCACATACTGATGACACCTGTACAGGCACAAAGGGAAAGTCAAATAACCATGGTGGAGAACTATATGACTATATTTGATATGAAAGACAATGAGCCTGCGAATGCCCATTGACCATGACATTATAGCCATGATGTCTTCACTTATTTATAGATATAGAATCCCATAGATTCCAATCTTCTTTTTACTGAGAGATTGGTAAGAATGAAGGAATGCTGAGACCTGACGGCTCTTAATATGTTGGACTTTGATTCATCTCTAAGACTAGTTATTAAGATTTCATGGATATAGGAGCTATTATAAATTAAATTTCATGGAATTCAATTCAATGCAATAAACCAACTTGGGGCTTAGATGTGCATGATCCATGAAAACCTCATAACTTATGACTACATTATAGCTACTAGGATCTGTTTCATTTATACCATGAAATAGGATTATGTTAATTCCATTTTATGATTTTTAGTGAAAGATTAGCAAAGAATGTAGGAACAGTGATAACAGAAAGAACCTCATGAGAGTGATATGCTGATTCACCCCTACAATTCCACCTAACAAAATAAAATCACTTATGAAGTGATAGCATGAAATTGGATTCCATGTAATAAACCCATCGAGGTCTTAGATGCAAATGGCCCCTTTTGGTGTTAATTATATCAAAATAGACCCACACTAAATGTTGAAACAATCTAGTTCATGGTCCACACAACTCAAGCAAAGAAATGTGCAATCTGTACTGCAAAAGAATAAATAAATAAAATAAAATAAAATGAAAATCCATGCCAGAGAATGAATCAACACTAATACTAAAGTGAACTAATGTTGCATTCTTGTGTACTAAAAAAGCTCCACCAGATTCGGTAAATGACAAAAAAAGGGTGGTGGTGGAACCCTCCCTTCCACGGATTTTCCAACACACATGAAGACAAGACCACCCCACTTTCCAGTATGCCAGTTGGGTCCAATATCTACCTAACTTTTGCTCAAGATGGAACATCCACATAGTATACTAATCAATTCTCTACTCCAATTACATCCAGTTATTCACTACATTACAAAACTACAGAATGAAAATGTCAAGAAGCAATAATTGGACCTATTTTATTGACTTTTCCAGTAATATCTTCCAAATTAATAACACTCCATCAGACTCCTTCTACAGTCTTTTTTATTTATATTTATTTTGGTTGGGGAGGCTATCACATTGTAACTGGCTGTGTTGGGACATATGAACCAGCATACAAGACTATGCACCGGTTAAGAATATCTATGCGCTATGTAAGTACAGTAAGATTCCGGTGGGATTGCTTAACCCCCGGGAAACTTGGTCTTGGGTTGCTTAATCAGCTCTATATTCAATTTCATCAAAATTTCTATAATACGTCACAACAGAATAAAATATCAAGCAGACAAGATAACTCTTTCATGAGTTTCAACAATTAGTAAACATTTCTGGTTACATAACTACCATAAAAACCATCATATAACTGAACTTCAGCTGTCGAAGCTGAAGAGGATCAGCTACAAACACAATAAGGGAACACCAATAAACCATTACCTTGAGGTGAATTTCACCAACCGGTTTACATGGGACCGGTTGAGACTGCCTATTCCACATCAACCTACTCACAATCCTATTCGAAAAGTCACCAATAACCTTGGATCCTTTCTCAGTATCCGGAACAACCACAATCTTATTCGATCCGTGAATCTTATAATAAGACAAGACACCGTCTTGCAACACGAACCACCTGGGTCTCCATCCTTTACAGTAATTCGCCCACTTATACAGCACTCCGCACATTCCATTACACACCAATTCGTTCATCTTCACGTCTGAAGCTGGTGCCAAAGAATCGCCCGTGCGGTGGTGGTGGTGGTGGTGGTTGTCGTGGTTGTTTCCGGATCTTAGTGGTGGGGGAGGTGCATTATGGGATCTGATGGTGGTGGAGTTAGGTTTAGGAAAGGAGATGATGGAGGAGGAGGTCTGGTCGGGTACAGAGGAGGTGCAACAATACGGAGGACGACGATGCATCGAGGTAGACAGAAAAAGATGATGATGGTGATCGGAGTAGAAGAGTGATAGGGTGAAGAATGGAGGAGATTATTAAGATCATTATAGATTAGAAGCATGGAAGAACAAGGGAAATTATGGTGAAACGTTGGCTTTTAAAAAAGGATTCTTTTCTCGTTAAGTTCTGGCCTTTAAAATCATTTAAAGAAAATCAACCTAAAAATCAATGTTGTGAGACCGGGATTTGACCGGACAAGTTAGGGGACCAAGCATTAAAAGCTCTAATCGGGTTTAAGTCAAGAAAATCTAAAATTTTAAAGGATAGTTTAATTACCAAAGATTAATATATGATATTATTTAATTAAATTTATATTTGGATCAAATTTATTAATTAATTATTAAATAAATATAATATAATGATTATGTTTTATAAATTTATAATGAAGTATGAATAAATATTTAAATTTTTTATTTTTTTATTTTGTTTTTCTGTATTATTTATTCCAAGTCAATCGATCTAGATTTCTCGATTGGACCTCTTGAGTTAGCTAGTTCAATTTGATTTGACTATCTGAGATGACTAGGTCCATCTGGATCTTTTCGATTCGATGCAAAAACAAATGATACACAAGATCCAATCCGATATTAGCATCAGTTACGATTGAACCAGCTGATTTGGGCTGGTTTTGACAATAATACCTAAAATCGTCTTCCAAATTGGCCTCCTTGCTTTATATGCAGGGAAAAGGAAATTAAGGCCTCGTTTGTTTCATGTATGATAAATTTCAGGATACTTTTCCATATTTTTGTCCTGTTTGTTAATTGGTAAACACATTTTTTAAGTAGAAAATATATTACCGTATCGGAAAAACTCTATGCACTAGAAAGGTGAATATCAGAGTAGCAATGGGAAAAAAAATACCGTTTTAAAAACGGTAAGTCATTTTCCCGATAACACTCAAAATCTCACCGTCAATTGATCCATACATATCCACAAAAATATGATAGGATTTGCAGAGGTTCTAAAAATATAACGTCTGACAATTATAAATGTCTTTTTATCTCCTCTTTGCTCCCGCGGTAAAGCTGAAACTCTTGCATTTGGCTAGGCATGTTGAATTTTCTCTTCACTTTTTTACTTGCATTAATTGTGGTCATGCTTTTCTTTTCTTTATTTTTTTTCCCAACCTTTGACTTGACTTGCTTTCTTTCCTTTCAAATAAATACCATATGGAGCTGTTTGCATTAATTGCTTCGAAAACTAAATTTCAATTCATGTTATAATTACATTCTTTATTTCGTTAAGGTAACTTTAAAGCTTATATATTTTCAGAAATTGGTTAGAGTGATCATGTTTGATAAAAATCCTATAAGATTAAAGATGATTTTGTAGAAAATTTGTAGTGTTAGGTTTGTTGCAGAAAATTTATTGTATTTGCTTTGAGAAAAGTTTAATATGTGAACAAAAAAACCCGAACCAACTAACATAATAACACTTTCTATTATTGTATTTATTAAATTTTATTTGAACTTGTAATTAAAATATGTTGTTGATTGTGTTAGGAAATTTCATTTGCTTTGTTTTGGAACATAAATGACGTTTGGTTTGGGATTAGAAATAAAATTATAATTTTTAAAATATATAACATAGTAATAACCTTGGATTATGGATGAATATATTTCTGGTTTTGAGTTTGATAAAATGATAAGCATTTTTTTGGTAAAAGTCAATAAAATAGATTTTTATATGGCTTCAGGATATTTGCTTTTTAGAGAATGGGTGAAGGACTATTGCAATTTGTAATATAGTGGTTAGTTTTATGTCTCTCTCTAGGGGTGTATGTTATAAAATCTACAAATATAAACCTGAAAAAAATAGTAATTTTTTTTTTTTTTACTTTATATTTATAATTAAGGATATTTTTCAAATAAAATTGCTTTCTTATGTAAATATCTTGTTAATGTTGGGAGGGCCCACTTCATAAAAAAGTTCAAATTCTTTTAATTTTTCTTTTGTGCTTTGTTACTTTTTTAATCTCTTTCTTTTACTTTAATTTGTATCCCACGATTTAGAGCAACAACATAATTGGAGTCGTAGCTGTTGACCCTATAGTTGTTATATTTTAAGAATAAAAGAATTCACCATGTATATGTATGCATGTATTTTATTATTATTGTTATCATTAATATTTGAAATATAATAATTTAAATAAAATAAAAGTATAAGGGAAATGCAATAATCTATTTAATTCATCATATGTAAGTTAAATTATTTGTATGTTGATGATGTATATTGAATGTTCCATATTACATGAAAGAAAATTTTCCTATTTTGTTAATACATTTTACTCATTTGATGTGCAATTTGGTTGAAAATTGATTTTATCAAATATTTGTGTTAGAATTAAAGAATGGAATATTTAACAGGATTTTTTTTATTCTCAAAAAAATAAATAAGGGATAATTAATTATCTTAATAAATTGGTGTACTGATTAGTCCTGTTGTAAACCCCGGAAATTCTCAGTAGCTAGAAAACCCTAGGAGTTGGAGACGAAACCCTAATCCGATCAGATTGAGTTAGTGAATAGAGCCTAGGAACCCTAAATCCGGCTTTCCTTCGGTTTCATAGTAAAATAAATATTATGGAGTAAATGAATGAATTGTTGTTCCTAAGTACATTTCAAACCTTTGACAATTTTAAATTCGGAATTTTTCAATTCCGGGCCTTCCCGAGCCCAATTACGGAAAAGCGTGCCCCGGGCCACGGATTCAGAAAAATATTCCGGAATATTCATTAGAACCGTAATTTTATAAGGATTCCAAAAATATCAATTTCATAATTTTCGAGCTATAAAGATTACAGTTATAGCTTTTCCCGTGTTTTCGGAACAACCGGTAAAGTAGATGTCTTGTCTACTATTCACAAGTACAACCTACACTACACACTACCCATACCCTATTCTTACATCCTTACAACTACTCATTTCAATTTTCTTTTCCAAGAAATTTTGTCTTTTAAATAATTATTACATTTATTACATTTTCATTTACTAAATTACAAAAAATCATTTTTAAAACACACACACACACCACATATGGCCGGCGCCCCCCCCTCTTGTTCCCCCTCTTGTGATCAATTTTGCTATATTTTAATTAACTAAACCCTAAATCACTTGATATATATACTTATTTTTCTCTCTCTCTCTTCATTTTCTTCTCATTCAAAATTGGAAAAAGAGAAAACCTCTCTTCCTTTCTTCCCCTTGTGTGCCGAGCATCCCCCTCCCTCTCCCTCTTGCATTTTCAACTTCAAGCTTCTCCATTTCTATCTTAGATCCTCCATTGGTATGTGTATGTGAGCCTTGTTCTTCCTATTCTTGTAATGGCAAAGGTATACCTTGTGTATTTCCTCATCAAAACCCTATGATGCTCATGCTAGGGATATGGAAATGCATGAACAAGGATGTCAAGCCATCACAAGACATGGATCTTGTGTTTAAATGCATTTGTTAAGATTTCATGTTGCTCATGCATATATAGTAATGACCTTGTATTTATATTGATGTTCATGCCATGAGACTCATGTTATATACATCATATGTAGTAGATCTAAGGTTTAGACATCCACCACTTTATGTACATGCATGATCATAGGTTCATTTTTGTTTATGTGTTTTATTGATCATAAAAATGAGGTCTTGTTCATGTATAGAGATGCTAGATAGTATATCTCCACATATAGATGGCAAGAACATTGAAAAAGGAAAGACTTTGTTATATGGAAAGTTGAAAATTCGGATGAAATGGAAACCCTACCCTAAAGACCTCCAAAATCATTTTAAACTTATATTTCATAAGAAAAATGAAGGGTATGTGTAATAGATATGTTGAAGGAATTATTTTCATAAGTTTAGATGAGTTTAGGCATGATAAAAATAAGGAAAACAAGAGGTGAAGTTAGGATGAAAAATGTTGACTTTAAATGTGTAGTCAAATTCGTAACTTTGTGTAATGCCTATATAAACACTTAGTATTTAAGTCTAAAATGGATATTTTATAAGCTAATGAGTCCTTAGATATGTATACATTGAAGCCCCAATTTTTAATGCATTAGACTAGATTTCCCTTAAGAAAAATGTAAGAAAAGAAAATTTGGAAAATTCGGATTTTTACAACTAGCTTATTTGAAAACATGTTTACCAAATGAAAAATGTGAAATTTTGTGCATGAATGGAGGCCATGACTATTATAGACTTTGAGAACCTATTTAGCAAATAATAAGTAGATTAAATTAAAACCAAAGAAACCCTAAGGAGTATAATGTGGGAGAATAACTTCTTAGAATTAGCCTTTATGAAACTTTCCCCAACACTTAGGAGTTCCTAAAAGTTGATTACTACAAAAATCATCATGACCATGCACACATGAGTTCATTACATAGCATACACATTAGTAGTTCATTCCTAAATCATTCATGCATAATCACTCACTAGGAACATTTCTTATCAAAAGCAAAGCACATTTTCAAAGTTGGATCAATTGCGGACAGAACTGATCCCACTGTTCCGTGACCCTATTATTTTCAAAACTTGGATTTAATACTTGAATTAGATAGATCTTTCGAAGTAGATGAAGATCGATATAAAGTTTGCGAAATTCCGAGTTAAAATGACCAAGTTATGGCCGTTTTAAGTCGGAACTTCCAAATATAGCGAGAAATCCGAATTCAACTAGTCTAGATGTATAGTTTGATTTAATTACATGGTAGAATCTCATAGGGATTATTCTTGATTGGTAGGTGATTCCGAGCAGGACGACTCTCTACCACCCGATTATTACTATTAAGGAGTTTGGTGACCCATGGCCGAGTGAGTTACTTCCACTCTCAATTAATGCTTGTGAATGTAATGTAGTGGCATAGTGATGTAGGCAAAGATAAAAGAAATTGTACAAGCATGATGGGGTATGTGGGAATTATTTGTGTTGTGAATTGTTGATATGTGAAATGGAACTTAAAGCATATCGAAACCGGGTGTTAAGATATTGATTGTTTATTTAGAATCATATGAAGAATGTCTGGTATACTTGTTGGTCACCTAAAAGAATCGAATTAATGACTATTCGACTCCGACTATAACTGAGTTCATTCATGTCACGATGGGGTTGGAGCATTTGCATTGGTTGGTTTTTCGTGACCCATAAAACGAATGTGAGGTTAATCGTGATCCATAAAACGAATGTGAGGTTAATCGTGATCCATAAAACGAGCTTTTAATCAGTTGACCGTGAGCTTAAACGGCGTCGTACCGCAGGATTCGTTAATCTGCTAACCCGGGATGGAGGGCGCAAGTCCATCCACATATGATTTCCGGTTGGTCATATGTTTGATGATTTCATTTGTATGGTGCATGCACTTGCTTGAATAATTACTTGTTTGAATGATTGTATTTAATTGCGTTATGGAAGTATTACTCACTAAGCTAGTTAGCTTACGCCCCGATAGTGTTTATCTTTTGCAGCATGAGTTTATATGGCTTAGGCCAAGGCAAGCCACAGCGCAGGTACCGGAGATAGGAGTTTCCCATAGAAGTTTGATTCATTTCTTTTGTATAGACTTCCATTGGAAACTAAGGACTCTGGATGACTGTAATAGACTGTTATTCTTTTGCGGGGGAATGCCCCTTAGATTTTGTAAACCTTAAAGATTTATGCGTTTTGATTTATTACTATGGCTAATGAATGCCTTTAAACTGTTAAACTCCATTTGTTGAAGTATTCTATTGTCGTAAGGGAACGCTTTACATCTACTTAAGACTCCTGAAGGCCCGGTTAGGGAACTCGAGGTCTTACTTAGTATGTGGCGGACTGTTACGTTTAGGATACCCTACGGGGCGTGACAGTTTAAGTTGGTATCAGAGCCTAGGTTATAAAACAAGACAATAGAATTAAAATAAACGGACCTAGAAATCTAATACTAGGTTAAATGGAGTTA
Source organism: Combretum micranthum (assembly GCA_024138025.1). Taxonomy (NCBI): domain Eukaryota; kingdom Viridiplantae; phylum Streptophyta; class Magnoliopsida; order Myrtales; family Combretaceae; genus Combretum; species Combretum micranthum. The sequence goes on along the minus strand of JAMXBD010000072.1, from coordinate 1,820,445 downwards.
AAAACGTTTTCTTGTTGAGTCTAATTAGTAGTATTGTTTGATGTAGGTCTCTCTGGGTGAGACTAGGGAAAGGGCAAGGAATTTTACGAAAAGAAATGATGAAACCATGGTAGAATATAGACTGAGGCTAAGAGAATTGTGTGAAGATTTTGCCTTGCCCGACATCCCCGGACCCTAGGGGAAATGTACAGGTTATGGAAGGATGGGCTGAGATATACCCGATGGGCTCAGTAGTGGATCAATTGAGTTATGATCCTATGGGAAGAAGGAGCTGGACGAAGTTAGAGACCATCTACACATTAGAGAGGATCATGGTTGATTACGGGCGTGAGCCCATGACAAGAGAAGCCACGTTTATCTTGAAAAGTGGAGGAAACCGAACCCCTCCAGATTTTAGGGTATGGATCCCCATAGGACCCCTATATGTTTATGCTCATGATAACTTGTTTGATCACCATGACTGGAACATAGCTGATGCATGGAATCATATCACCTGGCATGCAATCTATCTGGACATCCTCCCCCCCCGTGTAATTGCTCCACCTCCAGCTATGGATATAGGTATGCAGCTGAATGGAGCACCTGTGATTGAAGAGGAAGAAGAAGAGGAGGAGGAGGAGGATCCCGAGGAGGATCCGAACTGGGAACAAAATGAGGTACCTAGGACCCCTACCCCGCCTGTTGAACCAGAAGTGCAGGTAAACCCAGAACCCGATCCAAATTATATGGGATTTTAACCGGATGTTGGAGATACCAGAGAGTGGGAGGGTAGAACCCGAGGTAGATTCCAGGCTATGGAGAGATGTGTATGTGGAGGGTGAGAACCCACCTGTGCTTGACCTAGCAGTAGTAGAACCCGAGGCCCCAGTGCCTATGGAGACAGAGAATGTGGCAGATGAGCCCGTGAGAGAACCTGAAGTAGAGGTGAACCGCCTAGGTGAGCCCGAGATAAGAGGAGAGAGGAAGAAGTAAGCCCGCATGAGGGGCAAGGGACTGAAGAAGAAGAAGAGGAAGAAGAAAGTGAGGATCAGGAGCCTCTAGTTCGACCCGCTAGGAAGCGGAGGATGACCACCAGGGAGTATCTTAGCTTGTTCGTCCGACAGGACGATGGTGGTTCTACCAGCAGGGGACGACTTCCTAGCCCGACCCCCGACAGCTCTAGTGATGATTAGAGACCGGGATGTTAGCTAACCCATAAAGTCCAAGCGGAATCCTGATTTTCTTATTTTGTAGTAGGCAATGCGGGATGCCAAATTGCCTTAGGATTTCAGGATAGTTAGTGTTTTGTTGTTCTTTTTCCCTGTATTTTGATGTTTTCGGGAATAGGGAAATTGATTAGAATAGGAAGGAAGCTTAGCTAGCCAAATTTGGGAGCTAAAAGTTGATGTAATATTTGTATGGCTCGCTAAAGAAATGAAAAGGATCACTTTTGTTTTAAAGAAATGGATTGTGAAAAGCACGCATTCTAGTCATACATAAGAGAACATTAACTGCATATAGATTGCATAAGCATCACTCATTCGCATTATGTTTGTGAAATATCAATTAGTTACATATGTGTGGATTCTCTATTTCCCTTGTGGTTCTTTTAATTATTCCTTATTTCTTTTATGGATTGATATTTTGACTCATCTTATGACTTTATGGAGTTATGTATTCCTTTTTCCTTCTGAGTTTAAATCAGATTTTGCAACTTCTGAGCTGTTGTTAATCCTTATTCCTTTGAAACCTAAAAACCCTATATATGCTAAAACTCCATTAAACATTGTGTAAGCAGACGAAACCGACGAACTCGGAACCAAGGACAAGGGTCTAACCCTAATGAAGCCGATCAACCGGCTATACAGCAACCTGACCCCCAAGGAGTAGCACCCCAAAACCAACAGGGCGATGTGCTAAACGCGATTGGGCAGTTGGCCAATCTCCTGAACACCTTTATCCAGAATCAGAATCCGGTGCGGAACCCACCCCCAAGTCAGAGTGCTCGGGATTCAGCACCACATCCGCCGCCCGCAGATCATCGGGAAATGACTGCGGAAGCACCTGCTCCACAGGAGGAGCACTCCTATAATGTGCGGTTGCCGCCACCCCCACCATACAGGAGACCCCACCGAAGCTCTTTACCGGACTTCATTAAGAGCAACAGGTACTTTGATGGGGCATTCGGTAAGCCGGATGAAGCTGAGGATTGGCTGGCCCAAGTGGAACGTTCTTTTGCTGCATACGAGATTCCACCTTACTTGCAGCTAGAATATGGGACGTACATGTTAAGATACAATGCTCGAGTCTGGTGGGACTCCAAGAGAAGGAATTTGACCTCCCCGGCCACCTGGGAAACCTTCCGCCGGGAATTCTTGAATAATTACTTTCCCTCTAGCTTGAGGGTGAAGTATAGTGCGGACTTCCTTCATGTAAAGCAGAAAGGGAGAACGGTAGAGCAATATGAAACTGAATTTGTTCACCTGCTGCAATATGCCCCTGAATCTTTCAGGGATAGTGAGGAATTAAAGAAGCAGGTATTTGGGGGCTTGGACGAAGAACTACGAATCAAGCTAGAAGAGTTTGGAGTAAGAACCTATCCCGAGATGGTAGAAAAGGCTCGAGTCATTGAAGGGGCTAGGAAAAGAAAGTATCAGGAGCCCGAAAAGAGAGTATTCGGGAAGAGGCCGTTTGATGCCTCGAGCTCAGGATTCAAGGGTAAACGGTACAGGCCGTACCAAGGGTTTAAAGAGGAGTCTAGCAGCAAGCCAACCCAATTCAAAGCCAACGTCACATGTTGGAAATGTAAGGGACACATGCACCTAGGCAATGCCCACAGTTGAGAACAAGTGCTATTTTTGTGGCGATGCTGGCCACATGGTTTTTACATGCCCAAAGAAGCTGGCAGTAACTTGCTTTATTTGCAAAGAGAAAGGGCACTTAGCTTCCGAGTGTTCACAGCGAAAGAGTGTGACCACCCGACCCTTCGGAGCCTCGAGCAATGCTAACCCCTTGAGGTCTGGTAACAAGAGCGGAAGTCGAGCAGCTTCCGCGATGCACGGGATGAGGCTGTATAATTAGAAGGCCAATGGATGGTGGAAGAAGACGAAGATGAGGACGTAGAGTTGGCAGCTTTGGATCCAAGCGAGAGTTCTGATGGTGGCCTGGTGACAGGTTAGTAACAGAAACCCTCCTAAGTTGAAATTAAGTTGTTTAAATTGATTGCTGTTTAAATGAAATTGTATATTTATGGAAAGCTGGAAGTAGAGACCCTTTATGGATAGCCTTACGAGTATTTTAAGGTTCATATGTGATGGGTGTTTGTGACCTCAGGACATATACAAGTAAATAACGTGGAAGCCTATGCCTTGTTTGACACGGGAGCGACCCACTCGTTCATCACAATAGTTTGGCAACCCGACTCGGATTGCCCATAGCCACAACCATGGTTAGCTTGAGGATTAAGACCCCCACGGGGAGCGTGTGTCACCCGAGATCTAATAAAAGACTGTCCATTGGAAATCCATGATCACCACTCCAAAAGTGATCTAATTGTGCTAGAAATGAATAAATACGAAGTTATCCTCGGGATGAATTGGTTAAGTAAAGTAAAGGCAATAGTGGATTGCCAAAAGAGGACTGTATGTTTTTATGATCAATCGGGAGAAAAGTAGAATTTATGGGAGAGGCCTTAGTCCCAAGAAGGATTGATCTAAGCTCATTCGAGCTGATGATGGAGGATGAGGAAATGATACCGATTGAGGACGTCTTGGATGAAGGGGAAAACCGTGAGGAAAAGGAATATTCCAGTGGTGAATGAATACTTGGATGTGTTCCCAGAAATTTTGCCGGGATTACCGCCAAGGAGAGAGATCGACTTTGAGATTGTGTTGGCTCCAAATACCGAACCAATATCCAAAGCGCCATACCGGATGGCACCGGCTGAGCTGAAAGAGCTAAAGACGCAGCTACAAGAGCTCCTAGACCAGAAATTTATTAGACCAAGTGTATCGCCATGGGGCGCACCCGTTTTGTTTGTGAAGAAGAAGGACGGATCGATGAGGTTGTGTATAGACTACCGGGAATTGAATAAGGTGACTGTCAAAAATCGATATCCCTTACCAAGAATCGACGATTTATTTGACCAGCTACAAGGAGCTTGTGTGTTCTCACGTATTGACTTACGTTCGGGGTATCATCAGCTAAGGATTAAGCCTGAGGATGTGCCTAAGACAGCTTTTCGTACTCGTTATGGGCACTACGAGTTTTTGGTAATGTCATTTGGACTGACGAATGCACCGGCTGCATTCATGGACTTAATGAATAGAGTCTATAAGCCGCTTTTGGATAAATGTGTATAGTCTTTATCGATGACATCCTCATATATTCAAAGACCAGAGAGCAACATGAGAGCATCTCCGTTTGGCATTGCAAACCTTACGAGATAACAAGCTGTACGCCAAGCTGTCCAAGTGTGACTTTTGGTTAGACCGGATATCCTTCCTCGGACATGTGGTAACGAGATGGGATATCAGTTGATCCCGAAAAGATCAAAGCAATAGTGGATTGGAAGCCACCACAAACCGTTACTGAAGTGAGGAGTTTCTTGGGATTGGCTGGCTATTATCGCAAATTTGTGAAGGATTTTTCAAAGATAGCTAAGCCGTTGACTCAATTGACTCAAAAGAACGAAAAATTCATTTGGACAGACAAGAGAGAACAAAGTTTCCAGGAACTAAAGCGACGACTGGTCTCGGCACCGATTTTGGTTTTACCAGATCCGGAAAAGTCTTACACGGTACATAGTGATGCTTCGAGAAATGGTCTTGGATGCGTCTTGATGCAAGAACGGAAGGTCATTGCGTATGCTTCTCGGCAATTGAGACCGCATGAGCAGAACTACCCTACGCATGACTTGGAGCTAGCTGCAGTTGTCTTTGCCTTGAAGTTATGGCGACATTACTGTATGGACAACGGTGTGAGATATACACCGATCATAAAAGCCTTAAATACCTGTTCACACAGAAGGAGTTAAACATGCGGCAAAGGAGGTGGTTGGAATTAATAAAAGATTATGACCTGGGAATAAATTACTGTCCAGGAAGAGTGAATGCAGTCGCAGACGCCCTAAGTCGGAAGAATCATGGAGAGGTAGCCGCTTTGATTACAAGCCAGAAGGAGTTGATTAAGGAATTTGAGAAGTTAAGGATCGAGTTCACAGATCAAGTGCTGAGCTGGAGATATCTAACTTGGTGCTGGAACCAACCCTCGTGGAAAGAATCAAAGAAGCACAGAGGTACGACGAGGTGATACAAAGGATAAAAAGGGAAACCCAAGCGGGGAAATACCTTGACTTTGCCGTGGATGAGGAAGACGTGATCCGGATGAACGGAAGGCTGTGCGTACCAGAGGATGAGGAGTTGAAGAAGGAGATAATGGGTGAAGCGCATAACTCCGGGTATACCATGCATCCGGGAGGCACCAAAATGTACCAAGATTTGAAGAGTTGCTATTGGTGGAATGGATGAAGCGAGATGTGGCAGATTATGTAATGAAGTGCGCAGTATGCCAACAGTGAAGGTAGAGCACCAGAGACCGGGCGGAATGCTAAAGCCCTTACCTATTCCGAATGGAAGTGGGATCAAATATCCATGGATTTTGTTTGTGGCTTCCCAAAGACTCCATCGGGCTGTGATGCAATATGGGTAATAGTGGATCGGTTAACTAAGTCGGCGCATTTCCTACCCATAAATATGACCTATTCAATGGAAAAGTTAGCCAAGATTTATATCAGAGAGATAGTAAGATTACATGGCATACCTGCAGGGATCATCTCGATAGAGACCCGAGATTTGTGTCCAAGTTTTGGACAAGCTTGCAGAAGAGCTTGGGTACTAAATTGCATTTCAGTACGGCTTACCATCCCAGACCGACGGACAGTCTGAGCGACGATCCAAACCCTTGAAGACATGTTAAGGGCATGTGCCCTGGAATTCAAAGGGAATTGGGATAATCATGTTCACCTAATCGAGTTTGCCTATAATAACAGCTATCACTCCACTATCCAGATGCCTCCGTATGAAGCCTTATATGGACGGCGATGTAGGTCCCCTTTGTTTTGGGATGAGGTGGAAAAGGTAGCAATTGGGCCGGAATTGGTACAGGAAGCCGCAGATAAAGTGAGGTTGATTCAGCGGAAGATGAAGGAAGCCCAGGATCGACAAAAGAGCTGGGCGACTTGAAAAGACGGGCTTGAATTTAAAGTGGGTGATCATGTGTACCTGAAGATAAACCCGATCAAAAGTATCAAGAGGATGCGTACACAAGGGAAATTAAGCCCGAGATACATTGGACCTTTTGAGATTTAGAAAGAGTCGGAGACCTGGCGTATCGGCTAGCCCTACCACCTAATTTGTCCGGGATTCACAATGTGTTTCATGTGTGTCAGTTTTGAGGAGATATGTGCCGACCCAGAGAGGATTCTGGAATTGGAGCCAATCCAGTTGAGGAAAACCTGACCTATGAAGAACACCCAGTAAAGATATTGGATAAGAAAACTCAAAAGCTACGAAACAAAGACATTCACTACGTGAAAGTATTATGGAGGAATCATGCTTTGAAGAGGCAACCTGGGAAGCGGAGGATGAAATCCGGAGAAAGTACCCCGAGATATTTGAAGGAAAAGGTACGTCAGTTCCGTTTTGAGGACAAAACTTTATTTAAGGTGGGGAGGTTGTAAACCCCGGAATTCTCAGTAGCTAGAAAACCCCAGGAGTGGAGACGAAACCCTAACCGATCAGATTGAGTTTAGTGAATGAGCCTAGGAACCCTAAATCCGGCTTTCCTTCGGTTTCATAGTAAAATAAATAATGGAGTAAATGAATTTGAATTGTTGTTCCAAAGTACATTTCAAACCTTTGAAAGTTTTAAATTCGGGAATTTTTCAATTCCGGGCCTTCCCGAGCCCAATTACGGAAAAGCGTGCCCCGGGCCACGGATTCAGAAAAATATTCCGGAATATTCATTAGAACCGTAATTTTATAAGGATTCCAAAAATATCAATTTCATAATTTTTCGAGCTATAAAGATTACAGTTATAGCTTTTCCCGTGTTTTCGGAACAACCGGTAAAGTAGATGTCTTGTCTACTATTCACAAGTACAACCTACACTACACACTACCCATACCCTATTCTTACATCCTTACAACTACTCATTTCAATTTTCTTTTCCAAGAAATTTTGTCTTTTAAATAATTATTACATTTATTTCATTTTCATTTACTAAATTACAAATTTCATTTTTAAAACACACACACACACACATATGGCCGGCGCCCCCCCCTCTTGTTCCCCCTCATTGTGATCAATTTTGCTATATTTTAATTAACTAAACCCTAAATCACTTGATATATATACTTATTTTTCTCTCTCTCTCTTCATTTTCTTCTCATTCAAAATTGGAAAAAGAGAAAACCTCTCTTCCTTTCTTCCCCTTGTGTGCCGAGCATCCCCCTCCCTCTCCCTCTTGCATTTTCAACTTCAAGCTTCTCCATTTCTATCTTAGATCCTCCATTGGTATGTGTATGTGAGCCTTGTTCTTCCTATTCTTGTAATGGCAAAGGTATACCTTGTGTATTTCCTCATCAAAACCCTATGATGCTCATGCTAGGGATATGGAAATGCATGAACAAGGATGTCAAGCCATCACAAGACATGGATCTTGTGTTTAAATGCATTTGTTAAGATTTCATGTTGCTCATGCATATATAGTAATGACCTTGTATTTATATTGATGTTCATGCCATGAGACTCATGTTATATACATCATATGTAGTAGATCTAAGGTTTAGACATCCACCACTTTATGTACATGCATGATCATAGGTTCATTTTTGTTTATGTGTTTTATTGATCATAAAAATGAGGTCTTGTTCATGTATAGAGATGCTAGATAGTATATCTCCACATATAGATGGCAAGAACATTGAAAAAGGAAAGACTTTGTTATATATGGAAAGTTGAAAATTCGGATGAAATGGAAACCCTACCCTAAAGACCTCCAAAATCATTTTTAAACTTATATTTCATAAGAAAAATGAAGGGTATGTGTAATAGATATGTTGAAGGAATTATTTTCATAAGTTTAGATGAGTTTAGGCATGATAAAAATAAGGAAAACAAAGGTGAAGTTAGGATGAAAAATGTTGACTTTAAATGTGTAGTCAAATTCGTAACTTTGTGTAATGCCTATATAAACACTTAGTATTTAGTCTAAAATGGATATTTTATAAGCTAGATGGAGTCCTTAGATGATGTATACATTGAAGCCCCAATTTTTAATGCATTAGACTAGATTTCCCTTAAGAAAAATGTAAGAAAAGAAAATTTGGAAAATTCGGATTTTTACAACTAGCTTATTTGAAAACATGTTTACCAAATGAAAAATGTGAAATTTTGTGCATGAATGGAGGCCATGACTATTATATACTTTGAGAACCTATTCTTAGCTAAATAATAAGTAGATTATAAGATTACAAACCAAAGAAACCCTAAGGAGTATAATGTGGGAGAATAACCTCTTAGATTTAGCCTTTATGAAACTTTCCCCAACACTTAGGAATTCCTAAAAGTTGATTACTACAAAAAACATCATGACCATGCACACATGGAGTTCATTACATAGCATACACATTTGTAGTTCATTCCTAAATCCTTCATGCATAAATCACTCACTAGGAACATTTCTTATCAAAAGCAAAACACATTTTCAAAGTTGGATCAATTGCGGAACAGAACTGATCCCACTGTTCCGTGACCCTATGATTTTCAAAACTTGGATTTAATACTTGAATTAGATAGATCTTTCGAAGTAGATGAAGATCGATATAAAGTTTGCGAAATTCCGAGTTAAAATGACCAAGTTATGGCCGTTTTAAGTCGGAACTTCCAAATATAGCGAGAAATCCGAATTCAACTAGTCTAGATGTATAGTTTGATTTAATTACATGGTGAGAATCTCATAGGGATTATTCTTGATTGGTAGGTGATTCCGAGCAGGACGACTCTCTACCACCCGATTATTACTATTAAGGAGTTTGGTGACCCATGGCCGAGTGAGTTACTTCCACTCTCAATTAATGCTTGTGAATGTAATGTAGTGCATTAGTGATGTAGGCAAAGATAAAAGAAATTGTACAAGCATGATGGGGTATGTGGGAATTATTTGTGTTGTGAATTGTTGATATGTGAAATGGAACTTAAAGCATATCGAAACCGGGTGTTAAGATATTGATTGTTTATTTAGAATCATATGAAGAATGTCTGGTATACTTGTTGGTCACCTAAAAGAATCGAATTAATGACTATTCGACTCCGACTATAACTGAGTTCATTCATGTCACGATGGGGTTGGAGCATTTGCATTGGTTGGTTTTTCGTGACCCATAAAACGAATGTGAGGTTAATCGTGATCCATAAAACGAATGAGGTTAATCGTGATCCAAAAACGAGTTTTTAATCAGTTGACCGTGAGCTTAAACGGCGTCGTACCGCAGGAATCGTTAATCTGCTAACCCGGGATGGAGGGCGCAAGTCCATCCACATATGATTTCCGGTTGGTCATATGTTTGATGATTTCATTTGTATGGTGCATGCACTTGCTTGAATAATTACTTGTTTGAGTGATTGTATTTAATTGCGTTATGGAAGTATTACTCACTAAGCTAGTTAGCTTACGCCCCGATAGTGTTTATCTTTTGCAGCATGAGTTTATATGGCTTAGGCCAAGGCAAGCCACAGCGCAGGTACCGGAGATAGGAGTTTCCCATAGAAGTTTGATTCATTTCTTTTGTATAGACTTCCATTGGAAACTAAGGACTCTGGATGACTGTAATAGACTGTTATTCTTTTGCGGGGGAATGCCCCTTAGATTTTGTAAACCTTAAAGATTTATGCGTTTTGATTTATTACCTATGGCTAATGAATGCCCTGTTAAACTGTTAAACTCCATTTGTTGAAGTATTCTATTGTCGTAAGGGAACGCTTTACATCTACTTAAGACTCCTGAAGGCTCCGGTAGGGAACTCGGGATTCTTACTTAGTATGTGGCGACTGTTACGTTTAGGATACCCTACGGGGCGTGACACCTGTTATTCAATAATTTGTCAGGAAAATAATTCATGAAATAAATTGATGAAAATGAGATTAATGCCACAGTAGTTGGTGCAGTAGAAGTGGTTCTTTTGGCCAGGATACTCATAGCTAGACGAAAAGATCATAAAAATAGGATTCCAAGAGAACCTCATATTAATAAGGAGTATGAACGAGAGTTATATATGAATTGAATTCTATATAGTGGAGATATTCATTGCATCAACCAGATACAAATGAGGCCAAAGGGCATTCTTTGGGCTGTGTAGGATACTAAAGAAGAAAAATTTGTTACGTCAAACTAAATATGTGTCAATTAGAGAACAAGTAATGGTATTTTGTCATTTGCTTGGAAATAATGTGAGATATAGAGTGATAGGAGACAAATTTCATAGATCCATTGAAACTGTGCATCAATAAGCATTGTTTTGGAAGCAATTTCAAAGTTATATAAGTATGTTATCAAAGCACCAAGTGGCATAGTCCCTTCAAAGATAATGAATAATTAGAGATTTCAACCATACTTTGTCACGCCCTAAAAAGGGGTCTAGAAGGAAAACATGAAGTAATCATATCAAGTATGCATCCAATATATGAAAACCACTTTGCAAGTCAAAGATTTGCAAAACTCTATTTAATATATGCTATACAAGTTTTAATTGATAAAAACATTTATATAGCTAAGGAAATACAGAATCCAACGGTCTTCCAGAACCGTAGAGAGTCAGTTCCCCCAACTAAACAGTTAAATAGAATAGATCATATACATTTTCAAAGAAAAACTCAACTGTTGAAACTTAACTTGATAAATTTTCTTTCAAGTATTTTGAAGAAACTTTATATTTTCATAAGTTATTATAAATGAGTATATTCTTATTTTATTTTGTTCATTCATTTTTCCAAAACAAGTAGATTTTCCTTAGTCTTTCATAAATTTGACTTTTAGTGATAAAAGATCAAAGTTATCAAAAGTGATTAAGTTGTTGAAAATCTTTTATATCTTTAGATGGTTTAGAAAATGAGTCTTGTCTTCTTAATTTATTATCTAAAATATAAGTTTTTGTTTTCTAAAAACTTGTTCTTTTATTCCTTTGAAAAGAATCCTCTTTATTGATAAAATCCTTTTTTTAATCTTATCTTATTTATATCTTTGAAAATAAGTTTCTTCTTTAGAAACTTGAAAATCATTATTTTCCTAAGTGGGTTATAAACTTTATGGGTTGAATTCATCTTAACTTTGAAAACTAGTTTGTTTCATAGTTTTGTTATGGATTAAAAAGAGTTTATTCTTAAGCTTTTTATGAAAACTTTGAATATTAACAAATTATTTTACTAAAACTTAGGTTTCCATAATGTAAAAAAAGTATTTATTTCTTATATTTATTTGGTAAAGTTATCTTTGTTATTTGAGAAAAACTTGAGAAAACTTGTATTACTCTATGTCTATATTGTTGATAATAACTTCATTAATTTGTGACAAGTCACATAATAGAAAATTTAGTTTTAAGTTCCTTTAATAAAGTAAAATTCTACTTTTTATATTAGTTGAGACAATATCATTATGTAGATGCAAGTATTATGAGTATGTAAAATAAAAAGAACATAAGAAAATACTAGAAATAAATAATAATAAGCAAGATAATAAAATATCAAGTATTGGGAACCTTAGCTTCATCAAGGTATCCCGGTCAAGTATTGGGAGCCTTAGCTTCATCAAGGCATCCCGGGACTAAGAATGGACTAGTCCCAAAAGATTAAAGAAAATAAATAAAAGGTTGTTTTGACTTGATGTGGACAAGTCTAAGACTAGAAAGACTAGTCTTTAGGAAATAGCATGAAATTAAATAAATAACAAGTGAGCTTATATGCTCTAAAGATTTATATATATAAATACATAAATATATTTAGTTAGATATGAATAAGGAATTAGCATTATAACAACAATAAAATCAACATAGCATAATAAAATAGGAAGTTCATGTACAAGAACAAAACATGAACATGTTGTTGCTTTTACTACTCATATAAGTTTCAAAATAACACCATAGTCATGTTAAATTACATGACATGAGTAAATAAATGGTTGGAAGAAATCTTTACTTAAAGTGTTTATGTGGTTTGAAGATGGTAGTGAATGTATGGTTATGTAGTTATTGAGAAATGGTAGTTGTAGAGAGAAATTTTGTGAGTATTTGGTGAAAGAGAATTTTGGTAGAGGAAAATGTTGTGGAGAGAGTTTGTGTAGTGAATTTGAGAGAGTTTTGGTAATAGAATGAATTGTGTGAAAGAATGAAGGAGAAATGGGGTATTTATAGAATTTTGGAGTGAAAATTAGATTTAATTAAATTAATTGAAAAAGAAATTAAATGGCGATGAAGAGAGAGGGGGAGTGGATGGCAATTGCTTGTAGGAGAGAGAAGTTTGACTAAAAAATTAATTTGAGAAGAAAAGTGTAAGAGAAGTTTAGTAATATGTGGTGTAAAATTTTTATGGGAAAAGAAAATTGTAAGAAATAGATATATAGGTGTAAAAATAAGTAGTAAGAAAAAGTAGAGATAGAGGAATAGTAATAAGTAGTAGAAAAGTACTATGAATAGTAAAATAGACAATTAAAATACCGGTAGTAATAAAAATATGCGTATAAATGTGATACCTGTAATTTTTAGTTACCGAAAAATTCTAAAACTGTTATTTTTGAAAACCTTATATTTTTATGGGTCTATTGGTATTTACGGAATATTTTTTCCATCCGGTGTACCGTAGCACTACTTTTGAAAACTGATCCCGTTTGGATCCGAAGGACACTAGAAATTTGCGAATCTGATATTTTTAAGCTTCCCTATATTATTACGAACTATTATCAACAATTATTTTCATTTTGTTGTTTAGGGTTTAAGAGCATGGGATTGTCGGATCTTAAACACTAGGTTTATTTGTATGCTTTGTTGACTTTTAAGATATCGGTTTGACTTCCGGTTTTGTTGAGTTATTCGCAAGGTATAATTTTGGAGTTTTTACCGTATTATATTTTTAATTCGATATCTATGGTTTATGTCATTTTATTTGTGATTATTTAATACTTTTCAGTTCTCGGGATCGTTTAACCGAGTTTAGGGTTATGAGTTGACTCGGTTTGACTTTTGGTGAAAATTGAAATTTCTGTTTTTAAAATTCACTGAGGGTTTTAGCATTTTGTTGTTAAGCATCGTTTGGATATATTGTCTTGATTTGCGTTTTAGGAATCGGGTAGATAGTTTGATTGGTGTACGGATGTTGATTCAACTGATAATTGGATTTTATATTTTGTTTTGAAGGTTCTCATTTTCTCAAGACTAAAAATTCTCGTTTTTGATCTTATTTAGAATTAATTTTTAACTAGTTTTGATTTTTAGGGTTTCGATTCTGGTGTTTGACTCTTAGGATTATTTTCTAAGAATTATGAAATTTTCAGGGGTTTACATAGACAGAAGAAATACCCGGGATGACTATTTCGTAGAAATTCTACTTAAACTTTCTAATTCTATTTCACTATATTCATCAAATTCGTATAGAATGAAATTCCAATTTAAAATGGCCATAACTTGCTCATTTTAACTCGGAATTTCTCATATAATATACCGTTTTCTACCTATTCAAAAAGATCTATCCATTTCTAAGGTTAACTTTGTCATCAAAGGTCATTTGGATTCCGAAAAAGTTCGGTACGTATTTAAAACAAGTATTTCTAGATTTTTGCAAAAAACCATTTTCTAACTCAACTTCATTCAAAAATCCTTTAGGGTATATATATATATATATATATATATATAATTGATAAGTCCTTTGAGTATACAGATAAGCTCACTTTATATGCAAAATTTCTAATGGTAGTGTCTTAACAATTTATTTCATAAAATAATTCTTTTTAAAATTGTTAAAACTTAACTTGATAAATTTCTTTTCAAGTATTTTGAAGAAACTTTATATTTTCATAATTTATTATAAACGAGTATATCTTATTTTATTTTCTTCATTCGTTTTTCTAAAACAAGTAAATTTTCCTTTAACCATAGTCTTTCATAAATTTTACTTCTAATGATAAAAGATCAAAGTCATCAAAGTGTATTAAGTTGTTGAAAACCTATTTATAAATTTGTATTTAGAATGGTTTTTAGAAAATTAGTCTTTTCTTTATATATTTCTTGTTTAAAAAACAAGAACAAATACAAGTTCTTGTTTTTCAAAATTTGATATTTCATTTCCTCTATTTTATTTGGAAAGAATCCTTTTGATAAAAATCCTTTGTTTTTGATCTTATCCTACTTTATATTATTTGGAAATAAGTTCCTTCTTGAAAATCATTATTTTTCTTAGTGGGTTTATAACTTTATGAGTTGATTTTATCTTAACTTTGAAAACTAGTTTGTTCATTGATGTTATCATGGAGTTGAAAAGAGTTTAATCTTTAAGCTTTTTGTGAGAACTTTGAAAACTAACAAATTATTTTACTAAAACTTAGGTTACCATAATATACAAAGAAAGTATTTATTTCTTATGTTTCCTTAGTAAACTATCTTTGTTATTTAAGAAAACGTTGAGAAAACTCTATTTCTATGTTGTTGATAATAACTTCATTATTTTGTAATAAGTCACATAATAGAAAATTTAATTTTAAATTCCTTTAATAAAGTAAAATTCTACTTTTAAATTAGTTGAGACAATATCATTATGTAGATGCAAGTATTATGAGCATATAAAATAATAAGAACATGAGACAATACTAGAAACAAAAAATAATGAATAAAATAATAAAAATATCAAGTATTGGGAACCTTAACTTCATCAAGGTATCCCGATCAAGTATTGGGAGCCTTAGCTTCATCAAGGCATCCCGAGACTGAGAATAGACTAGTCCCAAAAGAACAAAGAAAATAAAATAAAGAAAAGGTTGTTTTGACTTGATATGGACAAGTCTAAGACTAGAAAGACTAGTCTTAAAGAAATACCATGAAATAAATAAATTGCAAAGCATGAAATTAAATAAATAACAAGTGAACTTATATGCTCTAAAGATTATATATAAATACATAAATATATTTAGTTAGATATGAATAAGAAATAATAATAACATAATAAAATAGGAAGTTCATGTGCAAGAACAAAACATGAATATGTTGTTGCTTTTACTACACATATAAGTTTCAAAACAATACCATAGTCATGTTAAGTTACATGACATAGGTAAATAAATGGTTAGAAGAAATTTACCTAAAGTGTTTATATGATATGAAGATGGTAGATGAAATGGGTATTATGTGAGTAGTGATATGTAGTAGAAAGTTTGTGTATAAGGAATTATTTTTGTGAAGAATTGGTTTAAGATAGTTTTGGTAAAGAGAACTCTTGAAGAGATGATTTGTGGAAAGATTTTAAGAGAGTTTTGATAGTGAAATGAATTGTGTGAAAGAATGAAGGAAGAAGGGGGGGTATTTATAGAATTTTGGAGTGAAAATTAGATGTAATTAAATTAATTGAAAAAGAAAATAATTGAAGAGAAGAGAGAGAGAAGTGTGGACGGAAATGGGAGGAAAAGGAGAGAGAAAATGATTAAAAGTCAATTTTAGAAGAAAAGTGTAAGAGAAGTTTAGTAATATGTGGTGTAGAATTTTTATGGGAAAAGAAAATTGTAAGAAATAGGTATGTAGGTGTAAGAATAGGTAGTAAGAAAAAGTAGAGATAGAAAAATAGTAATAAATAGTAGAAAAGTACTAGAATAGTAAACCAGACAATTAAAGTACCGGTAGTAATAAAAATACGCGTAATAATGCGATATATGTAATTTTTAGTTATCGAAAAATTCTAAACTGATATTTTTGAAAACCTTATATTTTTACAAGTCTATTGGTATTAACGGGATATTTTTTTCATTCGGTGAACTAGGGTATGATTTTTGAAAACTGATCCCGTTTGGATTCGAAGCACACTAGAAATTTGCGAATCTGATATTTTTAAGCTTCCCTATATTATTACGAACTATTATCAACAATTATTTTCATTTCAGTGTTTAGAGTTTAAGAGCGCGGGATTGCCGGATCTTAAACACTAAGATTTGTTATAAGCTTTATTGACTTTTAGGGTTCCGCTTTGACTTCCGGTTTTGTTGAGTTATTCGTAAGATCATATAATTTTGGAGTTTTGACCGTTTTATATTTTTAGCTTGATATCTATGGTTTATCTTATGTTATTTGTGGTTATTTAATAGTCTTTAGTTCTCGGGATCGTTTAACCGAGTCTAGGGTTATGAGTTGACTTAGTTTGACTTTTGGTGAAATTTGAAATTTTTTATTCTAAAATTCACCGAAGGATTTAAGATCTTTGCATTTCGTTATCAAGCGTTATTTGGATATATTGTCTTGATTTGCATGTTTAGGAATCAGATAGGTGATTTAATTGATGTACGGATATTAATTCAACCAATAGTTGGATTTTCTATTTTGGTTTTTAGGGTTCTCTTTTTCTTAGATTAAGACATCTCATTTTCAATTTTTATTTAGAATTAAGTTTTAACTTGGTTTGATATTTCAGGGTTTTGATTCCGCTGTTTGACTCTTAGGATTTTTTTTTTTAAGAATTATGAAATTCTCAGGGGTTTACATCCTCTCTCCAAAATTTCTCTCTAGCAAAACTCTCTTAAATCAATTCTTCACAAAAATCCTTCATTATACACAAATTATCTACCACATGTTACTACTCACATAATATCCCAATTATCTGCCATCATCATACCACATAAACACTTTAGGTAAACTTCTTCCAACCATTTATTTACCAATGTCATGTAACTTAACATGACTATGGTGTTGTTTTGAAACTCATATGAGTAGTGAAAGCAACAACATGTTCATGTTTTGTTCTTGCACATGAACTTCCTATTTTATTATGTTGTTGTTATTATTATTATGCTAACTTCTCATTCATATCTAACTAAATATATTTATGTATTTATATATAATCTTTAGAGCATATAAGTTCACTTGTTATTTTTTTAATTTCATGCTTTGCAATTTATTTATTTCATGCTATTTCTTTAAGACTAGTCTTTTTAGTCTTAGACTTGTCCATATCAAGTCAAAACAACCTTTTCTTTATTCTTTTGGGATTACTCTATTCTCAGTCCTGGGATGCCTTGATGAAGCTAAGGCTCCCAATACTTGACCAGGATACCTTGATGAAGCTAAGGTTCCCAATACTTGATATTTTTATTATTTTGCTTATTATTATTATTTGTTTATAGTATTTCCTCATGTTCTTATTATTTTACATGCTCATAATATTTGCATCTACACAATGATATTGTCTCAACTAATTTAAAAGTAGAATTTTACTTTATTAAATGAACTTCAAACTAGATTTTCTATTATGTGACTTGTCACAAAATAATGGAGTTATTATCAACAACATAGAAATAGAGTAATAAAAGTTTTCTCAAAGTTTTCTTAAATAATAAAGATAGCTTTACTAAAGAAACATAAGAAATAAATACTTTTTTTTTCATATTATGGTAACCTAAGTTTTAGTAAAATAATTTGTTAGTTTTCCAAGTTTTCACAAAAAGCTTAAGATTAAACTCTTTTTAACTTCATAACAAAACTAAGAAACAAACTAGTTTTCAAAGTTAAGATAAATTCAACCCATAAAGTTGTAAACCCACTTAGGAAAACTAATGATTTTTAAGTTTCTAAAGAATAAACTTATCTTCAAAGAATATAAATAAGATAAGATTAAAAACAAAGGATTTTATAAATAAAGAAGATTTTTTTCAAAGGAAATAAAAAAATAAATTTTAGAAAACAAAAACTTATATTTTAAATAATAAATATAAGAAGACAAGACTCATTTTCTAAAACCATTCTAAATACAATTTTATAAAAAGGTTTTCAACAACTTAATACACTTTTGATAAATTTGATCTTTTATCACTAGAAGTAAAATTTATGAAAAACTAAGGTTAAAGGAAAATTTACTTGTTTTTGGAAAAATAATGAAGAAAATGAAATAAGAATATACACATTTATAATAACCTATGAAAATATAAAGTTTCTTTCACGCCCCAAAGTGGACTATACACGTGACAGTCCGCCACACTCAACATTTAAACTCAAGTAAGACAACCTTAGTCTTTCCATGAGTTTGAACATTGAGTGTAAGGCTCACTCTCAACATTTATAGACCATACTTTGCTTCGTAGTAGCTTAAGGAGACATACATAGCAGCAAGTACGTAAATCATGACCGTCTTACAGAGAATTATTCTATTACATGAACTAGGAGGCATACCCCCGTTAACAATGCTAAGAATCCTCAAGCTCACAAAATTCCTTGTATGATCCTTCAGATACCGGTTCCGGGAAACAGGATTAGAAGTCCATTTCTACTTTTATGTCCCGGCCTTAACAAAAGCTCCTCAGCTTCTAAGAGCTGTACCTGATGTCCATGGGTTCTCGGAAATAGCCAAAGGTATTCATACTGCAACAGGAAACTATCGGGGTATAAGCTACACTAGCTTAGTAAGTGAAAACTTCCGAATCACAATCAATACAAAACATTCAAGCAAGTAATTAATCAACCAAGTGAAATGCATCAAACGAGTGAGTTCAACAAACATATGACCAGCCAGAAATCATATGTGGATGGACTTGCGCCCTCCATCCTGGGTTAGCAGATTTACGAATCCTACGGTACGACGCCGTTTAAGCTTACGGTCAACTGAACAATAATTCGTTTTATGGATCAAGATTAACCAACATATTCGTTTTGTGGATCACGATTAACCAACATATTCGTTTTATGGATCACGAAAAACCAACCAATGCTAATGCTCCATCCCCATCGTGATATGAATGAGTCCAATTATAATTGAAGTCGAATATATATATATTAATTCCATTCTTTTAGGTGACCAACAATTATTCGCAGACAATCAATATAAATTCTAGCTAAACAAGAATAGCTTAGCACTCGGTTTCGATATTCCTTAAGTTCTATTCACACATCAACAGCAAACAAATATAAAATTCCCACATACCCCGTCATGCATAATCATCTTTTTATCTTTGCCTAAACAACTAGTGCGACTATCATTACAATCACAAGCAATAATTGAAATCGGAAGAGGAACTCACTTTGCCATGGTACGCCGGTCTCTTAATAACGGTGGTCGGGTGATATGGTATCGTCGTGCTCGGGTTCACCTACCAAATAAGAATAGCCTAATAAGAATCTCATCACTAAACTATTCAAACTATGTATCTAAACTACACAAAATCGGAGTTCTCGCTATTTGCGGAGGTTCCAACTTAAAACGGCCATAACTTGGTCATTTTAACTCGAAATTTCACAAATTTTATATCGATCTCTATCTACTTCGAAAGATATATCTATTTCTAGTATTATTTTCAAGTTTTGAAAACATTAAGGTCACGAAACAGTGGGATCCATTCTGTTCTGTAACTTTTCCAATTCCGAAAAATTGTTTCGCATTTGATAAAAATATTCCTAGTTGATGATTCGTGTATATATGGTATGTGAACAAATTCCTAGCATGAATGTCATGTAATGAGCTCAATATATGCATGGTCTTGATGATTTTTTTTTTTTTTTGATGATGAACTCATATGAACTCCTAATTATTAAGAAACTCCATAATTGTCACTTATAAAAAAAAAAAAAAAAACTATTCTTTCCAACTTTATATTCCCTAGGGTCTTTAGGATTTTATTCTTGGAATTTACTTGTTATCTAAATAAAAATGAGTTCTCAACATCTATACCAATCATGACCTTCATTTATGCATAAAAATCCACATTTTTCATTTGGCAAATATGTTTTCAAACAAGCTTTTCACAAAAATCCGAATTTTGAAAATCTCCTTTTCTTTCATTTTCTTTATGAGAAAACTTGTTTAATGCATCAAAAATTGAAGTTTCATTATATCTATTGTCTAAGGACTCCATTTGACTTATAAAACATGCCATCTAAGCTTGACTACTAAGTGTTTATGTAGGCATCATCCTAAAATACGAATTTGACTATTAATCACTATATCAATATTTTTCATTCTAACTTCACTACTTGTTTTACATTTTTCTCATGCCTAAACTCATCTAAGCTCATGAAATCATTCCTTGAGGGCATCTATTACATATACCTTCCATTTTTTATGAAAAATATGAGTTTTAAAGTGGTTTTGGTAGTTTTAAAAATAGGGTTTCAAAATCATCCGAATTTTCAACTAAGCATTTCTAACAAAAATAATTTCTTTTTCAAGTGTTTATGTAGG